>KZ308249.1:478570-556196 GCA_000376725.2 Ladona fulva | reverse complement strand
ACTCTGAAAAAAAAAACATTGAACAAAGTAAAAATTCATTTTTTGGTGGATTTTTGACACATTTCAGGGACTGACATGAAAATAGGCCCGGCAGCTAAAGGGTTAATATATCATTTGATGTACTACATTTCACATATTTATTGAAAATTATAACGGAGTAGATTGAAAGATCCGATGCCTCTGAATGCGCTTACATTTTTAAAAAAATGTATAAGAAGGTTTTATGATATATGTAAGCTTTTAAACTAAGTTTAATTCCAAGATCTCTTCTTTGCGGCATTTATTCCCAAGTATCGAAGTGAGCAAGTGGTACATACATACACCGCAGCTCTTTGGAAGAAATAAAGGCTGCTCAAACATTGAACCGAGCGATAAAATTGTTTCTCCATCACATTCTTGTATCTCTTTTAAACGAATTCTTGATTTCAGTGAATGCCATTCCACTCTACGTCACTAGAGGTACTCAATAAACCTCCGTTTGCCATTATTGCGTTCCGCATTGTGATCATTTGGAACAAGACCATTGAAAATTCAAGTTATCGTCGTCGAGCCGAAAATTCATAACTTGCAGCCACTACAAGTTTAGCTTCCCCTCGTTTTCCCTATGCATTTACCCGCATTTCCACTAGTTTTTACGCAATCGTCACGAAGTATTGCTGCTACTCTCTCACTCACGAATCATCGTAGATACAGACCTGACGCATTCGCAATTGAGAAATTCCGCCTCCGATGAAAGCAATTTTCTCTTCGTGTGAATCGTAGTCTGTCTTCGTCACTCTATTCATTCCACGGAGCTCAATTTCTTCTGCCTTTACTACTCTCCCCCTATGTTCGTCTCCATTCACCCTCGTCCTCAGCCCCATCCAGCGCCGACTCTCAGACGCCATTCCGCACAAAACGCGTCTATCATACTTTAGCCTCGTCACTTAAACCCGTTCGTCTGCTCTACTACGCGTATCGCGAACATTTGCACACCTTTTGGCATCATCTGTACCCTGTAGGAGGCGAGGGCATCAAGCCGAAAGAAAACCGAAACCAGACTTAAACCGGCTACTAGAATCGAAAAGTTCACTTCGGTGAATCGGAACCGAACGGAAAAATGTAATCGATCCGGAACCGAACCTAAATCCGAAGCAAGGACATCAAGGTGGAAGAAAACCGGGAACCGAAACCAGAAACCTAAACCGGATACTACAACCGAAAAGGGTCATTTCGGTGAATCGGAACCGAACGGAAAAATATAATCGAGCCAGAACCGAACCTAAAACCGAAGCAAGGACATCAAGGTGGAAGAAAACCGGGAACCGAAACCAGAAACCTAAACCGGATACTACAACCGAAAAGGGTCATTTCGGTGAATCGGAACCGAACGGAAAAATATAATCGAACCAGAACCGAACCTAAAACCGAAACCCGAGAAACCTTGGTTTTATCCGAAGTGAAAACGGAACCAGAGACTTGTGATACAATTCCACAACCTGAATGGAAATCGGAAGCAGGAAACTGTTCAATTCCGATTCTTGGTTCACACATATGTTTTAGAATTATTGTCCTAGGAGAATCTCTTTTTCAAAACCGACTAAAACCTTCAAGGGGTAAAATCTCATCATACACAGTTGTCGAGTTTAATTTTACTCGAATTGAAATTGAGACATTTCTATAGTTGTGGTTGAAAGATCAAAAAAGGTTACTTCTTTAGGATTACAAGTTTTTATTTTATATGAAAGTGGACCAGCAGCGGCTTTTCCCAGCAAATGCCCCTGTTCGCTACTGCTTTTCGAAAGCTCTAGGTGAAATCACGAACGTAAAAGTAGAAAGACTCGTTCTGTTATAAAATGCACCATATTCCACGAGAAATACAATCTCGTTTACACATTACCACAGAATTAATTCTGTGAGATTGAATTGTTTTTATTCTTCTCTCATCGTGGAAAGCTACCGCAAAGTTGTGGCCGAAACAGTGGATTTTGTTCCATCTCTTATCCGAGGCAAGAAAAAAAATATAGTTATGATTAGTATTTCAATCGATTGTAGCAAGTAATATACGGGTTACCTATTATTCACAGATGTCTTAGTGGTTGTGTCATTTTAACATTTTTTATTTGACTTCGTTGCATTGTAAAAGTTTCTTTGAATTACGAATTTCAGAATATATAAAATAGAGAGAGAAATCATTGGGTGATTTTTGGGCTGTTGTAAAATTTCGCTGTAATTTTCCTGTGAGATCCATACGTTTTAGTGGTAAAAATTTGCACTACGCTTCAATGTTGAGGTTGCTAAATCAATTCTGCTAAATAATTTCAGTATGTGGCGTTACACGAACGCCTTCGGAAAATTATTCTTCCGTGTTCACTATCTCGATATTATTCAAGAATAATTTGAAGACACCCGTATCGTGGTAATTCGTTTTTTATATTTCATCGTACTACTCGTTTCGTGTGATGAATTGTCGCCAATCGCCTTCGGCACCTTTCCAATACTTCCGTTCAGATGCGAAGTGTAAGAGATTGTTTCTCTTCCTTTCCAAGTCTGTAACAATGTCCATCCATTTTATTTCAATCTTTCTGTCGTAGTATCGCATCACAATCTTAATTATTTAATGCTCAAATGATGTATAATTTTATGATTTATTTATTTGATAAACTAATAACACTGTGTATCTAATGTTCACATCATGCACTAAGTTTAAATTTCCTTTGTTTAAATTTCAGTGTTTAAGAATATTAAGTTTATTATATTTATTTGATACGTTAATAATTTTTGTAATTTTAAATATCCTCTGTTTTGCTCTTTTTCTCTCACTCTTACCTACACCTTTTGCAGGTTTTACACACTTTTCTCTTTATGGTCGTTTTCCCCCTTTGGAAGCATTTTTTCTGTGATAAAAAATATCGCAGTTTTTCCCTCCACAAAAGCATTCTTTCTTTCCTTATTTTAATTACATTGCTACCGTAGTTGTTGGAAGTTTTTATACAAGAGAGTGTATATTCTAGTTTAAAATGTCGTATCAATTATGCAATCGCATTTTTGTATTACGTTTTGACAAGGGTTAAATGGAAGATGGGACTTTCTAGTCTATAAAAGGTATTTTCAATAGATATGATAATTCTATACCTTATACCTGAACGGCCCTCTTTTTCAAATGTATTGCGAGTTGTATCTAGATGTGTCTATTATTGGCTAATTACTCTTTCTTTTTTTTCAGGTAAGTGAAAATGGATCATCATATTCATACTAATGGTATTTGCATGGGCTGATAACGAGTAAGTACATGAGATGTCTTGCATCAGTGAATGGAAGAAGTTCAATCCGAATAGTTCCAATTTTCCTGCGTAAGTAACATGCTACCGCAACCATCAGTGCGTGCTTTAAATATATTAGCTTATGTGCAATGATTCGTTGGAAAACTTCTGTAGTTCTTTATAATGAACGAGCACGATATTCATTCAAGATGGTCGTTCGCGTATCCTATCACCGATACTCGAGACCAGCCTTCCACTGTATGCAGCCCGTCGGAGATCCGACTAGAATTGCGGTGGGGAACTTTTTCCGTCGGAAGTCCGCATTTACTATTCGGTCGCACAAGGGAGGCCGCGTGTGAAACCACCAGGCCGCTATGAAATATTGTATTACCTGCATTCAAAGAGTGAAACATCGAAATATTCTGAGGAAACGAATTAGTTCGCTAATTATACCAAAAGAAAACATTTTTCATATTAGTTTCACTTGTCGTCTTTAGAAGTGTTGGGATTCAAAATTATTTCGGGCATTTGTTTCAGAACTAAAAGGCCGTATTGAACGCACAAAAGGGCCGCATGAGGCCTGTAATCCGCAGGTTCCTCACCTATTGACCAGCCATTTACAATAATCATTGCTTAATTCTCTAATTTTTTTGTTTATTTCCGTATAACTCACCGAGTATCTCATGAATGATCATAATATTCTTAGGTTTTGACTTAACGTGGGTAAAAATTGCGAGAACGTGGAAGTAATTGGATTTCGAATAAAATATTTTTGCCTCTCCTTTCTCTTTTCTAGATGTTGTGAAGTAATTAATTAACTATCCATGCGGAGGATAGATTAATGCTATTCGTTTTTCTTAATTATCACCATGCTGTTTTTGTTTTGATAGATGTTTTAGTGTTTTGAAAACAATGATCGTTTTTTGGAAGGGGCAACGTCAATGAACTATGAATCATGAAAGTGCTAACGAGTTATACGATGATGGATCACTAAACGAAGATGACATTCTGTGCAGCCACTCGTATCCGTGTTGTAATGTCCTCCAAGCGGTTTTATCGAACATATTGAAATGTTACTCAGTTTAGGGGCAGATTAACAATTTGGCCAACATCTCCTGAGAAAAATTTGACGTACTTTCGTACATACCGCCTACAATATTCGGCCCGAGAATAATTTAACCAAGGGAACCGATGCTATCTATCAAACATTCGTTTTATGATCCAAATCTGAAAAAACATTATTTCTTTACAGTGTAATAAATATCGCTTTGAAGAGGCATATATCTTCGGTGATTCCTCATAGCAATATACAAGTGACCATCGATGAGTTATCTTTAAGTACGGCTTCTTTGAAGCCCAAATACACTTATCTGATTTCCTCGGCCGATTAATTATTACCAAGGTAATGCCGTATATTTTATCTTAACCTGGTCGTCGGAGAGGAAGGCCATTACCACGTCCACGACATTTTTTGTGCACTTCACGCACCTTATGGTAATGAAACGAATTATGAAAAACACCGATGGGTATTTTCCTTCTGCATTTCTTTTGGCATTTCTAGGAAGTCTGCTTAAACAATTCTTAACAGTACCCTAACAATCTGTACTAGTTTCTGCTTTGGAAATAATCATCTATACTAATTTTAAGGCAGGAAGAACGCTATAAATTGGAGTATAAATGTATCCGTGATCAAGCCAGATTTTAAATTCATCCGTCTTTACCAGGATTATTGTAATTTGATCGAGGAACGTTAGCAAAATCATAATTAAAATCAAAGTATTTATGGAAGTTTCTTATTAGCGTACTATCTGCCTATGATGTAAGTGAAATGAGGAAAACTATATTCTTATAATATACAGAATAATTAGGTTTTCCGTCAAAGAAACTCCTCATCTGAATTTGCTTTGTAGTATGATGTTACTGACAGGTTGTATCCAGCCTATGAGCGTATAGTTGAAACTTCGCTGAACGAGTATTCTCTTATCAAAGACAGCGAGGTTTATTTTTTGGTCTAGTTTGTTGAGTTTGACCAAAAAGGAGTGAATTGCTCATCTCATGTACAGAATCTTCCAAGTCCAGTAAGCATGGGGCAGCTAATTACTGCTTTTAACGAATTTATCAGCGATTGAGACCGAGAATTTATTTGCTGTTTTTTTTCTTTTGATACAGTAAATTAATGTTAGGGTTGGTACGCCTTCCAGCTTGTTCTGCATTCAGCTCGGCTGCAGCTTTGAACTTTAAACCCTCCACCACAGCTATCAAAAACTTTGCTGAAGTAATTTGGCAAACTAGCCAAGACAAGGAGTGAGGTAGTTTACCTTTCCTTTCCTCATGGACGAAGAAAGCTATGAGTGGGAAACATCTACGAAAGTGCAGCCCAATGACCCCCTGAACAGTCTTTTCTATAGGATTCATTAAAAAATCACCAGGATGAATGAACGAATATTTGCCATTACTCATATATTAGTTGATTTCATATCACCACATCCATGAATATGATTCAAAAGTGAACGAACGATAAAGATAAACATTTCCTTATCCTGAACCAGAAGACAAAGAAAAAGCATCAACATATGTTAGCAGGAACATTCGGGTATGCGACGTATTCACAAATTAACACAACGAAGTGGATTTGCCCACTCTTACTTGTATATGCATGTAGTAGCGAGCCTGTATATATTGATATACAGACTCCCATTTTGAGAGCGTTTTTTTTTTTTAGGGTCTGCAAAGACATGGGAAAATTCATTTCGACTAACGAATGTGATTCCGGAAAGAACTCAACCACCCGAGGCATCGTCGTATCTGTGACTTATTCAAAAGGCGTTAGCGACGGCAGTACCGTAATGACTCGCATAAGGAAATTCCACAAGGAATCCATCCTTGACGTAACATCAACTACGCATTCCGCCACCGGTGCCGCCAAACAAAACAGCTCATTTTATCCCGCGCATCGGCTAATTCTATTCAGAAAGATTCGGGAGATGTGAACGGCTACCTGAATGCGGTTGTTTTTCCGCCGAAGGTGTGTTGAGACGGCAATAAAAGAGGAATGTGGGAGTGGTAGTCTCAGTAATAACCCTTTCAAGGAATATTATTTCTACAGTTTGCCATACTACAAGTTCACACAGACGTCGTGAGGTGGCTCTCTCAACGGAAATGACTGTGTTAGCCCCATCTATTGGTTGATATTAACATTACCGACTCGCTTGATCAGTGTTAAGTTAAAAGAACGGTGGAAGTGATTTGGAATAGGCTCTAAGTGAGACGTTTCCGATGGTTCATCTGCATTCAAGTCGTGGGCCGTCGGAAGGGGAGGATGTCCAGCGCTGAGGAGGAAATAAGCGAAATAACAATCTATTTCTTCGAAAAAGTATCCTCGGACAACTTTTACAAGGAGGAACGGTGAGGGACGTTCAGATGAAGTCATTGATAAGAATATGGGGCATAAAGAAGCGGAATGAATTGGACGGCGGCTATGAGGCGATGAGAACAGGAAAGGCAATGAGTGGAGTTAAAATTGAAAGTGCGGAGAGAAATTATGCAGCGGTGCCGGGGTGTTTTAGAGTCGGGACTGAATCGTTGAGGCTGGCGATGGTCAGAATAGATGAAGGAGTGGCTGTTTTATGTCTAATACATTCTTGATTCGATCCGGGTTGAATGGCGATTCATTTACTTCGATCATGCCTGGGACGATTAACGAATTTGCTCTTTTATTCTGTTGATTGCGCTATAATTAGGCTTAGTCGGAACTAGTTAAGGTCGGCAATAGTTACTACTCAATAAGACAGTGCTAATAATGTTTCAATAACATATTGTTCCAGTTTATCGCTTCAAAATGTTTTTATATCTGTAATGTAAGTCTACATGATATGTTTATAGAATATATTACATTGCTCGAGTCAATATACAATGTGAATCAGTCTATCCATCATTTATTGTAATGTATAGAAATACTGTGCGTTTTAATTCAAAACTTGTTCATTCTTGCCGAAGAGAAGCGACTGAGATTTCTATGGGATGCATGTTTGTGTATTTTTTTATTCGTGCTTTTATTCGTAAACTGTAGTGAGGGCCTAAAATCTGATTATTATGCCTATGACCTCTGATAGCTTAAATCCGTCCCTGATTGAGTGCCACTTATTTTTCACAGAGAGATGTTTTAACTAGGCATATTGAGTATCTGAAAGAGTAATAAAATACATACTATCCATCAGGATCGTGGCCAGATGAATCTTCAGGGATCCCTCTAAGGCCGCGCAACACTCTGTGTCGCACAATTCATTTGTCGTTGCCTCTCTTTATTGGAGAATTTGGAAGCTTTTAGCTTTATTATTCACAACACGCTACGCCGGCTTCGTACACTTAGTGGTTATCATGCTGGTCTAGCAATGCCGGGATTCCGTGTTCGAATCTTGATTTGGTTATAGTTGTCTGTGATCTTAACTTGAAAATGGTTAATTTAAGAGAGGTTTCTTAACACCAACATTCGCCAAATAAAGTCGTCACCATTATTATTAATGATTTTGTATATTATGACTTGTATATTACATCTTTCATTTCGTCATTAAGGGGAAAAAGTCAGAAAACTCTTCCTTAGCAGGAGTAACAGCTCCGTAAACTAACCGCCCGCAGAAATTTTCTTGGCACCCAAAGATGGAAAAAATAGTGGGAACTATGGTCACAATTCATAGCCCGAAACATCTTTTTTTCTCCCTATGGAAAGAGAAAGGAATCTATTTTGGGCCGTAAAGTAATTTTTTTAGTAATTTAATCTCCTTCCGAGTAGAGCTTATTCCGTTAAATCTTCCCTCGAAGGGTCTGTCTTCAATTATTAAGGGGCATTGGCGGATGGTGGCTATCGCCGCTCATATGATAGTTTTGCCAAACGAGCAATTTCGCGAGGATCTCCAATTAAAAACTAAAATCAAATTTTTTCTACGATAACTTCGAATCTATTGTCTTTTTACGACGATATGGCATTGTAGATATGAATTGGAGAGAATTATGGTTCTAATATTAGTATTATTTTTTTATAAGTGTATAAGACTTTATCCGAAATCCCTCCCTTAGGCGAGTTTGTGGATCCACCCATGATAAAGAAAAGAATGCTATTGGTAAGGTTATTGGTTATTAATGCTAAGGTTATTAAAAGTATTAAGTTAGAAAAAACAGTATTGTAGCCCTTCGTCTTCGTTTGTTACTTTCATGCTTGACGCATAAATTTAGGGCAGGGAAAGAGACGAATTTAAGTATAGGTGGGAAGAAACTGGATACATGTATGTATTTATATATGGGAAGTAATAAATTGCCGATAGAGTTCATGCGTTAATCGAAGAGAAACCATTCCCAGATAATTATTAGAATTCGAAACCACGTCTCAAAGCGGGTATTAAATTCATATGATCACTCATTCAGATTAGTCAAAAAGGAAATGTGTAAGAAAAGATGTACTAAACGCGTAAGAAAATGAAATTAAGATAGATTAGTCTTGGTTCGGAATTATTTTTCCTAACTATATAGGTAAATCCTTTAAACTGGCGTTACATTTTGGTAAGCGTTCTACTTATCAAGTCTATATTTTCATGTATTTTATATATTCATACCCAATCGTATGTGGCATTATTTACTTTAAATCTTATTATATGTGATATTTTTTAGTTCTTAAATATTTTCATTTGAGATATTTTATAATTTATATCCAATATTTGTGATATTTTGTACATTTAAGTAATTTCAATTGTGATATTTTATGATTTATTATCTGTGGTATTTTTTTGCAACTGCGAAATTCTTTATTTAAATTTATTTCTTTAATCTGTAACAAAAGCCGTTTAATGAATTAATAGACAAATTAGTATCCTCTACATTATGAATGAAGAATGACTCGGTAGACAATCATTATTCCACTCATCCTAAAAGTTACTTTCTAACTCGATTCCATTTACCTCATGCCCACTAACCCCCTGGCTCCATCTCGAATCCCTTTTTTCTCAGCTTGTCTTTGTCTTGTTCCTACCATCCCCTCTTACCCTTATCCCACTTTCCGTCTTTTTATTTCTTCAATCGATACCATTTCCTCCCCTCTTCCCCATCCGTCCAACTTACTTTTTTAATCAATGCCTCAACCACATCTCAAAAGCTTTTAGTCTTTTGATGTCTTCCTTTCTTTAACCTTTAAAGCGCTGTACGGCACGCCGCCGTCCCGACAGATTTTTCGGGAGGCCTGTCGTGCGGCACGCCAGTGACCCGCTTAGTTCACATGGCTCCCACAGATGCCGTCTTTGTCTCGGGGGAATATTTTTTTTGGGCAGAAAGAGGCATCGCTCTCATATCCCACGGCCCTCGTTTTAGGTGTTGGAGTTGGTAAACAATTATTCTAGATCGCCTCTCGCAGAGTAGATTCCCTCGTTGATTTGCGAACGAGGTAGTTTGACAGGAAAGGATTGTTCTTCCCTTAAGTACTCCGTTTCTATTAGGGTGAGGTGATTAAAAATAGTTTTTGGGTCTTAGATGTAGATTTTGGGGCTTTCATAATCGTATCGCATAGTAGTATCGCACTATTATGAATGACGTATGTACAATGTTTTCTTTCGAATCCTTTAGAGCGCTTTTCAATGGATTATTCATCAGCGACTATTTTTATCTTTTAATCATCTAAATCTGATTTAGTATCTTTTTATCGTTTAAATTTCGCTCACTTTAGGCTTTCTTAGTAAAGGTAATATACGAAATCAATTCATTCGACGTAAGAAGCCAAATTCATATGGAAAAACTCAAAACTGGGTACTGTTCTACTCCATCTATGATTTACGAAAGTGGTTTTTAAAAATTATTTCGATAAACGGGATTTATCATTAAAGTTATACCCCAAGTGGGGTGCGTCTAGCCTAATGTGTCCAGAGGTCCCGGTGTTCCGGAATTCGTCCTGGATATTAATCTTCCCTCTATTTGTCCCGGAGAACTTATTCGGGACCCCAAGGTTACCTGGCTAATATGGAACTCTCTTCTTGAATTATTTTTAGTTTCGATTAATAATATATAGCATTTTTAACACTGAGTCCATCGATATACGTGATAATAGCGCTAGTGTGACCCATTTCATCATGCTATAAAGGAGGAAATTTACCCTAATTACAATCAAAGGATTTATTTGTATTTCATAGTTGCATATTGCTGGGACAAGTTGTATATTGCTGAGAAAGGATTACTGCCTATTCTAAACAGCATACAGAAAGGAAAATCACTAATTAAATCATAGCTAGAATAGACATCTCCCTCTCTTGACGCGAGAATATTCATTCCCATTTTACCCATTTTATCTTTACAGGGATCTCATTAGAAATATTTCAATATCCCTAACTGCAACATGAACATTGTCTTGGATACGTCCCGGTGAATTCTCGATAATGTCCCGATTTTTTGTTCGAATTAGTAAATGTCCCTGAATACCCTTTTCTAGCCACTCTAGTTGCAATCAACTTTCATTTATCGTCGATTTCGTTAGAATAAAATGAAGAGTGGGATTTTCTGGTCGGAGCCGTGTGCGGAGTTCCTAGTTTGTCGGACAAAAGGCGGCTTTGTGCGAGGTGAAAATTGTCGAGAAGAAGATGAAAAGTGCTTGGATGTTGAAGCAGCTTAACGGATGCTCTATGGAGGATATCGTACTGTTATCGTGCCCTCATCCATTCCAGAAGACGATTAGTGAAAGAACGCTTCTCTTCCTCCTTGTAATTTTTTGTCACCTCCAACTCTCTCAAATCACTCGGTGGATTCTCGCAAACGAAAACTAAAACGTTGCTTACTTTTTTGGCGGAAACTCCCTCTAATGTCCTATCGACAATGAAGGATTACTGAATTGAGGGTTTTAAGAACTCGTACCGTATTTGGCGATAAAAAGTCTGATTTTTCTGATTGGAGACAAAAAAGGAACATTATTAATTATGTGGAAGCGGAAGGGGTTTTTAGGGAATCAATGATAAATGATGAGCATGGAAAAATTTGGCTTAATTACAGAATGTGTACTCTATCTAAGTTGCGAATTATGTTGAAGATGCAATTTTAGAAGAATCTCTATTTTTTAGGAAGTGATTTTTTGCAATTATCGCATCAGATAGAGCAAAATTCCGAAATTCGGAAATCAAAATATTTAAAAGCCGTAACTAAGTTAGAAACGAGTTTTTACGAGTAGTCTGGTTTACTGAAGGTGGCCATGTGTATCATAGATTGTTTTAATTAGTAGTTTTCATTTTCTACGTATAAAGTGGGGTTTGTATAGGTAGTTTTATTTACACCGATCTTAAGCACCGTTTACACCTAACGATTTATCGTGCAATTTTTGTTATCGGGCAGATTACATAGCCAATTAACGAATAATTGGGTTAGCTCGACGGACAGAGCATCCGACCGGCATTTGGTTGACCCGGGTTCGATTCCCGGTCCCGTCAGACTTTTTTTTCAAGTTCATTCTTCCTAGCCATTCTAACTCTCAGATAAAAAATCGTACGATAAATCGTTAGGTATAGACGGGGATTTTCGGAAAAGTTATCAGTTTGACCAATTTCAACTTACCGTCAACAGCTGCAACCCTTAAAGATTCGAATCATTGTTTATATATTTTTATTTTTAGCTCTATTCAACTCCACTGTATCATCTACTTTAAAATCCGAAGATATTCACCTTCCGAAATCTCCTTGATCACCTATTTTTTGGGTTATGGATACTCAACTTGCATTAGGAAATTTATATTTTTGAGTTGGAATTTAATTTTAAACCATAAACAAACCTTTTGATATGGTCTATAGAGGGACATAATTGCAGAGTGAAAGAAGAATGATTTGGAAGGATCAAACATTTCGATCGATTTTGTTTCCTAGTCTGACAAACGCCACTTTGTCCCAGAGTATATTCTTATCAGATTCCCTGGCAGATTTTCCTAGACATTTGCAAACCTCGGAGGATTATTTTATCAAATTTCAATAGACAGCATTTCTCCTCCCGCTACCTATCATCTGTCCCGTTATTATCGTGCAGTTATTCGTACGAGCCAACACAATCATGTGTTCATATTCGAGCCAACCTAATCATTACTATGGGAAGGCTTGTACGCAAGTTGATGTCGAAAGTGTTACGGGGGATGATGGTTTGGGAAATTTATTCAGAAGAGGTGAATGTGAGGAAGGGGCAGCCATTCTTTCGCCATTCCGTTGTCCATAATACCCCAGGACCATTAATCCATCCATACAATGGAACGATCCTGGCTCAGGTTCCGTAGAGAATGAGCCATTGTCGAAAAAGTTACGAAAGCAAGAGAAGTCATTCAATTTTTACTGTTTCCTGTTTGGAAGGAGCCTGGAAAAGGTTTTTATTTTCGCTAAGGGTGGACTTTGGCAAATTTCCAAAGTCAGAACTTGCAAATGTAGTAGTAGTATTTTTTGGACAGCTGAGTTCATTTCGCACATCCCCACCGTCCCCACCAGGAATCGAACTCGGGACCGCTTTCACAAAAGGCGAAAGTTCTACCCTCACGGCTATCGGGAGTCTCATCGCAAATGTGCTATCCCAATACTCGATGTGGTCAACCTTGCTACAAGATTTTCTTCTTTCCGAAATTTGAACGTTTGTCCGCTAACAAGTGACTTGCATCTTGTTTAACTTGCTGAAAGGTTCTTACTGGTCAAGTAGATAGGATTCATTTCCCATTTGCACCCCACATCAAGGTTATCTACATTTCTCTCTTGTTATGGCGACACTGTACGCCGACCTTAATGGTGGAAACAACTGTGCCTGACTAAAAGTCCCAGATTCGAGTCCCGATAAAAATTTTAAAGAATAACAGGTGTGTATAATAGTGACATGACTGAGACTTGAACCATGGTCCCTTACTTTCCTAGCAGGTTCTCGAAGCACTGAGCTACCATACCGCGTCTATTCCACATTGTAATGGGAAATACTAGAATAGTTAGAATATCTGCCCGACTTGGGTTCGAGTCCCAGACATGTCGCTCTTGTTCACACCTGTTATTCCTAGAGTTTCAGCCTTACGGCTCCTCCGTGAAGCGTTATTCACCTTTCCCTAATCCTTATATTTTACTGGTAAGAGAATTGATGCAAATTTTCGTCCGGAAATAATATTTTCCTTGAATTACTTCGTTTTAGCTAATACTCAGGATGTCTCAGACAATGTTCAGTTTCATGCTCAACGACACTGTTTTGGTTTGTGCGATGATTTAGTCCCCTGAAAATAGGTGTGCATTTACTGGCGATATCTGATCCAAATACAGCATTTAAACAGCTGCAGGATGTTATGCCGTTTTGTTAGATTATCGCCGTGCATTGAGTCATGAATCATTTACTGAGAAAAATTGCTGTGCTTGTATGTGGACATTTTACCCAATATGTTTGATCCTGGAGACGTTTCACCCAAGGTGTCGAACCTTGAACAGTATGGAAGATACAGAGTACTTTATTATGCGAAACGTTTCGATATTTGAAAATTAAAGATGCGTAGTTGCAGGTTCTTTACAAATTGTATTTCAAAAACTGATTTTGGGAGTCTTTCTTGTGGTATCATTATATGTGTCCATAACTTATTCTGAAGGGAATTTTTAATTCATTTATTTTCATTTTCATTCTGCCGAAAGAGACAGCGGAAGGTTTTAGCATCTTTTCCTATAACGATATAATTATTATTGTTGTTGTTGTTATTATCATTATTTTTATTGTTATTGTATACAATTATGTGAATGTTATAATTATGATGAAAATAAATTTTGCTTGTATCTTGAACGGAATTTTATAATGAATATAGAGATTTGTGTAATTGTATGTGACCAATAAATCATTATACAATTTAAAATTATTATTATTTTTGTTGCTGCTGTTGTTGTTCTTGTTGTATGTTGTTGTTATCATCATTATCATTATTAATATCCTGTGGCAGAAAGCCACCCAAGGAAAAAATCAAAAAATATAACAAAAGTTGAACATATACTTTTTGTAATAGTAGTTAATTCGGGAGGCCGAATGAGTATTACTCGTGTTTCGTTGTAAATGGGAAATCCTCGACGAAACAAGGCAGCGGGAAAAACCGACATAAAGGATGACACGTAAGGAATGGAAATAAAGTTATTCAAAGGTGATGTCGCATTTACGGACATCTTCTAAAGCTGTGGAGGCTGCTAAGGTTGATAGTTGGAATATCTTTAAGAAGGATGAATTAATGAAGGAGACAAACGTGTGTGGATTTAAGTGGGAGCGATGGCCATTGGAGAGGCGGAGGGATAACTTCCTGTTTTAATACTCAGCATATTATCACTTTCGCTTGAGCCAGAATATCAGGTAAAGCGCAGCATGGGTGGGATTCTTTGCCAGAAATTAACGGAGTCCAGAATGGAGCCGAGGCACATCCATTCACCGGGAAACTGAAGCACCATTTGAATAGAAAGTGAGGAATATATTTGGGAGAGAAAGTATTTCGGGCGCCATTTAAAGTAAGTGGTCCATCAACGCGAGCTTCCTTCCCTTGTTAGAATACATCGTGCGGGAAATTTCATTGGCACCTTCACCATCGTGATGAATAGGCAAGAAGGCAGTAAGTTAAGTGTTAGACCCGTAACTCCTAAAGGAAATTCCGGGGTATTCGTAGAAGCAACTGGACGGTGGAATTCTTGGTGTAGGAACAGGATTTAAGCTATCAGAGGCCCCAGGTGCTAAGATCAGAATTAGACTAGGAATTATGAGTAAAAATTTGAATTTTTCGCAAAATACACAAATATACATCCCATAGAAATCTCAGTCGCTTCTTTACGGTTAGGATAAATAAACAAGTATTGACTCAGAATAAATAGTATTTCTATAAATCTCAATGAATGGTGGATAGAGTTTTTTAGGTTGTATAAAGTGATAAGGAAAGCCGGCATGGCATGGAAAGCCATACTGCGGCAAAAGGGACCATAGGTTTGGAATTGAACCCTAGCCTCAGAGGACTAACGTCTGTAAATATTCGTTTTGTAATCGCACTATTGAGCAATGGAACACCTTACCGGTGGATATCTTTGAGCCATTCCCTACACTTGTACAAACCTTTAAGGCAAAGTTGAGGAAGATGTGGCGTGATAAGTGATGACAACGTGTCTAAAATTATTTGAGATGAAATGTAATTATTGTTGGATATTATTCAGAATGTAGTGATTGGTAGCTGTTATTTTTAGACGAAATGTAGGGATTTTTCGAGGTAATTTGTAATGCAATGATTCTTGTTGTTATTTTTGGACGAAATTTAAGGATTGTTAGATGCTATTTATAATGTGATGATTGTTGATAATTATTGTTGACGAAATGTAAGGATTGCTGGATGTAGTTAGTAATGTAGTGATTGTTGCTCTGGATGGGCTGTAGCGACTGATGTATTGATGTAGATCTATATGGGATTGTATTATCGTTGCCACCGGACCGTTGTCCAATTGTAAAGCGTGTAAATATTAATAATAATATTCAATGTAATATATTATGTAGACTTACTCAACGAATATGAAATTCTTTCTTGAAGCGAAAAGCCAAAACAATATCTTAGGTAGAGTTAATTATCACATTCTTATTGAAGCCACAATGTGAATTAGGACCTCAGCTGGAGCATATTGCGCCTAATTATAAATACGCACTTGAATACACACTATAAACATTATGTGGACTTCCTTAACGAATATAAAATTGTCTCTTAAAGCGAAAAACCAGAACAATTTTACTGAGACTTTATTAGCACAATCTTATTGATGCTTCCATATAGATGTAACCCTCTGCTCGCGCCTATTGCGTCTTTTATAAATCCGCTCCTATGTGGTAATTCAAAAAGCGTTGAGTTAATTTTGTAAATACAAGAAGTGTAAGTATTTTGAAGGATTTTCCAAAATAATGCGCAGTACCAAATTTTTGGAGACGAGCATCATGGTGGATAACAAATTAGTGTAGATCATACCGTTCACCGTTAAGATATTACAAATATTCTTATTAGTAGTAATTGAAAAAGTGTTGAGTTAATTTTGTAAATACAAGAAGTGTAAGAATTTTGAATGTTTTTCCAAAATAATGCGCAGAACCAAATTTTTGGAGATGAGAATCATGGTGGATAACAAATTAGTTTAAAACTTGGGTGTGTATGTTCCATCGCACAGTATTAAAATGTCTCACTCCCTGATAGGAGCAGTTGGTCGCAAGATGATACGAAATCTAAGAATCCGAGATCCAAACAATGTGAGGTTTATGCGAAATAAATTTTATAGTAAATAATTATATTGAGCCGTATGAAACCAATCGTGAAGTGTAAGCAGCTCAGTAATTGATGAGATGATCGTTCTCGGAACCGCTCAGGCATAAAACTGCGTAAACATCCCATTCATTAAAATGAATAAGGCCTTTCACCAATAGTGATATTCTCGCACGTTCTCCAGCGGCTCTTAATTTTAGCTGTAAATGAGAAAACCATATTCTCTACTTGCGATAAAAAATGCGCTTCTAAAAATAATCGAGCGAAAATTGGTGGAAATCTTCTGTGAGAAGAGATGTTTTTCATTGCATCGAAGGTCAACGGCTGCCAGAAAAGGAAAGGGGCTAAAATAAACTATTGGGAGAGTCGAAGCCAATAATAAGGAGGTATATACTAAAACCTGTCCCTGCATTACATTCTATGATCGTTTCCATTGAATTTATTCGGGGTTTGTGTCTCTTGCGATGCCATGATTAAGACGCGAGTGATTATTATGTTTATCGTTTAGAAATTGTTTTTATTCTCTCACTGGATTTCCAATTATCAGATGCTCACTTCTGTTGAGCTTAATTCATTCTCGTAATTGGTTTAATTCTTATATAGTCTCTTGGAGTAATCGTTACTATATATAGTGTCTGGAGTTAATGGAAATGCTTTACTCGAAAACAGATTTGTTTCGTGATTTCAATCAACCTACCGAGAAGGAAACTGTGCCATTCAATAAATTGATATTGATCAACTTTTGGAGAATGCAGATCTTATAATTTCTGCTACAATTATTTTCCAAGTCAAAATACCCCCCGATTTATGTTTTCAAATTACTTTAGATACTTGAAATTTGTCGAAAAGCAAACAAATTATACGAATTTGACTCAATGTGGTGTAAGCAAAGAGTTCAGTAGTTCTTTCTGTCTTATGGCTGTTTGCATTGTTTTTTTCCAACTCAATACCCCGTGTTTCCTGATGGAAAGAAGCCCGTTTTAAAAGAAGGTAACAATTCTTTTCTTTACTATCCCTAAAATGTTCCCCTTGTGTCTTTGAAAACTTATGTAATTAGACTTCTATGCCATGATGATCTTCTTTCAGTGAATTTGATTAATGAATGTTTTATAGTTCTCCCAGCCGTATCCTAATGAATTGTTTTCATTCGTCTTTTGGTTCTGGATAGAAAAAGGTGTACCTTTCATTTACTTTTGTCTCCGTGATGTTCATGGCAATGATAATATGAAAGTGACTGCGGCATAAGTATTGCTGAATAATGGCATTCATCCTGGTGTGAAAGCTATGAAAAGTGCGCAATGGGCGTGTGAGTAATAGTTGCCACGGCATACAATAAGCAATGGCAAAAATGAATCATAATTCAGCATCAGCCACTCTTGAAGAGACATCTTGAAGAATCTTTAATTTAAAATCATAATCTCTCCGCGATAATTCGTGTGTATCACAAAGAAAACAACGAATATTGTTTTAATTATAGTAATGGTTGGCTACGCTTCTATTGCCGCACTTTAGATGCCACCGTCCGGGTGCAATGCACCCACATCTAAAGGTTTTTTGTTTAAATTTCAAATTTTAATATTCTTAATATAAAGTGTTTCTATGACCTGAAGAATGTTCTTTTATCTCATATGTTTTTGGCTCAGGGGAATCTAATTGTGAAAATCTAGTTTCCTAAACAATGAAAAGAGTAAATTTTTATTACTTTTTTATTATCATTATTATTAATGTATATTGCCATCAAAAGATCGAGGCAAAAGTAAATTAAAGTTGCATCTTCTTGCTGCAGCATAACGGAAGGAACATGAAAAATATTCCACTCTAATAGATAGGGTAGCAAAAACTACAGCATTGTGGTCATTAACAATTTCCACTGATCCTCTAGATTCCTGAAAGGATTTCCGCAGACTCTCTCGTCACGCAACTCTCAGTAATCGTGGAATACGGAATTCACCGCAGAAACATCTCTGAGTGAAACATTGCCAGATCCACAATCACTTCTACTTCTAGTGCCTTCAAATTCGAAAATACCTCTCCCGAAGATTCATTTTATTCACAATCTCACCTGCTTCATCGAAGATACCTCCAGAGGTCAACGTATGCTCGCGCTCGGTTCAAGAAGTCGCTTATTCAAGCGGGAAACCGCAAATTATTTGTGTTTTCAATTGCACAATTACTGCAAGTCCGGAATATTTGCAGCACTTCTGAATCTCAATGTGGGAGGCCCGAGTGAATGTCACGTTGAGATAAGAGCCGGAGGTAAAGTTGCGTAGATTGCGCTCTGTTTGCATTCAGGGTATTAAGATGCCCCGCGGTACTCCTTATGACTGTATATTATAACGGTCCCCCTCTATGTTCTGAGAAGTTAAACGGATCCGATTGTTCCGTGATAATAGCTAGTGTGCAGAAAACGGAGTCTGTGTATATCACGTCCTTTCCCAGCCACCCTTACGATATTGTATATCATATTTAAGATCAAAGGCATCTCGACCCTTTGGCTCGCCTTTGAAATGTAAGAAAACTGTCGGGAAAGCAGAAACGCAAGCAAACTCCTATGTTTATCCTCATTAAAGTGCATTGAGTGGATAGCTCGAGAGGATGGTCAAGGAAAGGCGGTTACGGCAATGACAAAGCGTGGAAGAATGGCTTGTCAACCTTTGCAATGGTCCGGTGAAGAAAAATGCTTACCCTTAGCTCTCGGTCGAACAATTAAAGAACGCAACGTTTGCCACTTTATACCTTTGTGAAGTCAGCGTTCAACTTCTCGATTAATTGGTCGTGTGTAGCATCCGTTTAGCGCCGTGAATGTAATCAGTTAAGCGGTTGCGAAGGGATTTCTGAGTTTACGTTATTTTACGTTTACAAATACAGCTGCCTTAGGCCTATAGCAGGTTTTTAAAACCAGCAGTCCTAAGTTTTCTAAAAATTTTGTTGACTTCTCTAAAACTTGAGGGGAAAACGAGCTGGAGAAAATGCTCGTCCTAGGAATTATTTCCTTATGTCGTTTCGCTGATTTGTCGAGGGTGTAATTGGGAAATTTTGTTGATATTCAAAAAAATTTTAGTAAATGGTAGAACTCGTGAAAAGATGAAAACTGGGGTTAATGCGTAACCGAATTATTTGTGCGCACGTGTGTATACGTACATATCCTACATTTATGTGTGCATATATTTATTTATTCTCTCAAATTCCCATATTCTCCAACTCTCTCTGTTTTGAGCGGCTTGTTCTGTTGACCAGTTTCTTGTTGCCACGTTACACCGAATTACTTGACATTTCTATTCCATCTGCCCTTTGGTCTTCTTCCTAACCTATTCGTATCTCTAGGCGTCCGGTCGAGAACTGCTGATCTTCGGTGGTTTGCCTTCATCGGGGATTCGAACCGGAACCTATAGAAAACCGAAACCGAAAAACATCGTTATTTAGCCGGAGTGAAATCTGACCACAAACTGAAAAAATAAAATTCGTTCGAACCGAAACTGATTAATTTTTCGTATTTATTAATTTCTCTATTTAATTCATTGTTTATTTCGCTATGAATTCTTTTCTTTTCTTGTTTTATTTCAGTGTTTATTTCAGTAATCATTTCGTCATATTTCGTTTTTTGTTTCTTTATATATTTTGTTTTTTATTTAGTTTTTATTTCCTTATTTATTTCGTTATTCATTTATCTATTTATTTCGTTATTTATTTTGCTATGAATTCTTTTTTTTTCTTGTTTTATTTCGTCTTATTTCATTATTAATTTCGTCTTATTTCTTTTTCATTTCTTTATTTATTTCGTTAATTATTTCGTTCCGATTTTCTGCGCACAACAATACATTGAAGTTTAATTGGAGGAATTTTTGTCATAAATATGCAACTAAGACTTGGAATTAATTATTAAAATGTTTAATCTTAAATTTAGTATAATATAGTGTTTACGACAAATGCCAGAAATAATAAAACAAACTTACAAAATGATCTCATAATCGGTCGGAGCGAAAAAAACCGTGAAAACTATTCGAATCGGTTAAATGTCTGCAGAAGGAGCGAAACCAGAACTGAACCGAGATTTAGTTAATCGCTGGACCGGAAAATCGGACCGAAAAACATTACGGTTCGATGCCCTGACTCACATCCATGATACTCAAATCTGGATATAGCCAATGAAAGATATATCAGCTGAAAATTTTAATATCAACTCAAGAATTTTACTCAGTGAGGAAATCACGATAGAACTTCAGAGCGAGAGGAAAACGGAAATAATTCACAAGTCTCGCAATTAGAATTCCAATAGGGGGTAAAGCGCGCGTTGGAGCGGATAAATCCTCGTTGCAGTTTTACTTAACAATCGTTATCGCTTCGGAAAAGGTGGCTAAACGCATGCACGGCGGTGCACGCATTTGCACTTCAATATCCCCACCCAATCCCAATTGTTTTTTTAGGATTGCAGATTACTCCGCCGCTGCATCTCTTCGCGATACATCAAACAGAGCCTTCATATGCAGTGTTTGTGTTGGCTACGGCATCCACCGTCGCTTCGTGCAAACTGTGCGCTCCCAAAGATTAAGTTGACAGTGCGATTAGAGGACAAAAATGTGTGCGGTCAGGAGAACCGAGGATATTACCAGAGGCGGATGAAATATTTTCCCGATGCACGCACAGTTTTCACGCCCATTCCCTAACTATTTATTCCCATCCAAGTGCCTCGTGTTCTCTTGGGTACGTGGGAAAAACTGACGATGCGATGAAGCGAGATTTAAAGGAGAAGAGTTGTCTTAAATCTCAAATTTGTCGTTAAATATAATTGCGCGTAAACCAGGAGTGTCCGGCCGCGGCCAGCAGGACGCATGCGGCCAATTACTCGCGGCCCAGTTGGTAATTTCTTTAAATTCTATTTATTTAAATTCGATTCTTCGTTTCACGTAATTCTTCGTCGGTAGCTATCATAATACCAATTCAGTCTTCCGAAAACATACTTTCTCTGTATCTATTCTACAAGCCTATTTCTTTTGTCTAATACTATCGCGGATAGACCGCGGAAAATATAAGTTTTTAATATGATATTTATTTAAATTCGAATCTTCATTTCACATAAAGCCTCGTCGGTAGCATAATACCAATTCAGTCATCCGAAAACGTACTATCTCTGAATTTATTCTGCAGTCACAGCTCATCTAATTAATGGTCCTGCTACCATATTTGATGAATAAATTATTTATCGTTTGTCTTTTGGTAGGGGAAACAAAAAAATGTATCTTTTATTTACATTTGTCTCAGTCATGTTCATGGCATGATTTGGACAGCTGTGCTTGGATAAATCGTAGAGTGGTGAAAGACTTCATCTAAGTGATGAACTTTGGAGGGCTAAATTTGATATGATATAATTTTGATATTGTATTATTATTGTATGATTGACAAGAGTATTAGTGTATCCGACAGCGTCATTGTTTTGTGTTGTATTTTTAGGTGAGGGTGGAAATTACCTTGTCCAAATCTTACCACCGGAACATTGTTCTATTTGTAAGATTATCTAAATAAATAATAATGATATGCAGTGTTACGAAGGGTGTTACTCCTAGAGTCATTGTACTTCACTAACGTGAGCTTGTTCTACTTATAGCATTCTAGCTCTGTCAGGAAAGCAAGGGCATACTGTTTCACTCATTACCATGCCTAATAAGCCTTATTTCCCTCTTCTAGGTCTTCATAGCTGATGGTAGAAGGGATGAGGTCTTAACAGGCCTTCGGTCTGCATACTCTACAGACAAAACGCATCTAATGATCTCCTTTCTCCCAAGGATTCCCAACCTGCCTCACAGGGCATTTTCGGAACTTATACTGCCCCCTTTATCATCAGCTATTCATGCCTTTTTCATTCTAATCCGGATCGCAATCGCGTTAATCGGATTTGGATCCATCGACGGAGGGAAGACATTCAACTCGCGGGTCGAAACTCCAGGGCATCCGAAATAAAAGTTTCCGAGACCCTTACAAATACTTCTTCTAAGTTTCCACGTCTCAACAGCGGTTCCCAAAATTTTCACGGTACACTGATGTATCGACGCAAATTTCGCGGCACACAAGGCGATCGTTTTCTTATATCTAATCCAAATATAGGCACAAATTATTCCAGAAATTTGTAAGTACTGATTTGCACGACGGAATACACCGTATTTGTTTATATCGTGATTCCCGTACTCAACGAGAGCGATTTCAGAGACCAGACGACAAAGAGATTTCGCGAGACTATAACGAGAACGCGATAGTTATAACTGGTCCCTTTTTCCTGATAGCATCAGGAGTACCAATCAGGTAGCTTATTAATAGGTTCGGTGTTTTCACACCCCCTGCCATACGGCGGCTTGCGGAGTTCTAATGTAAATGTATCAAAGGGAATTCGCACTTTTGATTCATGCAGTTTTTTACCAAGGCATCGTAAATACATTGGAACGTTTTCGTGAGGAAATATTAAATAGAAAATGTAAGGATTAAAGCCTATCTCTCTCCGATTGAATAGATTGAGTAATTNGCTGATGATTTTTTCTGCTGATGATTTTCTTCAATGGATAATTTTTTCTGCTGATGATTTTCTTCAATGGATAATTTTTTCTGCTGATGATTTTCTTCAATGGATAATTTTTTCTGCTGATAATTTTTTTTCTGTTGATGATTATTTTCTGCTGATAATGTTTTCTACTGATGATTTTTTGGCTTCGGATAGTGTCCTATGATATCGTAATACAGGCGCATACCCAGAGGGGTGGTGGTGGCTGTCAGGCTTACCCCCCCCCCAAAAGTTTCTACAAGTATTTATTCAGAACCAAATTCTCCCAGGTATTATCGATAAATATTTGGTCGCATAAAACATTTTCTTATAGGCGATACTATCTTAAGACAAATCAGATCAATAAATTCCCATTACGACGAAAAAAGGGAGATTTTTTGTTACTATTCCTTATATTAGCCCCCCAATCGAGAGTTTAGGCCGCGCCCCTTATAATCACCAGTGAAATATTGATAAACAGTTGCACCTAAGGCGAGGTTGAGATGGACGAGTCTCTTATTATATCTAACTCTTCGCTTCTCAGTAAGAAAGATATAACTGTTGAGAATGTACTAAGAGAAGCTACATCGTAATTTTAAAGACCCAATTTTGTTCTAACGAAAAAGCGCTGCAGGAAAACATTCACAAGAAGGGTGTGTGAAAACCTGAGATTCCTATTGATAAATTCACTAAAATTTCAAGAGTAAGCAGTTTAAGTCTGGCCTTCATAGCAAGCATAGACAATGTAGATACACTTGACATTTACATTTTCATTCTGCAAGCCACCGGTGATCTAAGCCAGGTGGTGTATTAACGCCATCATCTCTATCTAACATTAAACTCTATTAGCCTCTTTAATGCACCGCGGAAAAAACGACCAGAAATCGGACCAACTTTCATGACGATAATTTCCTTGTGATGTTTTGTTTTAAAGTCAGAGTTCTTGTACGTTTACATAAATGTAATTTTATGAAATCAACTTCTCCATCGACGAGCACTAGATTGATATTTACTGATCAATAATCTAGACTTCTTTCCTCAAACAAATTTATTTATTTACTTTCATTTATTGTAAAATTCCGCTGCAGTTAGACGCAAAATCAGGTGGCGTTAACTTACACTACCACTGACAGCTAAAAAAAAAACAATGTTACAACGTTCTACGTGTACAACTACAAAACATTTAGAATAGAATGAGTCTTTAAGGGGGAAATTGAGACTAAAATGATTCCTGTTAAATCCAAACCTTTGTCATTTTAAAAGTGGGTAAAGATAGAGGGAAATTAGCAATAAAAGATAGAAAAGGAAGAAACTACAGAGTGGATTAAAAAATCCTAAGTCCCCTATGCACTTAGTTGAAAAAGTCCGATGCAAGAAAATACCCGCAAGAAGGGGTGTGTGAGAAACCAGCGAAACCTGCAGATAGTGATAGCCAAATTTTAAGTAAAAATTCAAAGAAAATTATTTTCGGTAACCTGAAAAGAAAACGTTAACAGTACAAGGAAAAAAGCGTACAATGGCGTGGTAAAGTTTCCTCGCCAGAAGACATTGAGCAATGAAATTTTAAATAGAAACCATAAAAACATACAAGTTAAAAATATATTATACACAAAATTGATAAAAAAAGCCTCAGACATGAGATCACCGATCACAAAACATTTGTATCTAACACCTCCATTCACTAATTTAGTTTGCAAACTACGCTAATTTATTATAATTTATAATAATCCCATCCGAGGGAAATTATCATAGCCTTCAACTTTAAGATACGCAAGACCTGTGAAGTTGAATTTATACTGAAACAGAATGAGAGAAAGAGCAAGATTAAAAAATACATAAGCTGTCAGGTGAGCCTGTTCGGACAGCAATAAACACTTCGCGGAATCAGTATCTAAGTCCGACTGAAATTAGAATCATATGGGAACCCTCGGTAACCGTGCTGCACACCAAGAGGTTTCTTGCGGCACACTCATTGAGAACCACCGCGCTACAATACGTAGCTTCATCCTCTCGAAAAAAAGCCCCCATCCGCCTTTCTCCCCCGCTCCCCCTCCGCTTTTCAATTTTATCGCTCATTTTACCTGACTACGGTTGCCCTCAGGGGGTGTGGGGTCGTCTGCACAATAACGTGCCTTGGACCCCGCATGCGAGGGAAGTCGCGCTCGTGAACGCGTACCTGGAAGAACTCCGCAAAATGGTTAGGGTGACATTAGGGGTGTGGTGGTCGCGAAAGGGGGGATGCAGCAGCCGATGACTACGTCCGTGAGGACGAAAAGGGGGAGCGCGGCGCCAGCCAACTCTTCGCGCCTTCGAGACACGCACTTTCAACCACCCCCGCCCCTGCTTCGATCTCTCAATCTACAACATTCCCCCCTTGCCTCCAACCCCGCCAATCCACGTCGGGTCAAGAGGGGAGAGGTGGCAACGCCGCATCCGGAATGCCTCCGCTTCGCCCCGCCCCCCTCGCCTCAAAAAAAGACACCCCCGTCCCCCAACACACGCGCTTCTCACACACGCACCCATCCACGCACGCCTCGGACGTGCTGACTTGGCAACAACGTCCCCCTCTGTAATTACCGGCGAAGAGCGCGTGAAGGTCGAACTTGGGTTCGGCATGGTAATCAGCCGGAGGGCCAAGAAGGAGGGATATCCACCCACTAACCCTGTCGGAGAATGACGGAGATTTTTCGGTGGTTCTGTTGGCGGAGGAAAAGTGTGAATCGTAGGGTCTAGGAGGGGTCGGGGTTCGTAAAAGGGTTCTTTTTCGGGGGGTGAGAGGGTCTGAAGTTTCCCGAGTCGTTGCGGCGGAGGAAATTCGTGTAGGTAATCAAAAGTACATGATCTGAGTGCTGGAATACGCAGGAAAGAGCTGCGAAACATCCTCACCGCCAGCACTTAATTTATTTCGCGTCAGATTCACTCAAATGGATTTTTAGTCGGTTTCATCTTTGTCCAGCTGTTTTTCGTGAATCACGCGTTGGTCATCTGCATTTTCGCTTGTGCACCGCGAGCCGTCTCTCGGCCTGAGGCTAGGGGTGCATGCACCGTGAATCTATTTCTCAAATCTTTTACCGTCGCGTATCTTCCGCGGAAAAGTAGACCCTTGAAGCGGCTAGTTGCATCACCGTTTCCGCGAATTTTTTTACCTATTTTGCGAAGTTATGGGTTAGATGGAAGAGGAGACTTTTAGTCTCAATCTCTCCCAAATAAAGGCATTTATTATTATTATTATTATTATTATTAAGTTGACCCGTAATGTCTGTTGTCTCCCGAAAACGAATTTTCAATGAATTTATTAGTCAAGTTGAAACTAAACCAGTATTCAGTGAGCGCGATTTACGAGACCAGGCGAAAAAGAGATATAGCGAAAATTACAGCGAGAACGAATAGCTATTACTGGTCTCTTTTTCCTTTTATTATTAGGAATACCAACCAGGTAGCTTATTAATAGGATCTATGTTTTCACACCCCCTGCCGTACGCCATACGGCCGCTTGCGGGGTACTTAAATGTCTACTCTTAAACGTAAACTTAAATAACCTTAATTCTATCCAATGGAATGGAGCATCTTGAAAACTGTTTTTCATTAATCATTGTAATTCTTTATGATTCACTGACTCGCTTGACCTCATCTAAATCTGGGATGCAACGCTTGTCTACAGGGTTCCATTTACTGCATCCACGCACATGATATGATGTGGCATTCTTTAACTATCTACAATAGGTATGTGTAAAGCATCTTGGAGAATGATGTACGGTGTTACCTTGTCTAACCTTACTTTGCAACCGAAGAAATGTTTCTACTGTTTTCACGACCCGGCTAACAAACGGTTTGGGTATGGTGACAATTTTACGAGTACGCGCCCAAAAAAATTTCGAAAAGACGAGGAAAGGTTTACTTTCTAGAAAAGGAATTGGTAGAGTATGAAATTCATATATCTATAACAATAAAGGGATACCTTGCATATGGAGTATCCCTGCTAATGAATTATTGGGAATAAAAGGTTCTCTTTAGATTCTTAGGAGGATGATAACGAATATTTTGGATACTTGCGCATGTACTTGAACGAATAAATGAAACATTACAGAAACATGTTCGAAACTACTAATTTTTGCTTGAGAGAGTGGGAGTAAAATGAATCTTTTAAAACGATATCTGGTGGTTTTTGAGATGTTCAGTGTATTTTAGGATTTCACGGTTAATGAGAAAGTTTCGGAATTAAGAAGTTACAAATTTTATGGAACAAGTAATCTTTCTTATTCGTCAGATAACTACGATGTTTATTGAAAATTAGCTCGGTTTCGTCCTTAACTCTGTCCTTATCTGCCTTTCCATAAACTTACGCTCCGTAGAACGCTTGTGTTACATGCAAATTCATTAAGTATTTCCTGTAATGGAATAAAATTAATACAGGCATTGTATAATTTTCAATTTTTCTCTTAATTTAAAAATATTTGAAGCTCACTGAATCATAATTTACTTGCAAAATCTGATGGCACTGAACTTTACTTGCCTGCCTTAATTATTGGTAATACCCACCCAGGGGTAGACTAATAGTTAGACGCAATAGCTGATAGCTGAGGGCCTCATCCACTGCTAATAAATTCTCAATAACAAATTCTTATGGTGGTTTGCTTCAAGAATACATTATATTTTTTAAGTAAGTCTTCATTGTATGTTTATATAACATATATACATTGCTTTTGTCACTTTACAATTTTAAAAATTCTATCCAGCATTCATTGTAACTCATAAAAATGCTATGTATTGTAATTTTAAACCTTTTTTGTTTATTCTTTCAGCAGCGAAGCGAATGAGATTTCAATGAGATGTTTATTTGTGTATTTAAAAGAAAAATTCGAGTTTTTACTCATGGGGGCCTCAATCTGAGTCACTAATAGTTTAAATTCGCCCATGTACCCTCATACCCAATGGAGCAACCTAGATGTTCCTTCAGCATTTGAAAATTTTGGCAACGCCGATCTAGAATCACGTCTATTTTTTTCAAACGGTTATTTTGCGAAAGACATTTGTGTTAATATTCATGATATTTATCTTAATGAGGAACAGTCGATTAATATTCATGAAAACGCATTCAATTATAATTTGCTACCGAAATATGTTACGGCATCTGCGCTTTGGAAATGAACGTTACCATCAAAGACCGGTCGGTGACCCAGTCCCTTTGACGCATGCATTAATGCTAGTGTTACTGCTTTGATGACCAATCTATGTATTGATTCTGGACTGATCAATCAATATAGTCGATAGATGGAATAGAAAATATGTATCGCAGCTATAAATAGACTAGCGCCATGCTGCATTTCTAATGGTAGCAGGAAGTATGTCTCCCTCACCAACCCAAATTTTGCATGATTAGCACTTTGGATAATGAATCCTACATTTTCACGCACCTTGAAAATGGGAACTGCAAATTTCTTTCTGAGATTTTTCTTAATTCGTTTCGTGTGATTTTAATAATGTTTGGGAGAGATGTAGGTTGGCAACGAAAATATTTTAGCAGCATGTAATTTCACCCACTGGACACAAATTGTTCAGCCAAAACGGATGACGATTCCCTTATTCGGTCAAATCCCTCATAGTGATGATCGAAGTCATAAATTATATTTTACAAGAATTTTTTGCTGAAAGCTAATCTTTCTAGTGGAATCCACGACGTATAGTCATTCCAAGACTATGGTGTTGCTTTTGTTAATTGATTCCTTATTATTTTATTTTTTATGCATAAAGATATTATCGAATTTTTAAACTTTACTCGGTTAGGTTAATAAGATTTTGATTCCAGTTAATTCACTCCTTCTCTACTTGTCGATTATGTATTTAAGTGAGAAATACAGTATTTGCAATTCTAAGAAGAAATTTTTCTTCACTTTCGGTCTTTTGTAAAGGATTCGTCTTGCGAACGGATACGAAAATCACCGAATTTAAATTAATTGTATAGGTAAAATAGATATGTAATTTGCTCACCGTTTACTAAATTTTTAGTATATAACGTTGAGAATATGGGTGAAGTCATTCAAAATATGTTCGTAGAATTTTCTAGTTGTAAGCACTATTTTCTTGAACTTTTTATCGTTTTTTTTACCAAATAACGAATTGTCAATACCTACTTCTTAATAATAGCAATTACTAATTATTTTCTATGAGATTGCTGAAAATGTAAATTGACTGTTAAGTTTTTAATTTTCGTTTCTGCCGTTAAATATAGTGAAAGATTAATTTATTTCCCTTGGGGATGGGTTGGAATGCAGTGAGAAGGATATTGAAATTGAGATAAGATAATTTCAATTGTACAATGGAATTTCATTGTTCTTCTGTGTTTTCCATGACACAGAAACACCTGGTTAGATTATTTCGTATCTGCAGGGATAGGTATTGGTGAAGGTATCTCTGAATTTTCTGTTTAACTGACGCGTATCGGTATTAAAAAATGAGAAACTGAAAATTTTGATCTAGTCTTAGATTGTTGCAAATACGGTGTTTGAAATTGGTAATTTCATGACATGGCCGGAAGAAGGATTTCCTCATAATTCGGCAACGTCTACGATAACTTCGTCGCAATCAACGTCTAACTGTTTATTTTCAATGTCTATATTGGTTGATTTTGTGCTTGATATATACCTAAATCTACCTCCGTGATGAGCGAAAACTGATGGAAACTTCTGTTCTACCATGGCTTATATTTGAGAATGAAGATGCACAGTAAATAGTCAAGTGTTGAAGTCACAACTTCCTGAAACTCTATTTCAGGAATGGAACAAAATAACCTTGTAAAGTTTCAGTAAACTAATTTACTGGAGCGAAGCGTCGTTCGCAGCCAACTTTGCATTTAGAGCCCGATGATGAAAATTAGTCGCTCCGATAAATTTGTTTAGTGAAGCTTTAGGAAACTGTTTTGCTGTAGCTGACATAGCAGCAGTATGTCAGTCAACGCGAAATTTTCTGTTTTGGTACAAATTTTCAGAAATCGATAAATGAACGTTGGAAAGCTAAGACCCAGCCCCGAGCCATAATTGGATAACAGTCATCTCCAAGCAGTCTCCTGAAACGCTCAAGGAAAAAATCACAATGATAATGTTGAAAGTTTCCTCATCGATATCTCAAGTTATCGCCTCATTTCAAGAATCGCGCTCGATAGCAATGATGATACCACAAAACAATGCGATCATATCAGCTTCTGAAAAGAAAGACTTCTCAATTCCCCATTCTTGTCAATGTCCGATTTTAAATATCGAGGGCTTGCGAAAGATTATCGTTCGACGGGTTGAAGTCACTCAATACTCATTCCAACGAGGAAAACAATTGTTGATCGAAGGAAAAATTCTGCAGGATTTGACTTTATTTTAAGGACAACACGTTCTAAAAATCGTACTGAATAACACAAGGAGATGTCCCCTATGAGAAAGGGTGTGTAAGAAAGCACCGAGACTCGAACCCGGGTCTTCGTCTTCTCGGTTCGAGTTTCCTATCCGCTCGTAGATGACTCCTATTTCTATTTCATCTTGTACATACCTTGTGAATCCTCTTGTTCGGTCATTCTTTTCCTTTGAGTAGGATTTTCCAAGCTTTAACTCCCATTATGTCCTGCTTAAACTTCGCCCGCCGTAGACAACGTCCCTAGTTTTAGTGTGCAATTTATAATAACTCATCGACAATCTTTTGCTTTATAGTGATATATATATATTGAGTATGGAGGTATCTTTTATAGAGTAGATACAAACTATACTGATCTTAGGCTTTCCTGGTGGATTTCTTGTAAATAGGTTTCTCGGGTTTACAACCAGGTAATTTCTGGAAACATTGCTGTTGCCAATGTTTCGATGACAGAGTTTGTCATCGAAATTACCTGGTTGGAAACCCGTGAAACCTTTTTACAAGCAAACTATACTGGTTGAAGGGCATGTAGCGCGGGAACTATCTAAGGCACTCCTAGCCTTGGGGTAACCATCGGTTCTTCTTTCTAATTTGGCTTATGGCGATAATATGGTAATTTTATTAAATGCTAGTTGCTGAACTTCTGGAGATCCTCCTGCTATCACAACAGAGGCTAAAATCCACGGTTATTTTATAAATATCTGCAAAATCGTTGCTTTGTCATTGTTTCCATAAGCCATTCGTAGGTGGTGCGCTTTAATTTGTGAGTAACAATAACTTACTGTATCTCTATTTTTATGATGCTTCAACAGCAAAGGCAGATCGTATCTATTGTAAGTGTTTCCATTGTATTTTGGCGCTATTCTTGTACCATTTTCATTATGGTAATAAAATTATTTTCATTAAAGTTATTTGTCTATAAAAAAACAAGATTCGACGCGCATTAGATATTCTTATTCAAGTTCGATATTTTATTCGTAACTTCTCGAATACGAAAATGTTTAACTTTATAATTTAAGGAATTCATTTTGGTCAAACCTGGAGTAAGTTATTGCTTCAATATCAATTGGAGCTTCACCACTCTAAATAATTGAGAAAAGTTGGGATGCGTGTTTTTATTTCATTTTTTATTCGAAATTCATCCAGATTCGCGTCTCGTTAATGCTGAAAATACTTACTTTTGAGCATGTAGGTCATTAAAAAACGACGTTCTTTTTGTTGGCCCTAAATATATCGGATTATCTATATTTTATCAGGAGCTACTCGTCACCAGCTGATATTGAGTCAAAAGCTATCATCCGCAAACATATCCTCCGGTGGTGGACTCCTGACATGTGTCATCTCTAATCTGTCATAACTGGATTCCTCGGTAGCCCGCACCTTTTAACGCCATTATTAAACTATATCTGCTCCTCCTTATCTCTGTGCAAAGATATCGAGCTGTGAGACAGGTTTTCCTCGAAGGTATACGCAACTCCTTCAGGTTATCAATAAGAAATTTCCTTTGCGCAGGAAATATCGTCAAGTACCTTTTATGCTCGGTTTATCAGATCAATACTTTAAACCGCTATCTGATGTTTTTTTCCTCGAATATAATCGAGTAGAACCAACCGCTTTGAGAGCATCTTAATATTTCTCAATTAACGCTTCTGTACTATATCTATGTCTTTATATGTATATTGTATTACCTTCGGGCACCATTCTCGGAAAAAATGAATTTTGAATATACCTTGAACCTATTTCCCTCATTTTTCTCTGTTATTGGCATGGTAAATGTTGTATTTAGTTTCTTGTAGATCGTCAAAAGTACAAGGAATGTATAAAAACTACTTGGCCTTCGAAAGGAAAAAACTTCGATGTTTATCATTGGCGGGTCGAGGGGGGTTCGAGGGAGGCTATCCCCCCTCCCTTTGTTGAATTTATAGTACAGTGGTACCTCGGTTAACCACGGCCTTAGTTAACGACGTACTTGGTTAACGACGAGTTACTGTTATCAAAAAATGTCTAACGACGCAGGCTTTGATTTACGACGCCTTCTGGGAAAGATTGAAGATTAAAAACTGCTTTTCATACTATTCATTTAGTTAATGATATTTTTGTTCCGAATATAATTGAATAAATCATATTTCCCATGTTTTAATGACATTTATATGATTTTTATCTGCATATTTGATATGCAGAGGTTATGGAAAATCGCGTCTTGGATAACGACGGCTTCGGTTAACGACGACAGTCTTATACCGGATTACCGGGGTCAACCTAAGTATGCATATACTGTACACTACCACTGTACTAGCACTTTGCCGAGGCTCGGACAAGTTTCAAATAGAATCAGATAGTGAAATTTTTCCAAAATTGCTGTACATATCCTACAGTTGCATTTTAGAAATTAATTGAAGATGAGTTCATAACGAAACTGTCTTTAAAACCCCCTTTTTGCAAGTTTCTATGTACAAAGCATTTCTATGTATATCAGCCCATAAAATTTGTTTATCAAGTTCAGCCTAATATCTAATCCTCTTTCTTCACAATGCCCCCATTCTGCTTCGAGAGGCTTCTTGTTAACGTTTATCGGTTCATTGGCGCAGTTTTTAACAAAAGAAATCCCACTTCGATATCACCATTTATAAATACCGCTGATTTTCAAAGAACACCTACAACTAAAGGCAACGAGATATTATCTTTCTTTAATTTTCAGGGTCAATCATTTATTGAGGTTTTGCATTTCTGATAATCCATGGCTAGGGGGAAGTTGTAGTAACCAAAGAGAAATTTGCGATATCACATCATGCCTGTAAAATGTGTTGCCCATTACGAAAATAAAAACCAAGAACAACTTTCTCCATGAAATTAGATCCTTTATTAATGTAAAGACAAACTTCCATGAATTTATTGTTTTGTGCATTGATAACTCAGCTAACGAGTAATCTTGTGAACGAATTTTACGGTCAATGAAGTCTTTTTGCTGTTAGACGACGAGCCTCGTCGTCTAACAACGAATACGAAGTTTGGAAGGATTAACGCGTTTGTACGCATGCAAAATGTAACAAAACAGACTGTAACTGTGAATGCCATCTATTCCCGTTCCATGGAAGTATTAGACGTAAAGAATGAAAAGATATCATTATCAGATCAGGCGAAGCGATGAAACCATGGTCGCTTAACAATATATTTCGTGGTACGGGTAAAAGTCGCATCGTTTTATTCTTAGCTGATGGTAGAACCAGGGACGGATTTATGCTATGAGAGGCCCCAAGCGCTAAGCCAGATTGAGGCTCTCTCGACGAATTAAGAGAGTAAAAATAAGAATTTTCCATAAATATACATTCTGCAGAAATTTCATTCACTTCACTACGTAAAGAGCGAAAAAAAAGATTGATTCAGAAGCTCGTATTGTGTAAATTACAATGAATGACAGATAGTACTTTATACAGTGGCATGAGTTATGCAATATATTTTATGAATATATGATGTAGACTTTCTCAGCAAATATAAAATTCTTCCTTGAAGCGAAAAACAAAAGCCCTCCGTACTTCTAAAAATTTGGAAGTTCGTAGTACGTTATTGAGAGTTCATAAGCATAGTTTTATTGAAGCCCCCCATATAAATAAGGCCCTCAGCTAGCGCCTATTGCTCCTGATTGTAAATCAGCCCCTGGGTAGAAGTATTAGATTTAGCTCAAAAGTATGCGGTTTATTTTAATTCTTATTAAATAATTTGGGACCCTGAAAGATCCACACTCCTGCTAATAAAGATGAATTCGTAACTGGTTAACTTCGTTAGCCGAGGTATCGCTAGATGTAGGGCCGGCAGGATCATACGAATCCCAAAGAGAATCCGCCTCGAAGTAGATCGCTCCTCCATCTCGATCACCCCGCGCGAAGACCGGTTTCGGCCGAGACCGGCCCTGACTCTGCGTGATTCACAGCGATCGTCTCAACAGACCAACGAGCTATTTACGTCCTTATTAAATCTGGTTTTCTTTCTATTCCTCTCCGATAAGGGGAGAAGAATTCCTCCTCAGCTCTCGTTTAATTTTTCTCCTTAATCAGTTGAGTCCCGGTGAATAGGTGGCGAAGGATCGAAAACAAATCCTAGCCATCGAATTACAATATCCCGTTTGGAATTGTATGCAGTGGCAGTAGTTGAGCGAAACAAATTCACGCAGTCCTTGGGTGAGCTTTTACATGAGGCCGTTCGGGCCAATGCACCGGCTGAGGTCACCGGACTATCTAGAGAGCTCCTCTTAGCCTTGCTATATTCGCCAACCGAAAAGAGGCGCGCTGGAAGCTTTATTGCGTTTAATACCTGTCTTCCCTCGATTTAATGAAGGAAGAAATGACAAACTAGCTTTATCACCACGCGATCTCTCTCCTCGCTTCCATTGTGGCTAATCTTCGGAATTCGGAACAGGGCTTTCTCGTTAACTATCTGTTTAATTTAGTAAATGACGTCTTTATTTGTGCCGGATTGAGACATACAAGTCTCCTCCACCAAACCAGTCGCCAATGTAAGATATATCTAATTAGGAAAGGAAAATAAAAAAGAAGAGAATAAGAAAAAAATATTTTGTTGATGTAAAAAAGTTAATTGAAGCTCAGGAAAAACTTAAGTGAAGCAGAAAATCGCCATCTGCGAAGAGAGGTGTGAAAAACTTGCGCAAACCTACTGACTGTAATAGCTTCAAAACAGATGCCCCTATCAGAATGTAGAAACTGAAACATGATGAAAATTAAATACACTGGGAATAATACACACCACAAACAAAATGCGTTCATATATCTGCTAATATACTCGAAAACGTGCAATAAATACGGATTTTTTTATTTTCATAAAACATGCGCAATTATGAAGATGGTAAGTAGTGACACTTGAGGTCATTGAGCCTTGCATAAAGTTTAAAATCAACCTTGACTTTAACTCGAAGTATCATAAACATATGAAATAATTGAATATTAAAATTAAACAGTGTAGCTAATAAGGACAATCATAGGAATCGTGTAATATCTTTGATAAATGGTATATGTATTATTTNGAATAATCTATTATTATAATCTTATTCTGAGGAATAGAGAAATTAAGTCCATGCAAGGAAAAGAAAAAAATGCTTTACGCCCAAAAATGTAATTTATCTCCCAGTTATCGCTTCAATGACTCTGTAAACACAAAAATTCTTTTCGTTTCATAAAATTTTTCTTCATTTTCTGCTGAGTTGATGGCGATATGAAGACTCGCGTTTTTATATAACTCGACATGATGAGCTGATTGCCAAAGAGCTGCTGACAGCCGAAATGGGTTGGAAGCAAAAAAAATTGGCATGTGATGTAAGCCTCGAGGGGTTTGTATGAAAACAAGGGAAAATTATGCATTTTGGCTCCAGAAGGAGGAATTCGTTCGTAATTTTAGATAATCATGCTCCTCGTTGATATGTATCGAGTTAAGATGCAGCCATATTAACGGTAGGTTATTCCATAAATTTGAGAAAACTTCATCTGATTTCCTAACCATTTCCACGATACCTATAATTCTATCACACCAAGGGCATCGAAATTCAGTATTCTTCGCTCCGGATTTCGACCTTATTCAACGGAAAAAAGACAAATTTCGGTTCAGTTCCGGTTCGCTCCTATTGCCAACACCGAACCGGTTGGAACCGGTTTTCTCGCTCCTAAAATTGTAATGTTATATCATTCTGAAAGTTTTTTTCATTATTTATAGCTATTTTCATTACATAGCTATCATCATTGCATCAAGTTTTCGAACAAAACTTAGCCGTAGTCCGTTTAAAGTACACCTGCGTAGTGAACTTTCCTTCAATTACTCTTTAGTAAAAAAGCATTGCATGCGTTTTTAGAAATGGAAAATTGGAACGGAATAAATAATGGTTTTCGGTTTGGATTCAAGAATTTCAATTTTCTCGGTTCTGGTTCGATTTTCACTCCGAAGAAAATAACGAATTTCTTCGGTTTCCGGTTCGGTTTCGGTTCGATGCCTTGATCCTAAGGAATTTCTTTCCGCCATCGTCTTCAGTTCTCAAACAACAGAGCGGTGCAGGATTAATTAAATGAAATAGCATATATGTACATGTATATCTTCGTTAATGCGAAGTCCTTCTTGAAATCTATCCTAGAAGAATGGCTCTAATCCTTGTAAGAAGAATCTTATCGGCGATTGCAGTGGCAGCTGCCAAAGGTAATGGAATGTGACCGAGTCCTTATGGTACTAGAAGAATAGCATCCACGTGTTCGTAGCTTGAAAGCTCTTGGTAACATTTCGCTATTAATGAAACATTTGTAATTTAAGAAACTGCTTTGCTGTATCTAATCAAAGCAGTCGTTATACGCTCCCGAAGTTAGCGTTAAACTTTTTTGTACTTTGGGTTTGCATTTTAATGTAGCTATGAATGTTATGGTAAAGGAATGTTGGTTGTAGAAAACTGTGTCTTCGAAATCTTCTGGCTCTCTGCTCTTCGCAGTTTTCGAATTTAGTTAGCAACTATAACTACAATTTACCCTAGAAATGCATAATTAAAGCACTTTTTGCCTTTCCGTTCTTTATTTCATCCCAAAAATGCCTTTTAATGGGAGAACTTGGAAGATTCAAATAACGTCAAACTTCATCCGCGCTCCAAACGGATTTGTTATTATAACCCACAGCGTCTATACTTTGCTCGTTTGGAATAGAAGTGTAGAATAAGTCAAATGACATCTCAATTAGCACTTTTACCCTTTCATGAATTTAATTTCCTCAAAAATGGGTTTTTTCCGATTTTGCTATTCCTTGCCAAAAGTTTGTTTTTGGCGAGTTCTACATTTCAACTTTTTTAGGGAGACAAATGCTCTTCTGTTAAATTCTTCCGAAAGTTTCTTTCAATTTATGAAAGTCGTAACACACAAATATTTTATGTTGAAACTCATTTCGATTTCTAACCGTGTTGTCTTGAAAGTGAAAACACTTATTACTATCGTTATTGATGTATTATAATGGATAATTAAGAAAATTAAACAATTTCAGGAATTGTTAAATAATATGACTGAAAAAGTCTAGTTTAGATTTTCAAAAATGTTCTCTGCATTAATGCATCCGCAAGGAACTTGGTGTTAAAAACTTCTCTTAACAGGTTATTGCAATTAAATGTCTTTAAACTCAATTTAGGAAGTATATCAAACTTAAATTCTTCATAAATCGGCCTCGTAAACATGAGAAATAAAGACTTCAAACGTAAAACTCCCGGTTTCGATGTCCCGGCAAAATCAACTGACAGATAAACACAAATAACAATCCCGCTTTCTGTACTGACAACTTTAAACGATAAAAATAAAATTATGAGAATAAATTACAGTGAAAAGAACAAAAGAAACGAAGAACAAATAGGAACAAACTGGAAGGCAATTGTTATTGTCAGGTTTGATTTTTTTGTTTCTGCTTAATTTGGACCCCGAAAACCATCGGAGGAATTATTAACTGTTCCGTCAGAAAAAATGAAACGATTTTAAAATGTGATTATTCCAAGACAAGTTAAACTTAATTTTTTTAAGGTTAGAAATATTTGTAATGCATCAGAAATGAATTTATGCTATTAGCAATCGGTGAAGCTTGTTGGCTGTTTTGAAAGTACTTTGAGTAAAATTCTTTTCTGTAGAATGAGTAAATATGGCACAGAAATAGGATACATAATTGTGCCAAATCTCTTTATTATATAAGCTTTTGTTATCTTTGGCTCTTTCTGGAAGAACGAAGAGGGGGTTCTGGTAAAATATAAGAAAGAATTGTATATTTAGGATACATGTATACCATACATATGAATACTTGCCCAAGTCAGTGATTTATTCGGATTCTTTGAATTGTAGGTCTGAATTAGTAGGTATGGCCAACGTCCTCCGACGCGCGGGACAGTCCCGCAAAGGCTGGCCGGCCCACACACCTTATAGGCTCAGACCAAGAAAATCAAATCCAGAAATCCTCCTAGGGGAGACGGTACTTGCCAAGGAGGGGGCGATTTAAGGACAATCTCCTCATTAATTCATCTCTAATTTACTTTTCAAATGCCATTTTGTCTCGATAAACGTACTTGTTGTGGTCGCGGAAAAACTTTACAATCTGTGTTTCATTCAAGTTCCTTGTTAGACCCTTAGCAAATCGCTAGTACTACTCTCTTCCTAGGGATACCAATCGGGTTGCTTATTAATAGGTTCGATTAACACTTCACCTACACCCCCTGCCATACGCTATTCGGCGGCTTGCAGGGTCCAAATGTAAACGTAACCTTAACTTCCTCACTGAATCCCCCAATGGTCCATATCGATGTTTAATTAGTCTTGCTCTCGACGAGCGCGGAAAATAATCAACATATAAAAACCATCAAAGCTTTCAAAACGTTGCTCTGCTGGGAAAAGAGCGAGCTTTTGATCGTGTATAATTCTCAAGGAAAATGGTAAAGATAGCTCAGCACGTTAAGGCGTGCACCTATGAAAAATTCTAAGGAAAAATGGAATTACAAAGTGTCTGACAGGACCAGAAATCTTCCCCTTTCCGGGAAGATGCTATATCCAATTAAGCTATCGAGCCAGAACATTTTCTGAATTCGTTTTGGGAGACTTTTTAGGCAAAGGCCAATTGTTATTTCCAAAACTAATTACTTTGTAGCTAGGCACTTTCCAGATAACTTCCACTTTCCTTTAGTTCCTCGTCAAATTTACGGTTATTTTTCCGAAAGAATTATAGTAAACCCACAGTAAATTTTTCTTTATTAAAATTTCACGTTACAAACGGCTGGAATGTATGACTATTCCCTTTCGTATTTTCGGATTCTTATCAAACGATTCACGCAGAAGCTGTGTAATTGGCGAGCTGGAAGAATGTCCCGCAAAGGACTTCCCTTTTTACAGTTACCTCTTTACTTGACCCTTCCAAAAGCTGAAAAAGTTTTCGCAACTTAGCAGGCCCAGGATGAGTAATTTTCCTCCCCTTCCCTCCATCTCCTCGGACCTTAAGTCCATTAGGCTACCAGTTTTGCTCGGCCAAAGGTACAAAGTCACATAGCGGATACCCTTGCCACCCCCGCACATCGATGGGACCCTAGCCCAATGGGCCCCCTCGCAACCGCGCATTATTTCCTGCGGCTTAAGAACCCACTTGGTGGCACCAGATAAGAAAAGGTCGACCACCCCTGGTGCATATAGGATTTCATTGTTTAGTATTTTAAGAATTCCAGCCTTTTTAAATGGAAGTACGCTGGTGAGGTGCAGCTATGGTTATTTATAATACCAGCATTTCTTGGGAATTTCCACTTCCTGGTCAGGTTTTATACATATTTTAGAGTTTTTGGAACGATGCTTGACTGGCATTGGTCATAATCTCCATGATAATACGACAAAGCGTTAAAAGGATTGATTGGTTCTTGTAGTTTTTCAGCAGAGCACCAGAAAACCTAACAAATATTAAGCGAGTAAAGAAATTATTGAAAAGACGCAGCATTAATCAGTATCAAACGCATCGTATCTCGAACTATATCGCCCGAGTTTGTTACACAGAATTCCTGGTTACAGCTGAATCTGTCTTGAGGGAGGAAAGACTTAACTTGCTTACAGAGAATATGTATCTTAGAATTAGAGAAGAAACACGTATGCTAACATAAAATGTTTTATTAATTTTTCTGCGCAAGGGATGCAGGAAAATGAAAACGTAAAAAATATAAGGAGTTTATAAGAACGGGACTAAAAGAGGTAACCTATCGCATATTACTTATAAGGAGACGCATAGCTCAAACGTATCCTTGACGTTTTGAAGGGGGGTATTTCCTTTGAATATGTCACTAGCTCAAATGAAAAATTTTACTCGTTTTATCGTTGTAGGTAGGGTCCATGGCTAAAGCTATTAACACACATTAATTAAGATAGGATAAAAAAATTAATTTGAAACGTTTATAAGCGAATAAACTTGATTTTAAAATATCGGAAAATTTTTAATTTTAACGATTGTTTCCCAAATTGATAGGTTTACAAATCATATTCACTTCAGGGGCGGATCAAAAAACTCGGAAAGCGGATGAGCGATTTGATTGAGAAATATGTATTTTGTGAATTTATACTGCAGTCATCCTTACGCATAGGTAGATTGCAGTTTTAACTGTGGTGTGATTTAGCCTACTCGCCAGCTAAAATCAATCTCATGGATTATATTATATCGGAACTTCTATATTTTTGGAATAAATCGTGCTATAAGATAATTTCCTTATGAAAAATTTCTCATTAACTTCACAGTATCAGGGGAGATGCTTTGGAAATCCATCGCACATACAATTAAAGTTAAAAACAATAATAAATCAAGCACCGATTTGGTGGAAAAGTACCATAAGTAGTTTATTGTATCTTCAATAAACATTAAATTGCCATTTTGTTGTGATAAATGCAGAAGACGCATAGGGATGGTATTCATTATAAGATTTTAATTTAAGCTACATGTCAAATGTTAGATAAATTTTAGTACTACTAAGTCATCGAGGGGGGAGCGGTCGCCCCTTCGTGCCTCCCCCTTAGATTCGCGAATATTCCATTTTCACCATCTCCTCGTTTTCTTACTCAGTCATCTTTGAGCGTTGCACTCCTTTTTAAAGGAGTGCAACGCTCCCCCTGCCCCACGCCATTTGGCGGCTCGCGGGGTAAGTTTCTAAATCTAAAATCTAAATAGTGCTAGCTGTTTACATTTTCAGCTCTCGTCGTGTAAACGCATCGCGCTAGTTGCATCTGAATGATCGATGTATGCCCTAGCGTAAATTTAATTTGGGTTTATGTAGCATATCGTATAATTCTCGAGATTTTATTCGAAATCGCGGTGAAAATTCGTAAGCACGGTCTCTGTTCACAATTTGGCGTCGTTTGTTTGAGACGGTTTACATCACGGTGCGTCAGAAATATAAAGTTGCCCTAGGAAGAGGACATAACCCCGGAGCATACATTTCGCTCGCGCTGCTTGAATATGGATGCAGTGCGCTCGCAGCGTTCCGTAGCGGAAGGGAATTGCGGACAAAAAGGACGTAGAAAAACGTCTGAAAAGATCTCCGACTTGCATCCCATCAATTAGACGAGGCATCTATGTCCATGCTGCTTTGCTTTCTCTAGTGCTGTCGGTTTCATAAACATTTCCGAAGTATTTTCCTCTACTATGTTTCACTCGGTATAATTTATGCATATAATTCATACTTCTATTCAGTTACGTATTCACAGTGCAAGCCGCCGATAGCTTCTCTAATGCCCGTGGAAAAACGACAACAAGTAACAGTTTTTGCGATTATTTCCTTGTAACGCATTGTAGGTTAGTCTCAAAATTCACGATCCTTGTGTGCTGGGATAGCGAAGTCAGTTTCTTCGTGGACGAGCTCTGTGTTCTAATGAAAATTTCGAACAAGGGCGGATTAAAACTATCTAAGGCCTTAGGCGCAAAGATCAGAGTGAAGTCCACACTAGGAACTGTGAGAGAAAAAAGAATTATTTCATAAAATACACAAATATGCATCCCATAGAAATCTCGGTCGCTTCAGTAGAATAATTAAACAAGTTTTGATTTACAATGCAAAGTATTTCTATAAATTACAAAGAATGATGGATAGATTTTACAATAAAATATATCCTACACACATGTTACTTCGGCTGATCCGACAATGAGCGTAAAGTAAGAGGAATAGATGCGAGGAGAAGTCGTTTGAAGGACTCATTCTTTCCGTTAATGGTACGCGACAACAGTAAGCTAAAGAAATAACTGCAAAGTGGAATCCGCATTAAGGAGGGTTAGTCTCAGATTTAGAGATGGTTCAACGTAGAGCCCGTTTTGTCAGTGGAAATTTCAGGTTCGACAGTAGCGTTACGGCCATGATAAAATCCCTCGGGTGGAACTCGCTGCAGAAGAGATCTGATTACCGATGAAAGCTTTTCGAAAAATTCATCTGTCCAGAACTTTTAGACGAAGTAAAAGATGCTGCCATTCCGGTAAACAACGAGCGCGATCTTCGAGAGGCGACGACCAAGCGTAATAAATAAGAAAATAATCGCTAAAACAGATAGTTACTTCTGGTCGTTCTACCCTCGTAGCATTAGAGAATCTAATAGAATAGATTAGATAAGGTGTTAAGACACCTCCTGCCATACGCCACTGGCAGCTTGCGGGGTACAAACCTAAAGCTAAATTCTAAATCTAAATCAAACGTTCGATATATACACCCCTTGCCGAACGGCGGCTGGCAGGCCCCATTATTTGGATGTAGATGTATATAGATTTACTCAACTAATATAAAACTCTTTCTTGAAGCGAAAAACCAGATCAATTTTACTAAAAAATGTTAGCTGTCTTATTAAGGCCCGCATACTGACAATCATTCTTTGGACATGTCGCATGATCTGTCTGTAAAGTATTCAGCCCGAAGGCCGGTTGGGCCTTCATCCCCTCTACCATCAGCTATGAAGACCTAGGAGGTGGAAATAAAGCTTACTAGGCAAGATGAGGAGTGAGGCAGATGTCCTTGTTTTTTCACTGAGCAAGAATAATGTATCTAGAACAAGCCCATGTTAGTGAAGTACAGTGACTCTAGGAGTAACACTCTTCGTAACATTGCATAAGGAGGAATCTAAATGAAAGCTATTATTCAGTATAAGTCATACTACAGTAGCTGTCATATCATCGCAGCCATGAACATGACTGAGACAAAGGTAAATAAAAGATACATTTTTCTGTTTCCCGTACCAAATGATAAATATTTCATTCATCATGATATGGTAGCATGACCAGTGGCTAGATCTACCATGGGAATCAGTCAAGAAGTCTCTGAATCGAATAAATATCGCTTATAAGTTATCTCACATGTAATGGTGCTCATATACTTGAAAATGACTAGTAATTTGATTTATACAGCTTTTGAACATACGCTACGAGGAAAAGATTTCAGTTCCTTGTGCAGTGTTTCTTAATCTTTTGCTCCTCACGGTCTAGTGACATTTTCATATCCTCCTAATTAATCATCCTGTTATAAAAAAACCACCTTTCATGGAAGAATTATTAATTCATTAGAGGAGGAGAGGGCATGTATAGTAACAGTTGCAGTGCAAATCAGTCATTTAAATTTGCGAAGAAAGATCCGTATTATGGGAACCGTTCGTGGCGCACCCTTTTAAAAAACATCCTTTGAACTGTAAGGAGTCAGCAAACCGCTGACCGAGAATTTTAATCGTATAATTAAAATGCTGAACTATTACTGTAAGCTTGATTAATAAGAAAACACAAAGTTTAATTTTCTCATTTATTAAATGACGTTCCGTGAAGTGAGGTCATATTGATTGCATTCTTATGCTTAATTATCTGTAGAATTTTCTCCAATCATTCTTATATTATTCTTAGAGGATTTTAGTTATAATATGATAATCTAAAAGTACACTAATTAATTATTTAATCCTTTTATAAATCACTCTGCTACCTCTATAAACTGCTCAATGTGTTCGGATTTTTTATGTTATTTATTTCACGATAATGCGGGATTCTAAAGGTTCGCTCTGGAAACATTCAGCTGGTAAATATTCAGTAATGATTGCAAATATGATCATAATTCGAATACATTCGAAAATTGATAATTTCGGATATCCTATAAGCTGAAATGGGCCAAACACTCAAATAACCAGGTATTACAGAGAGGATTAGTTTCGCTAAATAAAAAAACTCAGCGGATGTGACGCGAGATATAATGATTCACTTTAAAAGTACAAAGATCAAGAGTCTCAAATAGCACATTTTTCCACTTCAAGTTTGGCAGAGAACAATCATATCAAGAAGTTAATCTTGATTTTTTATCCCCATCCCTCGATTGAAGGTATCGCGCACCTTTTTGCGTCATTTTCCAAGGAAATGCGCTTCTAGGGAGATAATATCATCTTCGGAATGCATCAACACCACCCACGCTATCAATGACAATCTTGAGATGGCATGACGCCTCTCGCTGTTATCTCAATTCTTCAATCCACTCCTTTCATTTTTCACATCCGCACAAATAAGATATGGGTTTTCTGGGCGCGTTGTTCAGATGCTTAGATCTTGTTCACCTTACAGTAGCACAGTTGTTGAAACAATTTGTTAGGCTCCCGGATAGCAGCATGGGTGGTGCGTTCGCCTTTGGTGAAATCGGTCCCGGGTTTAAATTTTTTGTAAAGTAAAAAAATTTCAAACACGAACATATGTTAATATGTTCTATGTTCTTGATCATGTTGGGGCCCACTCAATCGCGGGGGTCCGCTGCATAGCATCCGCCGCACCCCCCAGATGGCCGGCCCTGGCGCTAGAAATGCAAAAATGGAGTGGATGCTATTGGTGTTTCTCGATATTTCGTCTCAGTAGCGTACTGCTCAGTAGGTTTATCGCGTCTTAAGTACGTTCAGGTCCTCACGTCTACCCTTTGCAACGATTTTATAAAAAAATGGCTTTTTTCCTTTAAATTTGGCTCTACAAAATATTATCCATTATTATACACTTCATTTATCCGCAATTACACCCGAATTCATTTCTCTCGACGTTTTCCTTCTGGTTGAACCGTGGTTATTTAGGTTTTTTAATACTTTTTACGCACATAACTCTGTCCACGTTTTACATTTTTAGACTTGGATGGTTTTTAATAATTTGGGCTAATTTTCTACTCTTTGACACGTCATTTAAGTCTTGTTCTCCTACCAATTTGACTCGAAAGGGTTTTTATTTCAAAATTTTTTAATTCTTCTTTGAGATTCGTAGCGGGCGATTCAACCTCCCTACCTCAGTGCCACGGGGGAAAATATTTTTGCCCGTAACTTGCGAAAACTTCTTAAGGAGTATTTCCCAACTACTATAAAAAATGGCATGTTTAGAAAAGCAGTAATATGTAATGATGGTTTGTAATACTTTTAATATGCCTTGTTAGCGTGAAATATGTATATTACGAATTCGTTCGCGATTCTACATCTACATCTACATCAATACCCTACAAGCCGCCTTTCGGCGTGTGGCAGGGGGTGTTAACACCGGATGCTCGCGCTATTTCCTTATTTTGTTATTATCGCGTATCGTTCGCGGAAAGAAAGAGTCCCAAAAACGACTTGTCCTAGCATCTATTTCCCTTATCTTGCGCTCATTATCAGATCGGCCAAAGTAGCAGGGGGGTCGCATAATATTGATAACGTCCTCCACAAACGCGCTGTCTCAAAATTTACCGAGTAATCGAAGTCTAGCTTCCAATCTCCTATCTTTCAGGGATTCCCAACCTGCGTCCGAAAGCATTTCCGTAACACTAGTTTTTTTATCGTAGCAATTTTTCACAAATCGTATTGCCTTGCGCTGAACTTTCTCGATTTCGCGGGTGTGCGTTTCATCCGCTGGATCCCATATACTTGCCGCGTATTCAAGATGGGGCCTGACCAGGGTAAAACTTCTGATTCAATCGAATGAGTTCGTCGCCTTCCTGACAAGGGCACCATTACACAATTTCCCAATTAAAAAAAGGTTACATTCACATTTTAGAATTTTACCCCGCGAGCCGCCGATTGGCGTGTGGCAGGGGGTGTATCAACACCAAATATTCATACCTAATCTATCCTGTTAGCCAAATTTTTTCGCCCTACAACTGTTACCATACATGCCCTCTCCAACTTTTATGAAACAATGATGCTCTCATTTCGGATAACAGGACGATTAAGTAGGACGCTCGCGACGACATAAAAATGTCATGAATCCGTGAGGGCCAAAAGCTTATGAAACACTGCCGGAGACACTGAAATCTCTTACTCGTAACGCAGGTTCAAAAGCATATAAATCAAAGTATTCGTCATTTCCAATAATATGGGCACCTATATATCTAAGACATCTTATAAATAACATAACTTCGGCTATGAGACTTCTTGGCTAATTTCGAAGGTAGATTTAGCGACATGTTCAAAGAAATATTGTCATTTCAGATGCAGAAGCGCAACTTTCGTCGGTCGTAGTATCTCTTCTTTTCTTTATTGCATCTATAACTTTCTATGGAGTCTTAATAGAATAATTGAATACATGTAATCCCAGTGGGAAGTCCAAAGAGGTGCAATCTTGGCCATTTCCCGTCACCTTAGCGACTACCCTACGGTGTGATGAGAACTACATTTATATTAGTACCCTGCGAGCCATCATAAAGGCGTTTGGCAGGGAGTTCGAAAAAATCGAGCTCCCTAACTAACCTCCTGGTTTGCGCGCCATAAACTGCCCGAAAAAGACCAATAATAGCTATCCGTTCTCACTTAATCTCATCATTTCGAGGAAAGAATGAATCCCTATAACTGAAAAATGATTGTCCTCGCATGAATTTTTATATTTATTTTACGCTCATTGTCGGATCGACCGAAGTAGCAGGGGTCGCATAATAACGATTACGTCTTCCACAAATGTACATACTTTCTCCGAATTTATCAAGTAATCACAGCCTAGCTTCTAATCTCTCTTATTTCCAGTATTTCCAACCTGCGTCTGAGAGCATTTTCCTAACGATTCCTTTTTTATTGTAACACTTTTAACAAATGGTATCACCTTGCGCTCTTCTTTCTCTAGTTCTCGGATACCGGTTTGTAAATGTAAAAATGCAAATCTCATCATGTAATTCGGAACTTAAAAATTTCTGGAACAGCTTGTGCCATTGATAATTCTTCTATCCTTAAGAGATTCCCAGCCGAGGGTTTTAATCATCTCTTATAACCTGCTATCGAATCGAGTCTCCCTTAACGAAGTGATCCGCTCTACGTTGTATGCACTCTAGTTACAAGATCAAACCTTTCTCGTGTAGATTCCACACCACGCAATAGTACATATACATTTACATTAGTACTCGGCAACCCGCCGAATGGCGTATGGAACAGCTGGTGTCTATACTCGGTTCTACTATCCATAAGAGTTTCCCAGCCGAGGGTTTTGATAATTTCTGATGCAGTGTGTACTATACTGTACTTAATTAACTTTTAATACTATTTGAGTGGTATAGCATACCGATTGGTTACGGTTGACCCTTTTCACTACTCGCACAACATAAAAACACCCTAAAAGTGGTAAAAAACCTCTTTCGACAAAGTATACGTCATCCAACTAGGAATGTGAGACATATTTGGGTATCACTTTAATTAATACAGCTTCGTCGAATTCTTCGCCTCTCTGTTCTTGACACCTTCGTTGATGCACTCACCATCTGAAACTATGCCGCCCATACTTCTATTGCTCGTCCTTCATAAGGTCTTCCTTGGCCGTCTACGTTGGTGGCCTCGTAAATTCCTCGCTAGAATGTTTTCCTACCGCCCAGCCTCGTTCGCATGTACACTTGGAAGGGATTTAAGGTTAGAAAACAGTGGGAAAGCGATTCTGAAAATAAAGGATGGGTGAAAGGCAAGGAAGAAGATTGAAGGGCCGGGGAAATGTAAGGCTTAAAAACGGTAAAAGACCCACAGCAATTAGCAGGTCCGGGTCGCACACGGATAGGGAATTCCTAGACCTGGGAATGGGACAGAACCCTTCGGTTGCTCTCCTCGGCCCCTATTTTGGCTTATTACCGTTCTTTTCGGCGGGAAAATGGCAAGATCCCCGGAAGATAAGAAGTCAAAGTGGTAACTTTTATAGCCACCCTTAATATTCTCCTCGGTCGCTGTTAATTATCGAACTATTAGATTCCACGCAGGTGGCGAAACGGTTTCACTTCCGGAAGGGGAAAATTTTGTTCATGTAACATTGCGGAAAAAGCGGTGAAAGCGTTCCGCGGTAAAAGTTCAAGCCGTTCGCGAACAATGCCGCGTTGCACTTTTTGTACATTTTACCAATAGAAAGTGCCTTTATTCCGTAACTGGGGCTTCTTTGTATGTTTTAAAAGGAGCAGCGTTCGCTATCTATTGTGGAAAATCCTGTTCCCGTGCGTGATATTTTTGATATGTTCAGTAACTTTCGTGGAAAATTTGACCTGTTGAAGAGGTTTTGGCTAGCGAATGATTTTCGATGTTTTTCGGACGCTGAAAGCTACTTATTCTAACTGAAATATTCAGCCTCAAGGCCGGTTTGAAACTCAGATTCCAGTGGCGTAGGGGTTAGCATTCTAGCAACACCAAGGTTCCGGGTTCAAATCCTAGTCAGGGTATAGGTATAGGTGGTTTTGTGTTCAATTATGTCGTAAGAGTGGTACTGCGAGACTAACATTTGCCTGAAATAAAAGTGATTATTAGGAAAGAATGAGGTTTACTAGACAAGTGGATAAAAGAGGTAGTTAACCTTTGGTTTTCTCACAGAGCTGTAATTTAATGAGGGAAAAACGTCCACCGAAGTGTAAGATAATGCATGAATAACAATCGCCGTAGCACTCAATGAAGAGTAATCAAACACCGTCCATTCTCTAATCGAAGAGACTTTTTAACACGTCACATTGTTGCGTTTTTAGAGCTTCAAAAATTAGGAGCATCTTAGATTCGAATGCGACTTAGAGTCACGATCTAAAATGCAGTATCGTGATGCAGGTGTTGTTGAGAAATGTTACTCTACTTCCAGCGTTGTAACGAATCACAGAATTATTAAGTTCGTTGGGATTTACAACTAAAAAAGACTTTGATAAAATTGTGTACAATTTCCAAAATTTTATTACCTTAACGTGCGACCGTTTTCGACGCACAGCGCCATATTCAGGTAAATAATACATAGAGCGGTCTGTATGTATAACTTATACTATTCATAAAACGTCCAGTATACATAAATAATTTTCAGTGAATAACGTTTGAAGCTGTAATTCAGTTTTCCCGTGCCAGCTGCCGTCCTTTTCCTAAGGAATCCTTAAGCCTGTCCGCACGTGTTGAAACACGTATGTTTGTACAATGGCGAATAGCGTAGGTCTTACAGTAGTAATAGTATTGTTAAAAGTGCTTCAACAGCCTAGGTCATTTCGCACGTGAGCCCCCACCGGGAATCGAACCCGGGACCGCTTTCGCCGAAGTCGAACGCGTTGTCCATTTGGCTATCTGCGAACCTCGTAGGTCTTACAATCGTGTTATTATTTTCCCACTACATGACCCAAACGATCACTTGGGTGCGTCTTAAATCTGCTTGCGTCTTAGATTCGAGAATAAATTCCATTTATCTGCACCATCACCATTCAACAAATCTCGTATTTTCACAGCGATGTAAAATAGACAAAGTATTGTGGTCATGTTTTTAAGAGAAAAGGTATATACGCAATTAACATTTTTTTGGTGATTCTAATGTTTAAGTAGCCATAACATAAATATTTATTGTATATTTTTATCCTCTATTTCATTTTTTTGTATTTTTCAATGATTAATGTCTTCCAGTGGGGAAACTTAACTTATATGTATATTTATTGTATTTTCAGTACTTTGTGAATGGCCTTTTTCCTCTGTTATAGAATTAATTTTTTAGTTTAAAATTTAGCTCTTATTCTCAGTAGGTTTCGCAGGACACCCCTTCTTGTGGGAGTTTCCCAGCCGTGGATTTTTTTCCCTAAGCTCTTAGGTTTTTTATCCACTAGTATATTTCTCCTTCTTATCTCCGTTTATTTACAGCTCTATACTTTCCTTTTATTAAAACTAAATGGGTTAGATGTAAGACTGAACTTGATAGTCCCAATCTCACCCGCAATAAAGAGGTTTCTATTCTATTTTAAAGTTAAGGTGAGATACATTTTTCTCTTTCCCGTACCGAAGGACAAACCGAAATCATTTCCTTCTGAAATTTATCAGTTCATGTGCAAAACTTTTAATCAAATAAAATAATATTCCATCCACCTATGTATGACAGCAAGATCGCATGCAGATTTTTCCCTATGTTATTCTGAAAAAAGTGTTTAAACACTGATACGATTGTTATAGACTTTCTTGGTTTATCTCCTTCGTTATATATAGTGCATGGGCAAGTCTCTTGGTGTTTAGTATGTTGGCTAATTTCTGCTTCTTTTTCATTTCAGGTAAGTGGAAAATACTCACCTTATCCATTGCTATTGGTATTTGATAGAGGCGTAAACCAGTAAGTAATTCACGTATAAACAGTAGTTGATGGATGGTAGCAGGTCATTAGATATGGATTATTAGATATGGCTCCGGATTTTCTGCCGAAGGTAACGTGAATTTACAGGCTCAAATGCGTAAACGAATGCTGAATCAAATTAAAACATTAAATTTAAGATGTGGTAACTGCAAGAGAATATGGATTCGGCCAACGAACATTTAAACCAACGGACATCCTTTCATACTATTAAAGGAAAATCAGAAATGTTTGCCCTGTTTGTGTATGTTTTAGGATTTGGAAACTTTTGGGAGTAATAATGTACGGTAATATCTCAGCTAACAATTATGGCCGATATGGTTAGTTTTTGTTAGCCTAGATATCTGCATTCAATTCTCGGAACATGCTTAGATTTCGAAATCAGCTTTAAGGATGATTTTTTCCTCAATACTGTAAGAGTTATTTTTATCTCGAGCTTTGGCCAAATTGTATATAAAGTAATAATGTACAGTGATATCTCAGCAAACAATTGTGATCAAAATGATTTCTTTTTCATTAGCCCAGATATCACGATTTCTGGATTCTGTTCTTGGAATGTTTAACTTTCGAAATCAGCTGAAAGAATGATTTCTCCCTCAATTCCGCAAGAGTTATTTTTATCTCGATCTTCCTGGCCAAATTGTCTAATTAATGAAAACTTTTTTCGAATAAATTTCATTTTCCTTCCTTAAATCTAGCTGCATTTTCCCTTTTTTCCAGTTTAGACGTAGCAAGGATTACTTAAAGATAGCTATCATTGGTGAAAAGCACCTTACTGTCTGTGTGTAAATTTAATTTTAAACGATTAAAACACCGTAACAAGATGCATAAGTGGCAAGTTATGCATCGTTGTGTAGTACTTGTGACGAATATTATCAATACCTACTTTTGTTTGAAAATAGACGTTGGTTTCCTAGAGGATACAAAGACAAGAGCGTATCTCAAAGAGCTATTTTAGATACTAATTTACTTCCCGTCATCTCCCACTCTCTCGACATTTAAATATACCTCGTCGTATCCTTTCTTCGCGAGAGCGTAAACGTAACAGATTCGGCCTCAAAAAACAATGCCATATACCGTATGCCCTATACCCTATACCCAATTCCGTAAAACGTTCTAATATTTCTTTGATATTCTGCCATTTGTGGTCGAAATTTTTGTGCCGCAAATTTTATAATTAAATACCTCTTTTTATCCATCTACCTTACCTTTTGTAGCGTGAAGTAAATGAAGTTGAAGTTGCTGAATGATTGTTACCAGAGACTCACTGTCTCTAGTAACAGTCCTTAGTTGAAAAACGAAGAAAAAATCAAAGATTTACTTTCCACAGAATTTATTACTGCGACCATGGTTTCGGTGCAAATTTACACCATCGTCAGTCATTAAATTTGCACCGAAACAGCTTAAGTACTAACCAGAGAGGGGGGAGGTGAAGGAGAGTTACAAAGTAAGGGGGCCAATTAGTTATTCATAATAGGTCGTTANTGTGGAAAGTAAATCTTTGATTTTTTCTTCGTTTTTTAAAATGAAATTCCACCAGATTTCACTTAGTACTTTTAATTTTAGTCCTTAGTTGTGCAAGGCTCAACCGAACAGTGGTTATTAATTAAGTGTATAGTTCTATTTATTATTGCACATGAAAGAATCAAGTACAATCACGGGCAGTAACCCAGTTACGGGGATCAACATTCAAAATCTTTTATGAAACAGTACACAATCAGAAATATAAAACATACAGAAACATATAGAAAAATCATTAAAATTCTACATATATATGGAAAAATCGGCAAAATTCAACATACTGTATTATTCCCATAAAGTATGACACTTTAAAAAATGAAATTCAATATAATGTAAACTCATAACGCTGATAACGCTTTCAACTGGAATTGTATTGAAACTGGGTTAGGATGGGATTGTTCAAGATTAAATGTAACGATACAGAATATAAAAATATATTTATAGAGTGATCTATTGTACGGCTGCGAATCATGGACTATAACGGAAGCAGAAATAGAGAATAACGAGCCGTCGAGATTTGGTGCTGTGGAGGAATAATGAAAATAAAATGGACAGGCCGAGTAACTAATGAAAAAGTCCTGTGACGCGCAAACGATCAGAGAATTCTATGGATAACATAGGTGAAAAGACCAAAGGAATTGATTGGGGACACACATTGGTATTATAGGTCTTTGCAGAAAGCATCGGGAGGATTTGCGGAAGAATTAGATCGGAAGACTTACATTAGATGGGCAGAAATTCTAAAGTTGGAATTATGAGGGAAAGAAACGAGTGGCTGCTATTGGACGGTTTGGACAGCTGTAATAAAAACACAATGCGAGGATTGTTAACCCATAATGGTGAAAACGCTACCATAATTCTCTTGTTCTCCTTAAAGGTTACAATTTAGTCTATTATATTTCCGAGGAAAGGGGTAACTTCGCACATTCAGGTGTGCGCTAGGAATATCCCATTGAGAAACTAGCGTATAAAAAGTCTGAGAGAACCGGGACTCGAACCCGGATCTTCCACTTACCCGGGTGACTGATCTAGCCAATTGAGCTAACGTGCCAGAACAATCAGACATGCCTTTCGGTAGAGTTTGCGGGTGACTTAGTCAATCGAACCACTCGCCACAAAGTCTCCCGAACGGCATGCCTAAGTGCCAGACGTGTTCTTGCACGATAGCTCAGTTGGCTAGAGCAGTCACCCAGAAAATCCGGGTTCGAAATCCGGTCCTGTCAGACTTTTTCTCTCGTCCGCTTCTCCTTGGGAATATATTTCCTTCCCTCCTTGTCGAAGGTCGACGTATTAAGTAAAGTGCGATCATTACATACGGAGCTATTCTTCAGGGTTTATCATCGAAGTGTCTCTAAGAACATGAAAAAATCCTCGCTCGTGAACACGGGCGAGTTTTTCGCTTTTGATCGGGAGAGCGTCCGTATACGAGTATATCCACCGCTCAAAGGTGGAGCTGATCGAAGGCAATCAACGCATAAATATCCCTCTTCGCGTCATATTTTTCCACGTACGCCACAACGCGTGGCTTCAAGGAGAGAACACGTCAAGCGCACTCTCAATCGACCAGTGCACATTCTCTGAGAGGGAAATTCATCTCTCTACTTTCTCGATGGCATCCCACGCAGATTGCTTCCTGACGCTGAACGCTTTAGCAAAATGGTTTTCTCCTTTTCTCCAATTTGGAAAAATAAATCATGTTTCTCAATTCTTCGACCGAATGCAGCACGTTAGCAGCATTAACAGTTTATTCATTACTGAAAGAGAGATACGTCGCGAGACACGGGCGAGCCGGGCGGTCGCCCAGGGTGGCAAGGTTTGAGGGGTGGTTCGTCCGAGGCAAAAAGGACATTTGTATATCATCTTTTTGTGGATGTACCAATGATATGGCACAGCCAGCAATATGTGGAGGTTGTTTACTCTATAGGTGAATCCCAGATTGAAAGTTCAGTTGATTAACTTGAGGGCGCCAAAAAACCATAAAACTTATGCGTATTTAAAAGTTTTCTGTTAAAATTTTCTCGAGAAAATATTTTGAATTTATTTTGATCTAACGTTAATTGATCGCAACCGACAATAATCAAAAATCCTTAGGAAGCATTCATTTCTATAAATCAACGTATTTTCAATAAGTTTTAATATTTTTTAGTTATAATAATTAGATGAAAGATAACAAAATTACTATTAAATGTCGTTTAAATAATAATGAATGCTGCACGATTTTCTCTTGAAAAAAAATATATTTTTTGAATGAACATTTTGATAGTTTTATAACTATCCTCCATCTAGGACTCCAAGCCTGGGTCACCTTTACGCCTCGGGCCGGCCCTGCTCAAAGATAAACGTCGTCGCTCTATCCACAACTTGTGTGTTTCTGCCACTGTCAGAGATGATCTGGCGCAGTATTTTTCAAACGTTTTCGTCTCCATATATATCATGCTCTTCTTATATAAATCTTGACTTACTATAGCTATTCTTCTGTTAATTCCTGTCAGGTATCTTATACTTACTATTAATGTTATAATTTCATATTATTAATTACCATCTTCCAGATACCAGCCTCAAAATCTTCGCACGTTTTCATCCCTTCCCGGGACAATTATATTAGCATTATTTTCTGCGCATCAAATCTTTGTTCGACGATATCATTTTTATGTTTAACATAATTTAATGTAAATGTAAATGTACAGCTCTGCTGTATGAATAGCTGATCCCTCAATATTGTGTGTATGTCAATACCTTTACTGGTTTTACGTATCTCAATTAAGAGATACATTTACGGAGGAATTCCTGCAGAAATATAGTGAGATTGTGATTTTCATACGCGTTTTACTACAAATTTAATCAAATTACCGCAGAAAAATAAAACAATGAGTTATGAGCGCCAGCACTTCTTAACATTCAGCTTAGCATCATGTCAACCGCATTGCTTCATTACATTAGTACCGAGTTTTCTTTGTCTTTACTAACGGTCTTTGTGTGTGGAACACACACAACAAATACTCTCTTCCTACCTTTATGTATATTAATCGGAAAAGATAGAAATAACTTTTTCCAGGAATATTAATCGGTTATGTGTGTTTGAAACACATTACAAGACAATGCATTCCATTGTGTGTAAATCCTATGAATCAAGGACTACTTCTCGAGCAGTTTGATTGTCCGCCTATCGGCTAGCTGTTTGCTAGACTTTCTTTTCTATTAATAGAGAACGCATTTTTCAGATATTGCTCACAATTCTTCAATTCCATTTGTACCCAATCCTTTTCTCCAGGCAAGCGAAACCCAGACCACTTCCGTGAAGGAGACGAAAAGAATTACTTTCTATAGGACATTTTGCAGCCGTAGTCATCCCTTAGTTTTTGCATTCTATCTGACGCAGGAAATAATTTTCCTCCGAGTGTAGTGGACTGCAAAAGTATCGTATTTTCATGATGCAGTATTTTAATGTATTTTATGGTTATTATTCTATAAATGTAAATTTGTTCAACTCCCCTTTCAACAGGCGTTAACTTTTTGAAAGTTTTAATTGATATTATATTATCATCTAATTTTTATATTCATATCCTTTTTTTGTTATATTTTATACCTTTTATGCGTCTCTATTTGTGGTACTTTATAACTTCTGTCTTATTAATTGTGATATGTTATACTTTTTAAGTCCCTTCACTTGTGATATCCTATAATTTATATCTCATTATTTGTGATATTTGATGTGATTTGCTGCTGTGACAATCTTTTCTTAGCTTTTTACAAAATTGGTTTATCCCCTTGAGTAAATAAATAATTATGGGCCAGAGCAGATGTGGAAATTTCCCAGAGGGGGGAGAATTAAGAATTCCTTGAGATTTCATCTCCAGTCAACTTCTATATGCCACACTACCTCTAGAAGTAAATACAGTAGATGTATATTAATCGTCGAAAAACTTCACAATCTGATTTTAATTTCAGCTCATTAGATTTTAAAGAAATTATTAGTATAACAAACTCACCAAGAATGGGAGGGTCTTCGCTTGGATCCGCCAATGATATGAACTTGTAACTTTTCATGCACTTCCACGTGATTATCTCCGCGACTTGGTCCATCGCAGCTTCCTAATTAGAAATGATGGATCGACGAGCTTTACCACTTTCGCGTGGGTGCCAATTATCAGAGCAGTTCTCGATGTACCATTTCCAATTGTTAGATATATATTACAAATCTTATTATAGATAATTTATCTGGCCGAACTACTTTAATTAATCTAATCACCGATTCTTATCTCTCATACGAAGTCATCGGTTAGGAATTTCAATCAAAGCTCTCCGAAAGAATGGGCTAAGCTGTGATTCACACCGGATTTATCGCAAGAACTTGATTCTTGACGCCGATTTTGATAATTGAGGGTTCAAGTATGCACCTTAGTGATCATCGGTCAATGAAAAGATCGTTCCGCTAAATAAGTAGTCAAATATTAGATCATCGATCGGATTTCATCCACTTCATTTTCTTTTCTATGATACTGATACCTTTTCGGAGAAGGGCAATATTTTCGAAAGCGGAATTCTTCGACCGGAAGCATTTAAGAGGAATTCAGCCAAATGGCATTTACAAAATTATGGGTTCTGTCTTATTCTACCGGGCTCGTACCTAATTCAGTCATTGATAGCCTTGACTTTTAGCTCAGCTTTGCGTTGTGGTATTCGTAGTTGACAACGTGACTGCCGTGCGATGTTCGTGACTGAAGCATTCTAAACGACTGTTCGGATCCTGGCTTTAATATCCGGTTGATCTTTTCGATAGCTCGCGATCTTGTGGATGGATTAGTCTTCCTTAATGAACTATTTGAAATAGGGTTAATGGAACAGATTTTCTTAGTGGCCAAGTTTTCCGTAGTGAGAGAGGAAATGTTAAACTAATTACGGTATGAAGTCAAGCCTCGATTCACCACATCTTGTACGCCTCGAGCGCTGGAACTTAATGGAGCCGGTTTATGAATTTGGCACCATTCTCCGGTCATGAGCCACTCCCAGGAGCAGATGGGAAGTGTCTCTCGCCTAGGAAACAAATACTCCCTCTCAGCCGACACCCAGTAAACGGAGATCCACCCCCATATGGAACTACTCTAGGAGTGCTTTCGGCCTAGTCAGGAATAACTACAGGAGTGCTTTTCAACCGGGTTCGTTCTTGATTGCTACATCAGTGTGAGATGAATGTTGTTTTTCATAGGTTTCGTCATCTCATGACTTGATCTTTTTCATTGGAGTTCATTTTTACCAAACTTATTTCTATAGCTATTCTTCTGTTAATTCCTGTCAGGTATCTTATACTTACTATTAATGTTATAATTTCATATTATTAATTACCATCTTCCAGATACCAGCCTCAAAATCTTCGCACGTTTTCATCCCTTCCCGGGACAATTATATTAGCATTATTTTCTGCGCATCAAATCTTTGTTCGACGATATCATTTTTATGTTTAACATAATTTAATGTAAATGTAAATGTACAGCTCTGCTGTATGAATAGCTGATCCCTCAATATTGTGTGTATGTCAATACCTTTACTGGTTTTACGTATCTCAATTAAGAGATACATTTACGGAGGAATTCCTGCAGAAATATAGTGAGATTGTGATTTTCATACGCGTTTTACTACAAATTTAATCAAATTACCGCAGAAAAATAAAACAATGAGTTATGAGCGCCAGCACTTCTTAACATTCAGCTTAGCATCATGTCAACCGCATTGCTTCATTACATTAGTACCGAGTTTTCTTTGTCTTTACTAACGGTCTTTGTGTGTGGAACACACACAACAAATACTCTCTTCCTACCTTTATGTATATTAATCGGAAAAGATAGAAATAACTTTTTCCAGGAATATTAATCGGTTATGTGTGTTTGAAACACATTACAAGACAATGCATTCCATTGTGTGTAAATCCTATGAATCAAGGACTACTTCTCGAGCAGTTTGATTGTCCGCCTATCGGCTAGCTGTTTGCTAGACTTTCTTTTCTATTAATAGAGAACGCATTTTTCAGATATTGCTCACAATTCTTCAATTCCATTTGTACCCAATCCTTTTCTCCAGGCAAGCGAAACCCAGACCACTTCCGTGAAGGAGACGAAAAGAATTACTTTCTATAGGACATTTTGCAGCCGTAGTCATCCCTTAGTTTTTGCATTCTATCTGACGCAGGAAATAATTTTCCTCCGAGTGTAGTGGACTGCCAAAGTATCGTATTTTCATGATGCAGTATTTTAATGTATTTTATGGTTATTATTCTATAAATGTAAATTTGTTCAACTCCCCTTTCAACAGGCGTTAACTTTTTGAAAGTTTTAATTGATATTATATTATCATCTAATTTTTATATTCATATCCTTTTTTTGTTATATTTTATACCTTTTATGCGTCTCTATTTGTGGTACTTTATAACTTCTGTCTTATTAATTGTGATATGTTATACTTTTTAAGTCCCTTCACTTGTGATATCCTATAATTTATATCTCATTATTTGTGATATTTGATGTGATTTGCTGCTGTGACAATCTTTTCTTAGCTTTTTACAAAATTGGTTTATCCCCTTGAGTAAATAAATAATTATGGGCCAGAGCAGATGTGGAAATTTCCCAGAGGGGGGAGAATTAAGAATTCCTTGAGATTTCATCTCCAGTCAACTTCTATATGCCACACTACCTCTAGAAGTAAATACAGTAGATGTATATTAATCGTCGAAAAACTTCACAATCTGATTTTAATTTCAGCTCATTAGATTTTAAAGAAATTATTAGTATAACAAACTCACCAAGAATGGGAGGGTCTTCGCTTGGATCCGCCAATGATATGAACTTGTAACTTTTCATGCACTTCCACGTGATTATCTCCGCGACTTGGTCCATCGCAGCTTCCTAATTAGAAATGATGGATCGACGAGCTTTACCACTTTCGCGTGGGTGCCAATTATCAGAGCAGTTCTCGATGTACCATTTCCAATTATAGATAATTTATCTGGCCGAACTACTTTAATTAATCTAATCACCGATTCTTATCTCTCATACGAAGTCATCGGTTAGGAATTTCAATCAAAGCTCTCCGAAAGAATGGGCTAAGCTGTGATTCACACCGGATTTATCGCAAGAACTTGATTCTTGACGCCGATTTTGATAATTGAGGGTTCAAGTATGCACCTTAGTGATCATCGGTCAATGAAAAGATCGTTCCGCTAAATAAGTAGTCAAATATTAGATCATCGATCGGATTTCATCCACTTCATTTTCTTTTCTATGATACTGATACCTTTTCGGAGAAGGGCAATATTTTCGAAAGCGGAATTCTTCGACCGGAAGCATTTAAGAGGAATTCAGCCAAATGGCATTTACAAAATTATGGGTTCTGTCTTATTCTACCGGGCTCGTACCTAATTCAGTCATTGATAGCCTTGACTTTTAGCTCAGCTTTGCGTTGTGGTATTCGTAGTTGACAACGTGACTGCCGTGCGATGTTCGTGACTGAAGCATTCTAAACGACTGTTCGGATCCTGGCTTTAATATCCGGTTGATCTTTTCGATAGCTCGCGATCTTGTGGATGGATTAGTCTTCCTTAATGAACTATTTGAAATAGGGTTAATGGAACAGATTTTCTTAGTGGCCAAGTTTTCCGTAGTGAGAGAGGAAATGTTAAACTAATTACGGTATGAAGTCAAGCCTCGATTCACCACATCTTGTACGCCTCGAGCGCTGGAACTTAATGGAGCCGGTTTATGAATTTGGCACCATTCTCCGGTCATGAGCCACTCCCAGGAGCAGATGGGAAGTGTCTCTCGCCTAGGAAACAAATACTCCCTCTCAGCCGACACCCAGTAAACGGAGATCCACCCCCATATGGAACTACTCTAGGAGTGCTTTCGGCCTAGTCAGGAATAACTACAGGAGTGCTTTTCAACCGGGTTCGTTCTTGATTGCTACATCAGTGTGAGATGAATGTTGTTTTTCATAGGTTTCGTCATCTCATGACTTGATCTTTTTCATTGGTACCAAACTTATTTGAGAATTTATTTATAATAACCCATCCTCGACCTAATTCAACCCAGCTTTACCGCTCTTTGAAACGTGCATAGGAACATCGTGGTGCTTCGACGAACATTTTAGGAAAAACAACTTTTGTCTCAAACACTGTTAAATATTGGTTCACATTCTTCCGCGTAATGAGTATGAGAGTTATTATTGGCTTACATGAAGTGCTTCCTACCTATTCAGGTAATACTGCGAGAGCTTCCACTCTAGTCAAGTGCAATTGCGGAAGATCTTCCCGACGGGAGTCGCTCCTGACCGATACACCGGCGCTTTACGGAGAATTCCATGTAGTAATGACTTCGAAATTGAGAATTCATGTTGCCATTACACGATGGCAGAGGAAATTTCATAAAAAAACATCTGTATTTTTTGAATGTTGGGGATGAAATCCCGATGAAATGTCTTCAGTCAATTTTTTATTACACTGGAGAGGATTCGTTTTTATCACTGCCGCACGATCATGTGTCACATTCGTTAGGAACTTCGTCAATTTATTAGGCGAAAAAATTACGGAAGAAAACAAGATTTCCAAGATTGCGATCGCGGCTCATCTGAGCTGCCGCATTCGCGTTAATAGCAATTTCCGGGGGAAAATTGCTGTCCAGATGGCCGTTTCGTCCCTTTTCGATTTTCTTCAAATTCTCCAGCAACGGGGTGGAGGCGATGGAATGCCCATCGTCTTTATTAAAATTCCCACCTTGAGATTTCCGATTTTAAGAAATAAATATTTCGCTTGCGTGCAGGTTTCGTTCATTTTCTTCTATCTCCAGCACCATTGGTTTCTTAGAATGAGAGACGTTCCTCCACATTTTTCTTCGACTTAAAAAATCAGTTTCCGTGCTCGAAAGTATTTCCTACCCTATTAGAAGTCCTCCATGAATACGTTATTATAACTCCGCCACTGTTTTGGGACTCAAAATCCGGTGGCGAGGTTCAATTAATATAATTTTAATTATATATTTTACATATGTAATCGGCATAGTTATAATATATTGAATGCGTATCGAAATAAACCAAATGTAGCTACAATAATCAATGCCATCGTTGGATCTTTAATATTAACTAAATATACTAAAATATGGGTTTATAATGTCCGTCCGTACAGTCTTCAGCCCGAAGGCAGGTTTGAACCTCATCCCCTTTTCCATAAGCAAAGAAAAGCTTTGGAGAGTAGGCTGAAGCGACTAGGCAAAATGAGGAGTGAGGTAGTTTGACATTGCATTCCTCAGTTTATAACGTAGCAACAAATTTCTATAGGTATAAATTAAACCAAAACTTAGTCATGACATAGTATGTTTAGGTCTTGTATTATAATGTGTTCTTATAATTTATTTAAACTAAAGATCGCTTTATGGCCCGGTATCAAGTTTCGTAAGTGTTAAAATTAAGTTAATCTCTTATATATTTGATGGATTATAATGGAGTTAGTTAAAGTTAATTCTAATTATACATATAACAATTAAGTATACGTATGATAATACTTAACGTATACTTAATTTTAAGGATACAATATACTATGTTAGGATGTAATAAGATTATGTTCTCACAATTACCCTTCAAGCCGCAAATTGTGTTTGGCAGTCGTGTAATCATGTCAGTCAATATCATTGGCTGCGTTATAGAAAATTCTAAGGATAATGAATAAGTAATTTCATTTCTGATCCAAGAATATCGTTTAACTGAAAAAAAGCTTATTATGATATCAAAGAAGCAAAAAGACAGACTTATTCGCTCTGTACAGTTAGGTATTTCGAGACCGATCTCTAAAAATGCTAAGCGAATAGTATTCAGACGATTATCAAGTTCTAACTTAATCATATTATGAAAGATACTTGGAACTTGTACTCAGAACTTACAAGAAAATTACTGTTTGTCAGGGAATGTCTTGATACTTTTCTTTGCAGCATAAATATGTCCATTCACGTGACGGCATTCATTAAATAGTATTACTGTAATTCTTATGGTATCATTATATTTTGGTGAAAGGCGTCTTCATTTTATTGAATCAGTATTATACGTTGTTTATTTATGCGGTTTGTAACATTGGTATGTAGTTGAGGCGAAAAGAATTTTACATAGACAATACGGAAAACTTTTACATATTGAAGATTTGTATTAAGATATTATGATTATTTAGTTTTAAATCGTAATCGTACCAACATTGATTCAACGGAAACATATTTTAGGTCCTCGATTTATTTCTAAACTGAAAGAGGTGTAACGCAACAAGCGGAAAACTACGATTCTTTTCTCTGAAACAAAGAGATATTGTATTCGCAAACAAATGGGAGGAACGGCGCTTGAGAAGTAAATTGAATGCGACAGAGGAGTATGTACGAGCAGCCTATCTCTTGGCCAGGAAAACCAGGAAATGAGTTCAGTATTTACTCTGAGACGTAGTGTGAATACTTCAGTTATAGGAAGGAGTATATGTATTGTAACACCGCCAAGGAAATTTAATTTGGAAGCTGACATCACCCACCTATTTACTCATTTATCACAACAGAAAAATGCTAATTTAAAGAGATAATGTAACAAGTAAAATAACAAAACAGCGACATAAAAGTAAACAAGAAAATAGTAAAAAAGTAAAGCAATTACAATGATCTGGCGTGAATTAAACCTAATTTTGTACGAAATAATGTATGTTTGTCCCTTTAGATAAGGAAAAAGGATCAACAGAAGAAGGAATGGAACTAAGCAAAGAAGGAAGGCGAAAGAGATGGGAACGCTTGATAATTGTGAGTCTAAATGTGATCTATTTCAGAGCTAAACATTCAGTTACTTTTACTAATACCTTACCAATTCAGCAAAAATTAATTATTGGATACCTTTTCCTTAGTTTATTTATTTACAGATTTCGGCTGTGGTTAGACACACGTCTCGTATGAGTGTAATCGCGTATTATACAATACAAAAGTCTTTTTTATTATGCAAAATTGGGACTAGAGAGTCTCATCTTCCATATAACCCTTGTCAAAATAATGTACAAACACCAATATATAACATTTTAGGATTGTAAACTACAATATATATACATATTTTAAGAAGCTCAGTGGAGANAAGAGAGGTTTAAGTTATACGGATAGGCTGTGCATAATTAAATATACCTATTGAACTCATAGCGATCTTGCCAATGCTCTCTGTGACTGCAACATTGACCTCTTCTATTCACAGTAATATCCTTCTACGATCTCTGCTTCAGACACAATTATACACCTTTTCATGAACTCTTTCTATACTTTAAGCTTTGAGCTTCTCTTGTCTGTGCCAAATGCGTTTATTTCTATTGAAACAAGATGAGGAAATATATCACTGACTTCGGATAAAGGAAAGGAAGGTAACTTTGTAGGTTGAAAACCTACGGAAATCCCAAAGGAAATTTTCACACTTGTTATCACTGACTTCGTTTGAAAACCACGAATTCATCTCCATTCAACTTAAATACCGAATATGTTTTTTATTTATTCACAAGTTTCAACCGCAGTTAAACACAAGTCTGGTGGCATTTTAATCACATAATATACAATTATTTAAAAATAAAAACTTTATACAATAGATAACCATTACTACATGTTACACCCTTTGCATTACATTGCATACATTACATAGCACATTCACACGATTTACATTTATATATCTCAATAAACTCTGCATGGTTTCCTAAGTTCCGTCTTTTCCTTAGGTAAGGGTATAAAGACCTCTTCAGACAAACTAAAGGTAACATTCAGCAAAAATTCCCCCTTTTAATATCCTGAAAAATATCACCAGCGGAAACGATGAAAACGCTGACTCCGACGATCGTTTGCTTATGGATTCGATGAAACCTTTAATTGCATGTTAATCTGCCAAGATTGGCGCTATTTTAGTAAATGAAAAACAGAATATATGACCGCCATCGCCGAGATATAATTCGCTTCAAATTGCTGAATGGCTAATCGCGTTCATTTAATCTCCTCCCTTTCGAAAGGAGCCGATTTCAGGTTTTTATTATAATTCGAGGCCGCTGTTCGATTTGATCCGATAACGGTATTTTAATGTCGAATCGAGAAACATCGAGTTTTCACATCACGAATGACATGTTTAACTACCTCTCTAGATTCCTTTACGCTTGTTTCTCTCATTGTTTTCTCTCTCTTTTACCCCCATTGTTTCCCCTGAACTCGAATTGTATTGCGCTTGTTTCGTATTACTCCCGCAACTTTCACCTATTCATCTTCGCTGAGAGTCCTTGGATGATATATACCGTCTCCCAACGCATTTCGAAGGGCGGAGCTTCCCTTAAAATCTATTATTAAATATCTTTATAGCCCCTGGAGTTAATTCGGTAACATTTATGTTAATTTTTATAATGCCCGCTGGCCGTGATGGTTATTTATGCCTTCTTGGAAGGGAAGGAGCTGGGTACTATGGGTTATAAATTCTAAGGCCTCATTTCAAAGCTTTGGGTATGACTACCTTCGGAGGGAATTCTCCGGTCGTTTCCGGTCTTTGAAAACGGCTATTAGCAGTTTTGCCACGGTTTTGTTTTCTTCGTAAATATCGCATTTTATAGGCTATTAGGTCACAGCGGCGCCTTCCATTCCAGGGCTTCCTGGTGAAATTTCCGCTCAAGTTATTATTTTACGTCTATATCTACATAATTGCCCAGCTAGCTAACTTCGGCGTGTTGCAGGGATGCGCGTGTTATTTATTCCCCCTGGCAGGTTTATCCATTTTCCACTCATTTTTGTGGGTAGACGCCCATTAAATTAATTGGTATACTCATTGTAATTTCTGGAAGAAAATCACTCAAAATTCTGGTTATTTAGCATTTTGAAATCAATTGGTTTACTCATTGAAATTTTTAAGAGGAAAATCGCTCTAAAACAGGCTATTTAGCACTATTCTATTACAGTAAGAAGAAATCAAGGTGGGTTATTTCTACGATTTTTGGAGATATTTCAAGTGTAAGTTACTGCCTTCCATATCCCGACGGATTCTCAGGGTTTCTCAAACTTATGCATTCATCATATATATCATTATTTATTTATTTTTTTACAATATAAAATTTACAGTTCCATCAGGCAAATGCCTGTCGATGGAACATGGATAACCAGTTAAATTTTAAAATTGCATAAATTTCTAAGAAGAATACAGCTCGTTATAACCGCACGTTTGATAGTTTTAACAAATAAGAATTTAAAAATAAGAAGACGCCATGAAAAAAATTCGCTTACATATAGGAGTGTAATTTGCAGAATGCAATGACTGGTTTCTCACTATTTTATCGCTAACTTAATTATAACTAAAGTAGAACCTAAGGTGTTAAAATATTTCGAGATTGATATCTGAGAATTTTTATTATTTCATGCGTAAGTAACCACCAATAAGTGCTCAAGCTAAAGAAAGCATATCAAATCATGCCTATTCTCCTTACTTTTTGTATCAGAGGGAATAGTATGGAATAAAATGTCTCAGTAACTCCCAATCAAGAATTCCCACCATCGACGTATCTCGGAAATTAATGTGTATACTTGCGAAATTTGAAGGTTAATTTACCTGTTGGTATTTCACGGCTGACCCGTTGGGTAGCACTGGATCAGATCAGTATGTAATAACGACAAATGAAGCCGAATAAGGTCGAATATCTCATTTTCCTTTTTCTTATCATTCGTCATTGCTTCAAGTCTAATGCACAATAAAACAGGCGTTAAATTCTGAAAGTTTTCTTCCGCGTCGTAGGTAAGATTTTTTTCCTGAAATTACTTGAGCGAGTTAACTTATGTTTGCGAACACTTTTTATCGGAGCGAGGAGAAAAGTTAGCCTCTATTTCTTTCTCAGTATCAGCCTTGCTTGAAGGAACGTCCATGTTTTTGTGATTCAGGATTACAGACGAGTAGAAAGTTCAAAGTGTAGTTCATTTATGAATTCCGAGGATTTAATAGTATTAAAATTCCTAGTATTACACAAAATACTGGATAAAAATCTCCTCCTAGGGATGAAGGGAAAATATTTCCCGATTTCTGGGAGCTGACTTTTCCTTCCCGAAAGAATTTTTTTTAAATGTAAAAAGGAGAATAAGAAAGACCACGTGCTTTGTAGTTGAACCTGAATAAGTACGTTAATTGTGAGACTAATCGTCAGGTTCCGTCGATATCTACCCCCGAAAGCATCTCCAATTCAGGAAGTTGAAACCTCTGTAAGAGAGAGTCGTTTTGCGGACCTCTATAAGGGAGACCGCCTCGCCTCACACCTCTATAACCATCATGAGCGTTAACCCACAGTTTACCTATGCTTCTCTTAATTTGTCATAATAATAACAACTATGCGACCTTATTAGGGCGAGATTGAGACTATCAAGTCTCCTCTAACATCTAACCCTTCCTCTTATGAAATTTAAAAGAGATTGCTTAAAAAAGGGTATAAAATAAAACTACTTAGTGGGTTTCCATACCTAAGTTAGAACTTAGGAAAAAATACACCACGGCAGGAAATCGTCCACAAGAAGTGGAGTGTGAAACACCTGCGAAACCTACTGATAGTTAACTAAGATTTAAGGGAAAGACAGGTTAAATCATAGCTGAAAAGTTTTAAAAAATGGCACATATACATTATTTCACAGCAAGCCATAAAAAATAGAAATAATAAATTAAGAATAAGAAATTAATGGCAAACAATAAGAAATTATGGCCTAGACAGGAAGAAATTTTCACAAAAGAGGTGTAGCACATATAAACCCGAAATGTAGCAAATAAAGAAAATGTGTCATAGAAAATGCAACACATTTTGCGTATTTTGACATGTCACACAGTGGTTTCTGTTTGTATGAAAGTGGTCTGGTTTGTGATGGAATGCAAATAGAAATTAGTTGACGAGTTCTGATCGATGATGGAAGTGACGGATACTGATCAGTCAATTTTTGATACGATTTATGAGTCTGAAAAGCAGGCTTAAAAAACCAAGCAGAAAATCAAATTTAACTGACGGATTTCTTTAAACGAGTGTAATAGTGTTACGTAGTAAATTTTTTTACAATACGTGATGTTGTTATTTCTTGATTCCCTTGATTTATCATCTTTTACTCTATCTTTTATGCTCTTCTAAGAGAGATTAGTAGTTTCTAGACCTGGATTGATGGCAACCTCTATAAGTAAGAAAAGAAGCTCCTGAACCTCAATAAGTTGGAAATAGGATAAGATAAAAACCTTTATAAGCGACAAAAAATTGTCGGTCCATTAAACTCTTGCTTGATCAGGCTCGTCTTATGAGAAAAATACCGAAAACAAATTAAACAACAGAAAATAATTTATTTTTTAGAAAATATGAGTAAAAGACTTACAAAATATGCAGACATAGTATAAAACATTCCGGACGTTTTAACCAAAATATATAAACTAAAATTCTACCTCATATTCTATTAACCGATTGCAATAATAACAATTTATCTACGAAAAATTTGCGGAAAGCTCTTCCAGCTTAACTTAATTATTTCTGTCAGAAGCTCACTTGGAGCACTAAGAAATTCTTAAGAGATTCACAAACTCGAACAGAATTTTTACTGCTATATAATTCTCATTTTTATTATTTCTAATTTTCTACATTTTCTGCATGTAATTTACGCGGAAATTTTTAAAATTTTAAACTTGATAAGATTTGGTAATTTTCGTTATGAGCTGATAAATCCAGCGAAGGGTAAATCTTTCGCAACCTTATCAATAGCGTTCATTTAATCACCATGCCATGAAGGAAATAAATGCACCGTTTTTACCGGAGTAAGGCTAGTAGGAAAATGTGATCAAGCATATACGTATCCTTTTTTAAGTGTATACACATTGACGCGGCTCGCAAGAGCAACCACTAGAGCAGCAGAGAGAGATGCGAGTGTTTTCGAAATGTGCGATATTTTTTGGGCTCGAGTCTCTTCGTAGCGCAAACATTCAGGGCTATTCTCTCTCATCCCTCTCAGAAGCGCTTTCAACGCTTTTCAGTGATATTAGACTTGCCTCTGCTGCAATTCTCCCTCGTAAAATTCTCGGAAGCTTCTAACAAGGGCGGTTTCTTCCTCGACTCCAACTCACCGGTCAAAAACTAGGTAAAGATGAGTTACGACGTTCTTGAGATATAACCAGGAAACACCCGAGATTGTCACCCATTGCTATTATTGAATCCTTTAATAAGAGAATTGAGTCTGGAAACATCGTCTTCAAATATATCAGAATAGTGGCCTCCTCTGATCCATTGTGTCCCAACCTGTGTGATGCGGGTAATAAGTGTGCATTGACTGAGATTTTGACTGAGAATCGGATTTACCTAGTAAGAGAATGGTTGTATATGTACGTAAGTGATAATAATTCTTCAATTGGATCGAATTGGGGTCTTCCAGCTTCTGTGGAATGGATTATTATTAATCAGTAAACATCCCCGTCAGATTAGAGGTATAAAACACTCCGTAAGCTGTATTTCGGCAGGCGAAACTCGCGTTTAGAGCGATAGCGAGAGATTTCCATCGTCAGGGGGGCTCTACCATTCCCATTGTGGAGGTATTGTCTCTGAAGTACGCATTGGGACTTGCCAGAAATCGGTAATCAGGAGCTACCGTTTGTCTCTTTACGCGAGTTCCGCTTGCCGAAAGACGGCTTACGTAGTGTTTCTAAACTTCTAATTCATTAACAACCCTGTTCCAACTTTCTTTTCTTTCATCCCCGTCAAGCATTACGGAACTGAACTTATTTTAAAAATATATGTATTTGTTATGGTATACATCTTGTCATATGTTTCGGAAATAGAGAGGGGGAGGGACCGACGGATTTTGCCCGTTTACGATAATCGAGTGTGAAATATTTTTCTAATCCTGGATTATCCATTTTATTTGCGATATACATTTCGTTTGTAGGAAATTTTTATGATATTATCGATGAAAATACTTTTCAGCTCTATATAGCTTCTTAATTTTCACTTTTAACATATACTATAATTAGCAAATGTGTGGTTTAGTATGCCGATAGAATAGAGCTAATAAGTAAGTACGCCGCGTAGTTTGTACAGTGTTATTATACTAAGGGCTGGGAATTTGTTCCGTAACAGCAGGAGCGGCTTTACGCAACTGAGTCAGTCGCCTCATCACGCACACACACCTGAGGGCAGCCTTATGATTTGAGAACAGAGTGGCTAATTAATTTTCTTCCATTTAAATCTATTAGCGAAATCATCCATTCAATGAGGTATATTCGAAAAAATTAGGAAAATTCATTCGAAAAATTACGAAAAAATCAGAAGTCTTTCAAGCTTCCCTTCCCCGAAGAAAGGCAAAAAGCGATGATTCTAAAATATATAAGGCGGGGTTTCCCAGGCTCCTCCATTTGAGTGCCACTTAAATATAGAATATTTCATTTTCTGTTCGCTATTTTTAATAAACAAGTAAGAAATAGGTGGATACAGCTCGCAGGTGTTCAGTTCTTAGCGGAAACCCGACGATTTGATCGCTATCTCTACAGCCATAATCAGGGTTAAATAGGTCAAATTAACCAACAATCAATCGAAATGAATCATCTAGAAATATTTGGTGATTAATTTAAACACCAATGTCCATTACAGAGCGTGCGGCAAGGCGTGGGCAGAAATTTTTCGTCTAGGACGGATAATGGTCTAAGTTGACCCTGCCTGATGGTAGCTCGTTATGGATTCTATTCTGTAGTTATAGGATTATACCCCGTATTAATCAAACCTCTCGGTTGATCTTAGCTGGTGGAAGGTATCTTATATAGTAGGTAGGTTTTTAAACATCAAATAATTGTTTCGTTATTATGTTTATCATCGACCCCGAAAATCTACTTTTATCGAGGAATCTTAGTGATTTCAGAAATACAAATTAAGTATTTGTATTCATAAAGGCATAATTGAAATATTTATAAATATAGTACGATATGAATGCAAAATTATAATGTCATGTATTTTATTCCTACAAAAACCACCGTAACGAAAAGGTTGATGACGAATTATGATAAATGATTCTTTAGAAATTCTGTCCATGAAAGTAAAGGGAAAATAAATTATCAGAAACTGAGCCTAGAACGAAAATCGAATTGTATTGGGGAATATGTATGAAAGTTTGTTGAAATTAAGTTTGTATTCAAAGCTTAAAGTGAAGACAGAGATAATCCTTAAAAGTAAGGTCTATACTGAATGCAGTGAGCAATAACGAAGTATGACTCACTTCAGAGCGACGATATCTCATATCTTTCCATAAATATTCAACTGTTTCACCGAGCGATCTAAAATCGCAAATCAATCCCCAAATAATGAGTTTCTCCACAATTTACGAAGGATTAAACGCTTCATTTTTCCTCATTTAAAACGTCTTAACTTCATTTCGTTATTTTCGGAATTTAAATTTGAACGTTCCGCAAATACATTCTACGAATTTTTCGTAGTCAGACCCGAGGACACTCGAAAAGATCAGTCGATGACGATTTGCTATTTATCGCAGCAATCAATTGAAAGTTTTCGATGATGAAATCACCGTGGCGAAAGTAACGAAGCGATAGAGCAATTGAATGAATTGTTCAAGTAATCCATAATTTCCCTTGAATACAGTCCTTAATTCATAGTGAATATGCCAAGTAATAAGGACAACGAATCATTAACTCCTTCTTATCCAAAATGGAGTCATTACACGCTTTTATTCGCGACAAAGAGATTGGAAAGCATCGGGGAGAATTGTAGTCATATGATGATGACGAATCACTATCTCCTTCATTGCTAACTCTATACAATCAATCAGAAACGCCCTAAATAGTTTCGATCAATCCACGTGCTTCCGAAGTGACTAGGCCGTAGGTATCGGGTGAACCTACTTATAGCTTCCTTTGAGCGGTGCTGCGACATTCTTAAGGGTAAACGTCAACAAAACTCTTTATCGGTCAGGTATTGTGCCTCATTGCGCGATGCTCAAAGGTGCTCAGTTTTCTCTCCGAAGTTCTCACTTTTAGTCCATAGCATTGTGGGAATTAACACTTGCAGGTAAAATAGGCTCCCCCTTTCAATGGAGAATTCGCTTTGCGGATGTATAGCTGAGACGAATGTTTTCAAAAAGGCCTTTGAGGAAGTACATACATTACACAGAACAAGTAAGAGCTTTCTCTGCAGTTCGAAGCAGAACGTACTTCTCTTCTCCGCCTAAGTCAATATTGGCCAATAAAAAAGCGTTTCGAGGATGTTTTCTCATTCGCTCGTTTTGTATCACAATGAAATTTTAATGCTAAGTCTCAAATGAATTTGAAAATTTATTTGGGGATTGTATCCGCGGGGTTCATGAAAATGTGTTCAAGTTCGGTGAGTATGCGTGCGAAAAATAAAACGGGAAGAATTGAGGGCCTTTTGCCGAGATATATCTCACTTGTCGTTTTTTATCTCTACATAATTCCTCATTATTTCTGTAGCTGTATTTCAACCATCTTGGTATAAAATATAATGTTGAAGTAGCTTGTATTACACGATTTTTCCAACGCAGTTTTCAGCTTAATCTGTCCAAAGATTTCTCACCATTTAATTCTTTAGTAAAATCTGTGGAATAGGCGGTGATGGTGGCGAACTTCATTACGAAACGAGAAAATATTTGCACTTCTTGTACAAAGTTTGGTTTCCCAACGCGATAGAGAAAATTAATTTTAAGTGTTTAACCGTTATCTAACGAAAGACGCTCGAGGCAAGTTCTGTTTATATTTAAGGATTGGTAACTAATTTTTTGTACTCCAAATATTCTCATTTTATTCGCTTTTGTGTTAGTTTTGACGAAGCTAAAGATACTTTTCAGCTCTATATAGCTTCTTAATTTTCACTTTTAACATATACTATAATTAGCAAATGTGTGGTTTAGTATGCCGATAGAATAGAGCTAATAAGTAAGTACGCCGCGTAGTTTGTACAGTGTTATTATACTAAGGGCTGGGAATTTGTTCCGTAACAGCAGGAGCGGCTTTACGCAACTGAGTCAGTCGCCTCATCACGCACACACACCTGAGGGCAGCCTTATGATTTGAGAACAGAGTGGCTAATTAATTTTCTTCCATTTAAATCTATTAGCGAAATCATCCATTCAATGAGGTATATTCGAAAAAATTAGGAAAATTCATTCGAAAAATTACGAAAAAATCAGAAGTCTTTCAAGCTTCCCTTNTATCCTAATGTTTAGCAATAATGTAAATACATAATATAATACAATAAACCAGGTAATATATGTAACCGATTTCATGAAGCTACTATAATATTTCCTTTAATAAACCAGAACTGTCCCGGTTTCGAGCAAAGGTCCCAGTTTTATTTTTATTTTTTTCGGGTTTTGAACGTATTACTTACTTCGTATATTACAATAGATGCAGATGTATAAAATAAAAATATCTCGAAGACTACAACTAAATAACCTTTTAAAATATTTCGAAGAGCGCTATATATAATGTATTAGTAAAACAGTCCCCCAATAAAGAGGTTTTAACTTCGAAAAATTTTGGCTGCTTAACCTGACTCTTACCTTATTTTTTTATTGTAAACCATTTTGGTTTTGTTTAGAACGTGAAGGCCTCTGAGAATGGTAGCGAACGTTATGGCGTTTTCGCATCTTGAAAGGAAGCACACAACACTTGAAAATGAAGCCGATTCTTCCGCTTTCTGGTTGGCTGCCCTCCACGCGGAGCCGCCTTAAGCTTAAGTGATTCTTTTCTTAACCAGAAGGCCCGCGTTCGACTTCCGGTCGAATGTTAATTTCTCTCCTTGCTATTCCGTCTATTTACTATGATGGAAATGTTATGTTCGCAACTTTCCATATTTATGCAATGTTACTTATCGATTAATCCGGTGAATGTTATGTTACGAGTGCGCAAATTTGAAGATTAAATATCGCAAGATCTGCCGCTGTACATGGATAGTTGTTTATACTTTATAGTTTAACAACGAGAGATTTGGGATGTGTAGTTTATCGAATATGTATGGAGAACAGTGGAGAAACACCATCTGAGCTCCCAAGCGCAAAGTTCAGATTGAAACTTAGGAAACCATCAAAGTAAAAATACCTTGAAATACTCCTTCCATAACTCTATGCATAAGAATACATACCAAGGAAAAAGTAATCTTTACATTATTTCAAGAAAAGTCAAAATTCGAATAAAGGCATTCGATTTAATGTTTATTCTGACAACTCCAATCACAAATGGATCGGTTTAATTATTTACATATATCTTATTATTTTATTTTATTGAGCAATTTTAATCGTAAAAGCAAATTTAACTATGAAAAAGAAAACCATGTAAGAAGAACATTGGCAGATGATTTTATGTAGGGGTAATAAATTTTACTTGCCAAACTATATAGTAGTTCAACCTCGAAGGTAGTGTGGTTCGTTAAATGTAACTTATAAATTCAATCAGCAATGGAACTGAAAAATGAAAATGTCAAATTAATTAAATCCTCTTATTGGGTGTTTAAGACGTTGTTTATCGTGATTAATTCTTAGTAAAATTATAAATAAAATCACTCGCAGAAAATAACTTATTTGAGTAAGTATTTGATCGAGATTTTCAGTGCAATCCTCATTGAAGTCTCCCGTTGCACTAAACCCATAGCTTAAGCATTAAACGGGTGTTGTAAATCCACCCCTATTGCAAATATTTTCATGAAATTTTTCTCACATTGTAGGATTATATTTACTGCTATATAATTATATTGTATGTACCTTTCGACACAGCGGTACTCCACCCGTAGAATCACTTGTCAATGCTCTACGTAAGTATTACATCGAAGCTAGAAACTTTACGTTTCATTGTTTTCATTTTTTTCTTAGCAAGTAGCTTTATTGTAAGGAAGTGAAAGATGGCCAAACCTTGGGAATTAATTACTTAGTTTTGTTATAGATTCTCACATCCTTAACGTAAATTTGTCCATGACCTTTCTCAGTTAGACTGCGTTTTAGCCATTTTAACTATTCTGTTACAATTTGGATGTTTTCGTATAGTGATATAGTTAAAAGTGCTTCGACAGCTAAGGTAATTTTGCACGTAGGCCACCACCGGGAATCGAACCCGGGATCGCATTCATTGAAGTCGAACGCATTGACCACTTGGCCATCTAGGAGCCCACGGATATTTTCATTTGCCTTTCAGTGATGCCCAAGAGTGGTATTGGTTATCTATTGATGCACATGTAGAGCAAAAAGGAGTTACGTTAAAAAGGACACTATTCATAGTACTCTTTCCATAAAATTAAAATAAACTAATTAAAAAAACGAGGTAATAGCAAAGGAAATAACTTTGCAAATTTATTTCCTATCTACTAAAACAAATTTTCAGTTAAGGGTCCGGTATTATGGTAGTTTTTAAGGAAGTGATGATTATAGTTAATCTCCTATGTATATGATGGATTATGATGTATATCAACGATAATATTCACTTTGCAAAGTTATTCCTTTCCTATTACCAGGACGGACTTCCACAAAGGGAAAGCTTCTTTGATCGATTTTATTTAAAACAACGAGAAAGCGTCGTTTCGTTTCGTTCGTCAGTTTCCTTCATCCATTACGGACTTTTCCAACAACTCGTCTTATCCTTTGAAGAAGTTGGCAAGATTTCTCGATTCTCCATCAGGAGGTCAGGCTAGCTTTCAATCTAAACACGTGTGAAGCTTCGGAATCAGTGAAGCTGCTTTTACGAATTGACTTCCCGTTATTTTCGGTTAATTCTATAGGAAAAACGCTCAGAAATGGCTTCAGAAAATTTGTGCAAATGTGTATATTCCCTTGGAAGTAATCCCTTCGTAAGAGTGGTATGAGAAATTTTGCGATGAATCAGGCATTTATTCTCTTATTTTCCATAGAATTTTGATTTTCCGAATCCAAATGAAATAAAACTAGAATCGAAGAGTTTTAACGTAAATAAGATTGTTACCAGGTCGCAGTTCTCTCGGTCGATTAAGTGGCTGTTCCAATTGTTGAGTTGAACCATTTGGCTCGCAGATAAGATTCAGCTGATGTTCGAGATCCACATTAATTAAATAGTCATTCCTATGGGTAACTGCTGCGTAAGTAAAATTAGATGTAAGCTATTAGTGTAATTAAATCTCCACTCCTGACCACCAACGTCGCACTATTATGCTGACTCCGGAAAAAGTCTTACGTATTAATTTCCTCTCCATAAAGCTTCACTACTATAAGGGCCGTTATTATTATGCATTCTAAAAGATTGACTAAAACAAATTTTCAGTTATGGCTCGGTATTATGGTAGTTTTTAAGGTAAAAGAGATGATTATAGTTAATCTCCTATCATAGAGTAATCCTACTCTATGCTCCTATGTATATGATGGATTATTATATATATTAACGATAATATTTAATTTAGCTCTAACAAACCATTTTAATTGCACTAAGAAATTCTTAAGAGATTCACAAACTCGAACAGAATTTTTACTGCTATATAATTCTCATTTTTATTATTTCTAATTTTCTACATTTTCTGCATGTAATTTACGCGGAAATTTTTAAAATTTTAAACTTGATAAGATTTGGTAATTTTCGTTATGAGCTGATAAATCCAGCGAAGGGTAAATCTTTCGCAACCTTATCAATAGCGTTCATTTAATCACCATGCCATGAAGGAAATAAATGCACCGTTTTTACCGGAGTAAGGCTAGTAGGAAAATGTGATCAAGCATATACGTATCCTTTTTTAAGTGTATACACATTGACGCGGCTCGCAAGAGCAACCACTAGAGCAGCAGAGAGAGATGCGAGTGTTTTCGAAATGTGCGATATTTTTTGGGCTCGAGTCTCTTCGTAGCGCAAACATTCAGGGCTATTCTCTCTCATCCCTCTCAGAAGCGCTTTCAACGCTTTTCAGTGATATTAGACTTGCCTCTGCTGCAATTCTCCCTCGTAAAATTCTCGGAAGCTTCTAACAAGGGCGGTTTCTTCCTCGACTCCAACTCACCGGTCAAAAACTAGGTAAAGATGAGTTACGACGTTCTTGAGATATAACCAGGAAACACCCGAGATTGTCACCCATTGCTATTATTGAATCCTTTAATAAGAGAATTGAGTCTGGAAACATCGTCTTCAAATATATCAGAATAGTGGCCTCCTCTGATCCATTGTGTCCCAACCTGTGTGATGCGGGTAATAAGTGTGCATTGACTGAGATTTTGACTGAGAATCGGATTTACCTAGTAAGAGAATGGTTGTATATGTACGTAAGTGATAATAATTCTTCAATTGGATCGAATTGGGGTCTTCCAGCTTCTGTGGAATGGATTATTATTAATCAGTAAACATCCCCGTCAGATTAGAGGTATAAAACACTCCGTAAGCTGTATTTCGGCAGGCGAAACTCGCGTTTAGAGCGATAGCGAGAGATTTCCATCGTCAGGGGGGCTCTACCATTCCCATTGTGGAGGTATTGTCTCTGAAGTACGCATTGGGACTTGCCAGAAATCGGTAATCAGGAGCTACCGTTTGTCTCTTTACGCGAGTTCCGCTTGCCGAAAGACGGCTTACGTAGTGTTTCTAAACTTCTAATTCATTAACAACCCTGTTCCAACTTTCTTTTCTTTCATCCCCGTCAAGCATTACGGAACTGAACTTATTTTAAAAATATATGTATTTGTTATGGTATACATCTTGTCATATGTTTCGGAAATAGAGAGGGGGAGGGACCGACGGATTTTGCCCGTTTACGATAATCGAGTGTGAAATATTTTTCTAATCCTGGATGTCTCAGCGTTACGTATTTAAGAATTGAACTGAATATATATCTTTATGCATCCTTTCGAAATTGCTTAAATGAAATATTATCGATGAAAATACTTTAGATACTTCGAAGCAGTTATAAAATTATCAGGATTGAATTTGAAATTTCTGTAAAATATGCTATAACACATCCTACAGCTTACGTAATTGATTTTCTAATCCAAATGTTATCCTAGACATTATATAAACATTTTTCAATTGTATATATAAATTATGCTCTACGTATCAATTTGTATTTTATTAATTCTTATTATATCGATTCTTAAGTTGAATGTGAATGTTTTTGTGAAATCAAAATAGTCTGAAAAAATTCCTTCCTGAAAAGTTAGTTATTTTGAATTAGGTTCATGACCATGGAAAATGTTGGTGATAGGAAGAACCTGGTTGCTGTATCGCTGATGCTGAACAGAATCTCACGGCAGCATAAAGAAACCTAATATCCTAATCAAAATTTTTGATTCCATTTTTCTGAGATTATGGTTATGCAGTTAAATTTTGATATTTTGTATTTTCTTTGTTACAAATTATTAAAAGCTATGCAATGCTATGTTGTAAACTATTAAGATGTAATAACTATTGCTGAGTTAGTGTATAGTTACATCGATTTATGTATATTCTAAATAAAAAAAATCAAAATTCTAATTTTGGAATCTTATTTTAAAAAAGGAAATGTCTTCCTATTGGTATACTCAAATGAAAATTAGTGGAAAATAAACAAGTTCATTCCTTCCTTATATTAAAATCACTCTTACGTATTAATGAAAATAGTTTGTGGAAAAATGTGTTAAACATTATTAT
>KZ308249.1:310587-469505 GCA_000376725.2 Ladona fulva | reverse complement strand
ACGTCTAAATATATTTCCTGTATCTCCTTCTCAAGCGATACTTTTATTTATTTATTCACCTATTTATTTATTCTTTAAAGTCCCCACAAACATCCGGTCATTATAATAAGCTGTGGACGAACACAGACATCCATTTCCTAGTGGGAAAGTTCCGGTTAACCGGGATTCGAACCCGGGACCTACGCTAACCACTCCGCCAACTAGACCGGCAAATATACCCATTTTAAGACACCGAATTGTTTCCAAATTTGGGAATTCGATATCTTACTTTAAGTAAATGACGTTTTATTTAAGCTGGATCCTAGGGTCTGAATTGCAGTGATTTTTCACTACATAATTCAAGCTTATCGGTTTTGCGATCTGTATTTGTTGGTAGCCGCTAACATTCAGACTGCTATGTTCAAATTATCCCAAATATATCAAAAATGTATTACATCGGCATAATAGATAGCGGGTATTAAAACGTATTAATTTAGCGTATTAATGTATTAAATATATTGCAATTAATTCCTGGAGGGATATATTTATGTGATTATAGAACGTAGGATCAGTTCCGTGATGGGAATATATCCCTAGCCACTTGTCGCCTCCTCAAACGCCCACATACTCTACATTTGCATAGGTGCAGGTGAAGCTATAAACGGCTTATGATGTATTTGTATCCATTTTAATGCGGTAAAATATTTTAATTCCGTGAAGTAGCGAATAATTAGTGGTTAATAATTAGCGTAATGAAGGTACGTGAAAAACAGTAGGTTTTTCATAAATTTAATGAAAATAATACGGACTGTTAAGGCGATTATTAAATTATTTCAGATTTTCATTAGTGAGTGATTATCGTTATTGACCTCATTGGCGTGTTCAGGGGTGGGGAAAAAGGGAATATGCTCCGAACGAAACAAACATTTACGAGAGGTTTTTACGTACCTCTTATACTTAAAAAATATATCTTCTGCATTAATTTGATTTCGGATAAAAAAATTTCGAATGAATGTGTCCGCAAACATTTTTAATACCCAAAAAAGTATTTCAACACAGGATCATTATACTCAAAAAAATTTTCTGCAATTAGTGAGATGTTGCCTAGATGCGTTACTGATTAATACTCTGCCATTGTGTTTTTGATGCACTTGTATTAAATGGAATTAATTACAGACTGGGTTTAATTTATGTTTTCGACTTAAAATTTGCGATGATTTCTGATATCCGCCAGTCCTGAGGCTAGTCTTAGCGGCTCATATTTCGGTTTAGTGAAAAGTTTACTATTTACGGGTTCTGTTATTCTTCTTTTATTTCACAAAGTTAAATGAAGACAGAGTATACATCATAATTTTAGACTTAAAATACGCGAAGATTTCCGTAACTTGCCTCATTACGTAGTTCTTTTAGCGGCACACATTTCGGAATAGTACAAATTTGTCTATTTTCGAGCTCTAGTAAGGCTGCATATAGTGTAGTACTTCACACATTTATTACAGGCAGAGTATATTTCGTCATTTTAGACAATCGCGATGATTTCCGTTACTTACTTTATTCTGTAGTTCTTCTAGAGGTATTTTATTAAGCTATTGACTATTTATGAGTTACAGACAATGGAAACGGACCCAATTGGTTGTAGACAGTACACTCAAGTGTTTGACCAAAACGTTCGAGAAATTCTCCTATCCGCTTTGTCTGCAGTAGCGGCACGCATTTCAGCATAGTAAGCAGTTGACTATTTTAGATAAAGTGAAATTGATCCCGAATCAAAAATAGCTGGATTGGTAGGAGAGCATTGTCCGAATCTCTAAATCCGGCCGTGGGTGATGAGGGAAAGAGATGTTGGTATCGAAGGTTAAAGAAGCAGATGTCGAGGGAATGGAAGGATGGCGGGGGAAGTTATACTCGGAGAAGGACCCCCTTCCCCGTCCTCTGGTTTTGTTTTACGTCCCTTTTGTTGGGCATCATTCGACCCCCTTTCTCCATTCAGCAGTCGCGGCTGTCCAACGAGGTGGTAGTTTTAACACCGCTTGCACGCATGAGGGCAGTCCTTGCTGCTTCAGGTTGTCTGCAGGGAAAGGCGTGAGAAAGGCGATGAAGCCTCATTCCTCTCACCTTCCCTTTCATTCTTGCTCTATGGCTTTTGCACCATTTCCATCACGCGAAGCCTTGCACTCGGTTCTATACTGCTTACGGCCTAAGGATGTGCATGACCGTTTCCTCGTTTTCGCTCAGGGCGAGTCTATCCTTGCCTCATATTCGAAAATAGGGGTGTGACTTACGGGAGGGGATTCAACTTCCTCATTCACGGCTAGACTTTCTTAGTCGGCTTTTTCCCCTGACGCACCCATTCCATGTTCCGCAGCCCCTACCTTCTGCGCATTTCGGCGCATCCTTAGGCTTCTAGCGCTATACGTCTCCGGATGGCGCATTTGCCAAAATGGCTCGTAGTTAGAGAAGAATCCGTGATGTTTCTACACGCGTGAAATGAATGGAATTTGCATGGCGTGCTCGGTGGAAATTATTGGGTATTTCTCCCCTGGGAAATCCCATTGAGGAGTGCAAATGTGGAGTGAGACAGTTCTGAAATAACTGCGCGCCTTGCGTGGCGTTTGGAATGGGAAAAATTTGTGATTAGAACGCCTTGTCTTCGGTTTGCGTGAAATATCGCTTGGATAAAGCAAGAGTCATTTTGGCAGCTCACCTGTTCGTTTCTAAACTGTTAGAAACAACTGTCGAACAGGAGAACTCCGAAAGAAAAAGGTGAACTTCGCGGATAACTAATCACAGAATTAATGATTAACTTCAATTCGGGGGAGAACGAAACTCGTTATAGATTTACGTATTTGCATGAATCTAATACAATGTTTTCCTTTCCGGGCATCCGAATAAAAGAAAGTTTACCTCAAAAACGCAAGCTAAATGCTTAGCTACAATTATAATGAAGAAATTATATCTACTGCGCCATATTTATTATTAAATTTTCTATGGCGTAGAAATGAAGTTACCTAGAGAAATAGTTTTCATAGATTTTTTTCATTTATTTTCTTAGNCTAATCCAAAAACGAGAATGAATATGGTGCAGAAGTCTATACTTACCTGGTTTCTTGAAAATAGAAAGTTTCCATCTATTTAGTTGGGAACGTCATCTAATGTAAATATTTTGATTTTGTTAACATATTTCTTCAGAATTTATAACGAGATGCCACATGACGAGCCAATCATTGGCCGAAAAGGGCCTCAATATATAAAGTAGTTTTTTTGTGTATTTGATTAGATTTTATAGGAATTTATAAGTGTATTAATCACGATAAACAGTGAAAATCAGACTTTTACCTTTATCGAAGAATGACACAGCAAAAGGCCGATTTTCATTATTCTTCAGGATGAAAAACTGTCCCAAAGTAGATGCCGAGATATGATATCATTTTTTTATCCTCCCTTAGCCGAGTCTACGGGGTCTAGGGGTAGAGCGCTCCCGCCTAGAAATAGATTACACGCATAACATGAGTTAGCAAATCTCATCGCGAAACTTCTTTTACTGCGCATAAGACGTTTGATAACTCAGGTTGCATTTTCCACCATTACTCATCAAGATAGTCCGCTTAAATAAGTGTTATGTCTACCGTCAACATCCTTTCGTTCGAGGACTTAAAAGGTGATAACATATCTTTCTTACTGATGATGCATATCTACTTATAACAGAATCGTCACAAAAAAACTTTTCCGTCATTGAAATAAATTTATTTTTCATAGTTATCGTCCTTAGAAGCAATTCTATGGCGTCAAATGTGAGAAAAAATCAGAGTTATTTTTATAACTCGTTAATTGGTTTCTTTCTATATTGATTATTTTTGGAAAGACTACTTCCCATTTGCGTCTTTTTCTGTTTATTTATACAATTTCCTTTGCGGTGTGAGAATCACGATACACACATGTTACTGTTCCATGGTTTATTATCGAACGTTGCAGTTTATATAATAAAAGAGATAGTTAAGTACAGGTTATCGAACCATAAATTTTTCTCCGGTTCAATGAAAAACCCAAACAGGTTCAATTCCGGTTTCTCTCCGTATTCGTCGAACCGGTTCGAACCTATATTCTCCTGAATATAATCCTTCAGAAAGTTAATTTAGTACGTGAATCTTTTATAAATTACATAGGATTGATTAAACTTCGGAATATAACTTGCGACATTAAGAAATAATGGTCCAAGTTCGGGTAAATTTAAATGTAAAGTTGTTAGCAAAGTTAAATTTTACAAGTCTCCGTCACTCATATTTGGCATCGCTTCATCCAATTACATTTAATAAAGAAGTATATTTTTGCGCCGAAATACGGAAAATAATAAGTTTTCTGTTTTGGTTCAGGTACATAAATAAATATGAATAGTGTATTGTATCTCCTCCTATCAACACGGTTTACAAATGTGCGTTTTCTTACTCTATTCGACACTTTCTGGGGTCTTAATAATCATTTTCTGTTTGGTCAAAAATTTACTCAAAGTATTTTAGGGTTTTTTAGGTAATTTCCTCGTATGAAGAAGTAAGTTTCCAAGCACATCATCTTGGAACTCACGTGTTACCTATATTAATACTTTTGTACGAATAAGACATTCATTAATTTATCTCAAATGTTTTTACTCTTAGATTGTTACGAAACTTCTCTAATTACTTTCAGTTGTTATTCCTTAAAAAGTACACAACTACTGTTTCTTTTATTCCTGTGATGGTTACCTACCACGCTTAGTGTCTTCAATCTATACTCTGCAAGCAAGAAACAAGCAGATGACGATGATGATAATAATAATTTTATTGGTCCATTATAACGAAAACAAGCAAGTAAAGGACAATTCAAGCGGGATATTAAAGATATATTCAATCATAAATGAAGTAAATTTGAAATAATTTACAAGGAACATATTTACACACACATTTAGGAAATATAAAAATGCAAATATTTACAAACATAGATGTACATTTACATATTTTTTCATTGATGAACTCGTCTATACTATAGTATATTTTACAAAGCAAAAATTCCTCAATTATTTTGAGAAAAGTGTATCATTAGCACCCTTCAAAGCACCGTACATTTTCAAAGCCATAATCTCAAATCTCCTTGCAGTTAGACTCAGTCTATGCATATCAGTCCATATAAAAAGTATGTCAAAGGAATAACAAGTGTGAAAAATAGCGACACGACTGGGACTCGAACCCAGGTCTCCCACCCAGTCGTGTCGCTATTTTTCACACTTGTTATTCCTTTGGGATTTTCCGTAGGTTTTTAATCTACTAAGACACCTTCCTTTCCTTTAATCCTAAAAAGTATGTCTTCCAAATCCGGTTGGAAACAACAGAAATCTCTCCTTTCGCTTATTTTAGATCACTAGACGCTAATGGAGATCCCCAAAAACAAGGGTTTCCCCAAGGGTAAGGTACACTGGGTCATTCGCCCTCAAATTCCCTCTATGGGGTCATTCACCTGTTGATTCCTTCAATGGGCCAATGTTTCTGGCGATGAGTCCTAGAATTTATATCGCGAGATCCCTACAGCGGTCAAGAAGAGAAAAACAAGGCTCACATTGAGGAGGGAGTCTACTAAGTTTCTATCGCGCGCACTCCGTAAAAAGAGCTTGGATAAACTTGGTAGAATTAAAGTCTCTTCAACAATGCTGTGATTGCGTAAATTCTTGCACTTTTAACTCATGAGTATATTTTAAGAAGACCAGTTGTTTGCCATTCAGATATGTCGGTTGGGCTTTTTATAGGGATAGCTCTATCCTCTTATGAGAATCATTTCGGATGGGGATCATGCAGTTTCATTCTGAGTTACAACTATTGACTGTTCGTTGCAATAGTTATAACTGTAAAATACTTGTAAGCTTATGCATCTTCTAGTTTTTCGGAACGAGTATCCTCCCATTATAGTATTACCACATATAAGATCGTATGACATGCCGAAATACCAAAGCAGTTATGGAAGAAGAACATTGTAATATTTAATACCAAAATTATTGAATAAACCACATCAAAGGCTAATCCAAAAACGAGAATGAATATGGTGCAGAAGTCTATACTTACCTGGTTTCTTGAAAATAGAAAGTTTCCATCTATTTAGTTGGGAACGTCATCTAATGTAAATATTTTGATTTTGTTAACATATTTCTTCAGAATTTATAACGAGATGCCACATGACGAGCCAATCATTGGCCGAAAAGGGCCTCAATATATAAAGTAGTTTTTTTGTGTATTTGATTAGATTTTATAGGAATTTATAAGTGTATTAATCACGATAAACAGTGAAAATCAGACTTTTACCTTTATCGAAGAATGACACAGCAAAAGGCCGATTTTCATTATTCTTCAGGATGAAAAACTGTCCCAAAGTAGATGCCGAGATATGATATCATTTTTTTATCCTCCCTTAGCCGAGTCTACGGGGTCTAGGGGTAGAGCGCTCCCGCCTAGAAATAGATTACACGCATAACATGAGTTAGCAAATCTCATCGCGAAACTTCTTTTACTGCGCATAAGACGTTTGATAACTCAGGTTGCATTTTCCACCATTACTCATCAAGATAGTCCGCTTAAATAAGTGTTATGTCTACCGTCAACATCCTTTCGTTCGAGGACTTAAAAGGTGATAACATATCTTTCTTACTGATGATGCATATCTACTTATAACAGAATCGTCACAAAAAAACTTTTCCGTCATTGAAATAAATTTATTTTTCATAGTTATCGTCCTTAGAAGCAATTCTATGGCGTCAAATGTGAGAAAAAATCAGAGTTATTTTTATAACTCGTTAATTGGTTTCTTTCTATATTGATTATTTTTGGAAAGACTACTTCCCATTTGCGTCTTTTTCTGTTTATTTATACAATTTCCTTTGCGGTGTGAGAATCACGATACACACATGTTACTGTTCCATGGTTTATTATCGAACGTTGCAGTTTATATAATAAAAGAGATAGTTAAGTACAGGTTATCGAACCATAAATTTTTCTCCGGTTCAATGAAAAACCCAAACAGGTTCAATTCCGGTTTCTCTCCGTATTCGTCGAACCGGTTCGAACCTATATTCTCCTGAATATAATCCTTCAGAAAGTTAATTTAGTACGTGAATCTTTTATAAATTACATAGGATTGATTAAACTTCGGAATATAACTTGCGACATTAAGAAATAATGGTCCAAGTTCGGGTAAATTTAAATGTAAAGTTGTTAGCAAAGTTAAATTTTACAAGTCTCCGTCACTCATATTTGGCATCGCTTCATCCAATTACATTTAATAAAGAAGTATATTTTTGCGCCGAAATACGGAAAATAATAAGTTTTCTGTTTTGGTTCAGGTTCAGGGATTTTAATTTTTCAGTTCGTGCTCGGTTTTCACTCCGGCTGAAAATAGCGATTTTTTGATTTCGGATCTCGAGTTCCGATTCGATGATGCATATCTATGTATATATGTAGTCTATATCCATAATTCTTACAGAAATTGAGAGATATGTTGCCTCTGGTGATTTTCTAAATCGATTCTGTATCGTTATAAACGTTCGGTTTTGCTATCCAATAAGTAATTTACGCGTGCGTTTGCGTATGAATACCCTTACGTAATAGATTTATTTAATTACATTTTTACTTTGATAGCGGCGTCGTTTATACTTAATATCTAATACATTTTAATAGCGTAACAATCAATAACGCTCCAACCAATGTTATTTCCTCATCTTGTGCAGTTATTATTCTTTTGGCATACTTCTATATCGTATCGGCTTCTCATTACGCCGGTAAATTGAATTAAACACTTATCCAAATGAGCGTAAATTAAATCTACTCAACTTTCAAGGGTATAATGAATAATTATACGGCATGCTATGAATCAAGTTATGAGAGAGCTTATCAAAATTCTCTCTAAATATATCACCCAATTACTGGTAAATATAATTCCGCGAAATACCGATTTCAAATACAGTTCCCATTATAATTTACATCACTCCTTGCTTTCCAGGTCAGTGAAGCTTTAAGTTTTTAACATCGGGATTTTTCGTTTTTTCACGAAACCGATTTGGAATGAAGATGGAATAAATAAATTCAATATATGCGACGTTACGCTCGTGCTGTTGCATAGAATTGAGTGCGTAATTTTGCTACGGACCGACGCATTTCGTTGTTTTTCCCAAACATCAAACTCTTCGCAGAATCCATTTCAAAATTAACCCGCGCTTTGATTGATTCGCTTCCCGATGTAATGCACCGAATATATCAACTTCCTATTCTATGGAATGTATTATTTTCTTCTTCACCAGATCAGAATTCAGCTGAGTTTGTTTGAAAAAGTTTCCGTTGACCGTTGCTGTTTCGAAAGGGAATAGAGAGCCCATGAAATAAAACGATCCGGTATAAAAGCTCTCAAATTAGATTGGTGGTTCCCACGTAGAGCTGGGATTCGTAACTTCATTAAATTAAACGCGAATACTAATTTAGCTCATCTTTGTATTGAATATATCGATGGAATACCTCATTAACGGGAAATGCATAATGTGGAGCGTATCTCGCGTTATCAGAATAATTTTTCATTGTAGAGGGAATTCCCCCTTCAATTACAAAATCGTCGTTCGAAAATTTTTTTTAATTAAGCACATATTCGATTATGCGAAGGAAAAACCGGGATACAATTCTGATCAACCTCTATCCGGATTTTTTGAAAAACCCACCCCCAGACCCCAGTCGGCTTTTACCAACTTCATTAATGCGACGGAGGCTCTGAGAAATTTTGCATCAATTTATTTTCGTTTTTCAATCGTCGAATTATCCCGTATCAATCCAATTTAATTAGAATCACTGATGCGTTTTTACTTCATATATTTACTATAATTACATCAAGTTCGCGGAAGTAATAATAGCCGGATTAATTTAAATTTGAGTGGGAGGGAATATAATTGGTTAGTTTACTCGATATATCCAATTTCGCCGAATATAATATTACTAAAAACGATATACTTTATGAAAAAATAGATTTAAATTATCCACTTTTACGATATGCTGAATTTACGGTTTCGCTTACAATAGGGTGTAAGTCAGTGTGGGTGGGTCAGTTGCGAATATGGGGCCAAATCACGTCAAAACTGGTTGGATACTGACTTAGATTTGACTTCTTCGAAGTGTTCGTAGGAAACTTCTCAAATTTGACCGCATTACGTTCCCGCAGTTGAAATCTTATATAAATTACAAACGCCCTATGGCAGAGATGGCCAACCTATGACGCATCCGGCAAAATTGGCCTCTCACGTAATTATAATTGGCGAATTGAACCCAGAGGATAAATAAGGAAAAAATTTCGTACACGTTTACGTATATAGGTTTTGACTTAAGACTTCTGTATTGTCACTTATGTGTTGTAAGGTGCGTAGTATTGTTGAACATATTGGGTGCTGTGGACTTTAGTGTATGTAATGGATGTGTGCAGATGTTTGTTCCTCTTCTTTTTCTTTTTACATATATGCGACGTTGCCACCGGACAATTGTCTACTTATAACGTGTATACTTTGCAGTATAATATAATGTAATATAATATAATATACATACAAATACATAAGGCTACACACTTTACCTAACCTACTGCTGAATTTNAAATTTATATTTTTTTATAATATATATTCGGATTTATTATAGCAGTCCCAATTTTCTTATATATACGACTTCCTAGATGGTTCTAGTCGTATGCTCACAACTTTTCTGAATGAACCATCTGTTGGGACAGTCTTTTAATTAGTTTCTGATTACCTTTTGTCACAACAACAAAGGACGTTTTCTTCGCTCTTCTGGAAAACGACTATAAGGAAAGATTTTATGCAAACCGAATAAATCCGTTTTTCAAGCAAAGGCTAACATTGAAAGCATTCTTCAGAATTGGAGGACCCGGTAGTGGGGTTGGGTGGGCGAAGGGAAAGGAAAACCCCTCCTCTTTATCATGGTTCCATCTAATTTTTTCTATCCTTGGATGGCAAGGATATCTGTACGGGCGCTTAGTTTACGAAGCTGCGCAGCTATTGCCAAGGAAGAGTTCTGACTTACATTCTTCCTGATTTTCTTCATTTTAATGTGGAGACGAATCATATAATCCCACAATACACAAAGATAGGTGGGCGAAGGACCTTACTTTGCAAAATTGAGACTAGGAAGCCCGATATTCCATTGATCCGGTCCAAATATAGGAAAGAAAATGAGCAAAATTACAATAGAATTAGTTACGTGAAAATGAAATTGCGAGAAGAAAATTTACAAATTTGCAGTGCGAATATTATAAAGATGTTATCATAAAAGGCAGTAGTTAAATACAAGTCAAAACATTATCAGAAAAATCCCAGCCAGCGATTTTTTGTGGATGGAGAGAGATAGTATTTAACCTGTTTGAGCCTCAAGCATTCCACCAGTAGCTTCCAAAAGCTTCGGAGAATGAATTGGGTTTACTATTCGAAGTGAGGAGTGAGGTATTTTTCCTATGCTCTCCTCGCTGAAAAAGAATGCTATGTGCGGGAAAATTCCGTACAATCACCCTAAGAATAACATTTTTCGTATCAATAATGAATTATTATTATTATTTTACTCCGACGGCGAAGTTAGGCCAAAATTGCCCCTCTTCCTCCTAACTTCTGGAGATATTACTTGATAGTAATGTTACACTAATAATAAAAAATAATTGACTACAGTTAACTTAAATCTACAAAAAAAAACAAAAAATCCAAACAATCCGGCAAACTAGATACAAGAAGATTAGCATAAACCGTAGATACTAACTGATAGGCAGTCTCATTAATAGATAAAAACTAATTCACACAAATAGATGTAATTAATCACTATCGGCCACAAAAGCAGAGAAGAATCGATTGAAAAATGCATTTTCCCGTATCACGGAACAAAACAATTGAAAAGTATTTCACTTATCAAGATTTGAATGTAGGAACCCACCCAAATCCGAAACCGTTGATATTGTCAATTTTCACATATTTCATTTCCAGGAGTAGATTGTGAAGACTGGGATAGCGTTTATTTATAAAGTAAAGTCGCTGCGCTCATCTTACGGCGCTTTATGTGCATGGGTAAAGATTGATTCTAGGGATCCTAAGCCCTTTGTCCATTAAGTAAGGTATAAAGCATTGATTTACGGGCCGGAAACGTTTTACTCTAGTGGTCCTCGCGGAGAATAAGTTTAAGGAGTAGTGATGCAGAGAGAGAGTGAGGAAAAGGAGTGCAGGAGTGGCGGCGAAAGCGGAAATGCGTCATGATAAGACAATGAAGCACGCTCGATAAGAACGTGAAGTGAGAAAACGTGAGGAGTGGGAGTTAAAGGTTAGAAGGGGGAGAGGAAATGGGGAAAAGAATGGAAAGAATGAGGTGAGTGAGGAAGGAAAGATGAATTTGAGTGATTAAGGAAAGGGAGAAAAAAGTTGAAGAAGATTACGAGTTGGGGAGGCGTGCGGGGGGAGGATTTTCCACAAATGCCGTCCGGTATGCACCGCTTTGTCTTTGAGAATCCCCGAGAGAGGTCGTCCGTTAGAAACAAATGAATCTCCCCGAGCGACTGTGTGGCCATCTCCTCTTGTAAACGAAACGGTAGAGCTTGGGAAGGTTTGATGGGATGAAAGGACTTCTTCGAGCGTGCCTTAATTGTTTAAATATTTTAGACCGCTAGGAATTGCTTTTCGGCAGTGCAAGATTTTCCTCGACGCATCTTTTCGCCTCTCGCTGTCATTTCTTCCAGATCTCCCGTTCGAATGCGAGGTTGAGGTACTTACTAGTAAGGCCAATGGATACAAGGCCTGGATATCCGTTTGCAGGCTGTTGGCAATAACGTCTCCATGATTGCATGCATATAGATAAAATATTTCTGTTTTCGCCATTTGATGCTTAAACGATGTTACTACACTTGCATACATTCCATGGTAGATTCATGCAAATCATAATGGAGAAATAAATTAGAGAACATACATAAAAATCTATTACTTTCGTTGTAGTGGTACTCGGCAATAAGAAGTGATACGAAAATCTTCTGAGACATAATTTTAGCTTAATCCTTTATCTTCGAATTCAGGTACTATCCAAATACGTAAGTTTCGCATAATTTCCGTAATCGTGTAATTTGAGCAACATGTCCAGGGCATTGCGCAGCAAATAGATCGAAAGAGCTTCGGCCTAGGTTCGAGGCCGAAGCTCTTTCGATCCACTTCCCTTCTTCCTCTCCTCACACACGACTATCATAACGGAAGAAAGGGATTAAGAAGAAAGGATCTTCTCTGAGGTTCTGAAACGGCTAGTTGAAGCGATACCCAATCCCCTTAATGGAATTGGGAGTCGATCTTTTAACCCGTAATTTCGCTCAATATTTCGGGGCGCGGACAAATATGGCTACGTTAGCTATAAATTTCGGATCAAAGTACCGTATACATGCTATAAAACTGTAAAATCAAAATAAAATGGAAATTAAAGATTATGTCTCAGGAAGTAATGCATGAACATTGTTCCATATAAATGTTGTGCCGATTGAAAGAACGCCTTGCTCACAACGGCTAAAAGATAAACTCTGAAAATAGTCTTTCCTCGGAAAAATGCAAGAAAATAATTTTTATAAATTTTACTTCAAAAGATGTGAATAAATAAAGTTCACCATTGCATGTATCAGAATAAAAGAAACTTTGTACTTTTCGACAGGGGCTTTAATTTGCTACCAGTTTCGTAAGCGTACTTACATCTTCAAAGAAAAGTACAAATTTTGTTCTATTCTGCAATGTCTTTCCACAAAGTCACGCCTTCGGATATCGATATAATTACATGTATCGATTATTTATCCATTATAAACGATTTATTTAATCAAGAATGTAATGATTCGCTACACTTAACAGCATAGCTCCTTTCCGGGAAATACGTGGGAATGGAAGCTACATAAAAACGCATTCTGTCAACTAAATGTGGAATCCTCTATAGGACAGATTTAATATATAATAGATAACTTAATACTTACCATTATTTACATTTCCTGACCTGGTTTTTCCAACCACTAGCAAGCAGTATTGCTTTAAGATGGTGTCTTGTTCTTTAGAAGAAAAAAATCTGCACATGCGCTACGTTTATATTTATTTTCTTATCAATAATCCGTTTGCTTGCCCCAATTTAGTACCTCCGGATAATCTCCCACGATTATTTTTATCTATCCGCAAATAACGTCACCATGCCTTGATAAACCATAAAAAATCTCAACTTTCTCAAGAACGGTATGCAATGCCGTGTATATACAACTTTCATATGGCACATACGTTGAAATATTAAACTCATATGATCTACTAGAAACAAGTGACAGCCATGGGAACGTTCGTAAATTTTTATAACTCTGAAAGTTGGAAAATATATGAAACGGGTTGGATATGTACATGAATATTGTAGTTCTTTCAAGAGTAATGGAATTTTAGTCAAATCGATCAGCTCCTAATATTTAGCTCAGGAGTTTCTAATTGTAAGAATTCCTCTTCAGCATTAACTCTTATAACCTTCGAGGAGAAAATGCTTTATGCCCTTTTTTTGATTCTAAAAGATTCCTCAAAACTAGTTCTATTAATAACTATCATGATGATGATATAGACCTTGTAAACAACCCTGGCATAACCTAGATTCGAACCTCGGTACTGCTAGCATTATATATACGCTCTTCAATCCTTAGATATCCACAAATGTGGCGGTGGAATAATCTAATTTCAAGACGTTTTCCCTTTGTAAGGCTAGTATCATAGCCTCCTTAAGTGAGAACAGAGTTTCATATTTCAGGGAAGATTTCAAGATTTTCGGGTTTCACCCGGAGTCTCCGAGTTTAAAAGCGTTCATCTGGGTGAGAGAACAAAACTCCAGGTCAAATTGGTATTCATTTCGTCAATAAATCATATTTGATGGCAACGATCGAAAATGAAGTCAGAATTACAGGTATAAAATACAGAAAATGCAATTCAATGTGGCAACCTGTCCTGAAAACTTTATAAATCTCTTGACTGAAAGCGGATGTCTCCGGGTTAGTGACAATTTTGAGTTGTTCATCTCAGATATAGGACAAATAAGGGAAAGTTTCGTTTCCGTATAGAGGTGGGTTTTATCTCCAGTTTTAGGACAACATACTTCGCTATATTTTTAAACTTAAATACTTAATTTAAATCCTTTCTATTCATTTTATGTTAGCGATACAGGAATCTAAGAGTAGTTTTTTTTTCAGTATATGGGACCTCAACGGAAGTTTTCCTCCTCCTTAGTTATCAGTCTTCAGGGGGTAAAATTCTGCGAGATTTTCATGGAACAATCAGTCTCATGACCGCACCAAATCGGGGTACGAGGCACATGTACCGTGACTGAAACATCCGTGCTCTAAAAGCCAAATTTAACCTCTTCATTTAAGGAGTACAGTGAACTCTCTTTTACTCCAAATTCTGTATGGAGAAAATAATTCAATGGCTTCTTAATTTTCCTTCACTTCGTCCCATAATAATTTATAACCCCAAGGGAAACCCTGCGGGTAATATATCGCAGAAAATTAAGCAATCCGGAAATATTTTTATTATAAGGTTTAAGGAAGAATTCATAATTTCGTTCATTCCTGGGGATCATATTATGAAAATTTAGAGTAAATTTCGTGACTCATCCTTCTGTGATGCACTAGCATTTCGTGACTCAGGTCGGGTTCACCGCCTCAATGCATCTCCTTTATCTCAGGGCTTGCGTTCTGAGAATTGCTCATCAGAGTGGATCCTTGGAAGTTAACATGCGTCTTTGTCTTTGACAAAGAGTTTATTGTCTACTCGACGATTACATAGAGCGGTTAATCTTTGATGCCGCTGCCTGACAAGGATTCAATAGTCAAGGAAGCTCTCTCCGCTAACATTTCGAAACATCAATTCGCATGTTTAGCGAGCATCCATCGCTTTACCCGCGGTCATGTTCATCACCACCTATTCATTAAGGAACAATGCATGAATGATCAGGTGATTCTGTATCAAGAAAATACACGTCTTGAAGTAAATATTTCTTCCCACACGAAAAGAGGCACATCTACAACATAATTGATGATTCTCTGGGTAGAATTGTAATTTTCCGGATTTTTAACAATCCAGATATTCCGGGATGAAATAATTATCGATTCTGACAATTTCCCGGTATCGACGATGAATTTATCGATAATCAAATGGACGGTGAAATGACCTAATTTCTTCACATTAATCAAAATTATACCATTTAATTTACTTCTCAAAATGGTACAATTTCTTCTCAAAAAATTGTCCTTCTCAGGAATTTCTCGGGATGAAATCGAAATTTTAATCAAATTGACGGTGAAACGATACAATTTCTTCTCATTTTCAGGTTTGTCTTGACTTATAACCAGATACATCCTTTTTTGTTGAAATCTCTCACGTCGCATAAAAGTAAATTAATTTCAACCAATTTTTAAATACTACCTTTAAGATTGAGCAAAAATAATAGAGGTAAGAAATGTAAGTTTTACTCAAACTCACAAAAACTATGTAAGAGTACACTATTAAAACCACTCTACTATATTAGTTCATTTATAATAGCTTTTCAGGAAACATAAAATTGACCCTTTGATCTCTCACGGATGAAGGTATATTGGTAATGGAAGGCCAGCTGAGGAGAATTCTCCTCTTGCATCTACGCATGTGGAAGGTATGTTCAGAAGAGAATTAGAGTTACTAGAAACGGAAAACCGGGATTTCCCGGGATATAAGTTGACTTCCCCGGGAAACGGGAAGTTGGGGTTCCGGGAATGGGAATCCCCTGGGATTCCGGGAATGCGGAACGACAAGCATTAGCTCTGGATGATGAAAAGAGAGACGTATATTCGGATTCGAAATTCGTAAATATCGGAATTATTTTAGTAGAGAGAAATTTTAGCAAGACTTCCGATGGAAAACGAGTTCCTGGAACTATTTGCTTAAAACTCAATCTTCCTTTGCTGCTTTTCCAAGTTCTAATGCAAATCTAGACCAAATATTCTTAAAGGATAGTTCTTATTGGCTTCTTTGACTGTACGTATTTTCCCTATACAACGAAGTGGAGACTGGCTTTAAAGTTGTACCGGATTTTAATTAGAATAAATGAATACTTCGAAATTGCATGCGGAAAATGACATCAATATGATGAAATGTGATTGGGAGGTAGTTTGCCTTTCGCAAACTGAATGCCGCTCCTAGCATTTTTATTTGCTTTGTTGTATATATATATACACTCTATACCTTTTTTAGCCCCAAACTTGGTCGTCGCGCAATTTCTGCCCACAGAATTNCTGCATAGAATAGAATGTCTTTATTCAGTGCGAGATTGAGGCTAAAAAGTCTCTTCTTACATCTAACCCTTTGTCATTTTAAAAGTGGGTAAAACAGAGAGAAAATAGCAAAATTAGAAAAGGAGGAAACTACAGATTAGAATGAAAAAATCCTTTCTGTATGCACTTAGAAAAAAATATACAACTTATTCTTCTTACTTCGTATTAAAGATAATGTTATACTTCTCGATTACGTAGGTTGACAGCTAGATTTACTATGAATAGAATTTGTACTAAGGTAACCCTAAGGCGTCACTTTTGCAAGTCCCGGCATTTTCGGTTGTGAGAAATATAAATTATACTATCAATAGATTCTGGCAAGACTTTGTGGTAGGAAGCCATAACAAACTGAGAAAATAAATTTTATGTATGGAAACGGTATCATAGCCATTCATAAGAAAGTATTTGGTAATTAATTTAAATACTTTCCAAGAAATATGGGTCATAGCCAATGGCATGGCGGTAAATCTGGGGACCGAAACAAGTGTTATGGGGACCCTCTATGGATAATAAATGGAGTCCTTGCATTTCGAGGGCCTCGCTGGATAATAGGGGCAGCGGGGCCTATCATTAAACCTCTAGTAATAATTACCAATTTCATTAAGATAGAGCAGAAAAATTCTATTTTGGATGAAAGAATTTGTCAGGTTCCAATATTTGATTTATTGTTATTGTATGTTGTAATATTATTCCCTCTGCAGGATATTAATGTAGATGTAGATTAGATAAAGATAGTAATCAGAAGAAAATTCAACATATTCTTGCCGATGGATCCTCAAATTAGATTCCAAATCTACTATTTAGTACCTATTGGCACGTTACTTAGCTATTAGACCTATGAGCGTGAAAACTTCTCGGGAACGGATCAAAATTAGGCGATTTCTTTATCGATGTCGTTTCTTATAATCAAAATAAAAACAACAAAGAGACCCCTAGTCAGGCTTTCTTCTTCCCAGACAACGCACTTGAGATCAATTTTAAAACGCCTTTCAGCACTTAATTAATGTAAACGATTCTTATTTATATCTCGTGGCGGAGAGTGGAATCGTCTGTAGGCATACTAAGCGATATCGCGCACAGCAACTCGACTCATTAGATTTCTACGAAGAAACATTACTTTAGGAGTGATGAAGGCAGCGCTGTTTCATCCGCCCCAATATTTCTCCGCGTCTCGCGCGTGAACGATAAAGCGATATATAAACATTTTCACGTGGGGGGTCCGAGGGTTCATAATTAAGACTTATGGGACGCTTTGCCGGAGCAATCTTAGCCCTTCTCTGACGCATCTCTAAGAAAAGTTTACAAGTGTATGTCACGCCCTCGACGAAACCGCGGAATTTCACTGCATCCTTTTACATCATTACGATCTTACGAGAAATCACGAATCTTTACCACTGCTTTACAAGAGATTGGGCGTTTCTATAAAGGCTTTTTCGCGCATTCACGTATCTTATATGTGCTTATTTTATTTTTTATTCGTTTCCCAATCCCCTAACAAACATCCATTTACTGAGCGATTACAGTGACGGTCGTAGTGAGCAATAACAATGACCGAATGCATATGACCCCACCCTGTCTGTCTGCCTAACCAGTAAATCCACTTAGTCGGGACTCGAACCCGGGACCTTACCCTTTAGCATGCTAAGCCTTCCTCCACCGAGGTCGGCATATTATCCATTTATTATCCTTTACGAAGTCCTACCGCTTAAAATTTTTTTCTAGTATTTGCCATTTTAAAGATATTATGTCTTGTGTTGCGAACGTTTAAATTATTTCAAGACGAAGAGTAAAATGGATCAGAAAGGAATAAGATAGAAACTTTCTTAAGGGTTGGGGAACTTGGAAAGGTCACGAAAGGTAGATAAATCACTATTCCTTGGCCCCACCATCAAGGAATACTTGGAAATTCAATATGAAATTGCCGGGGTTATCTTAACATGAATATGTTTTGTACTCGTTAGTTTTTTGAATTACTATTAAATGACTGATAGTAAAATTTACTTGTAAAAGTTGGATATTGAATCAGTTATAAGGCAGTTGTGTCTGACCCACGGTCCGCGGATATATGATCCTCTTGACAAGTCCGCGCTGCTCAGCTACGAAATAATTCATCAAAACAAACATCAAAAATTTTCATGTTAAATCGTGAAAACTGAGTTAGAAAAAGCGAATTTGGGATGGATCGTACTCACCCAAGCATTACACCCACCATAACTATTGGTGAAATGAGGAAATGAATATGTTTTCCTCCAATGATTATTTCTCAAATACATCGAAGTACTTTAACTGCTGCCCGCGGTGTATTTATACAGAATAATGCCGTTCTCTGGAGATGAAAATTTGGGTATCAGTGCACCACAACTTATTCACTCATCAGCACCACAGAAGGGTTAAGATATTGTTTCCAATAGTCGTCAGCTTGACGAGTGCGCTAAACTTTCCTAAGTCTCCAACGGATTAACATCGGTGGTTTCCTTTCTGTAAATGGAAGTGCGAGGGCGAGAAGTAGGCGTTTAGAGGGAATGCAGTACGTTGCTGAGGTAGGGTGTTTCGTACGGCATGATTCACTGATGCACTCTTCCTTAGCTGAGGCACTAACCTCGTCTCGAGATGTCCTGGTACCCCGAGCACATGTCATGTAGGCGCCCATTCCATTTAGATTCTTGAAACAATATTAAAACTCTTGCTTACACAACTTACTCTTGATTGTTTTTTCGAGAGAATGTTTTTCTACTCTTTAGAATAAATTAAAGAATATTTATTAAGGTAATATAATCATTATCGCTCAAATTATTATCGCTAGAATAATTAAATCAAGGATAACGGGTTTATATCGAAAACGAATGCTCCATAGAAATCGGCAATTATTATTTTCGCGATCGAATGATTTTTCATCTTCGTATTCAGAATTAATTCAACAACTATACTCTAATCTTTTATTTTATAACTTCTTTTATCTAATAAACTCTTCTTTAACGCGAGATTTTTTTTATTTAACCAACGTCATATGACCCCAAACCTCGACGCCCTGGGCAACCGCCCGATTGCTCGTATTTGGGCCGGTTCTGATACTAACAGTCGATTCTTTCGCAAAAGTTGTTGGATTGCAGTAATTTCCAACTTCATATTTATAGCTGACTTAGTAAAGAACAGGAGATTTTTAGTTATATACCCTAGGAATTGATTTTTCTGCAAGCCCTGCATAGAATAGAATGTCTTTATTCAGTGCGAGATTGAGGCTAAAAAGTCTCTTCTTACATCTAACCCTTTGTCATTTTAAAAGTGGGTAAAACAGAGAGAAAATAGCAAAATTAGAAAAGGAGGAAACTACAGATTAGAATGAAAAAATCCTTTCTGTATGCACTTAGAAAAAAATATACAACTTATTCTTCTTACTTCGTATTAAAGATAATGTTATACTTCTCGATTACGTAGGTTGACAGCTAGATTTACTATGAATAGAATTTGTACTAAGGTAACCCTAAGGCGTCACTTTTGCAAGTCCCGGCATTTTCGGTTGTGAGAAATATAAATTATACTATCAATAGATTCTGGCAAGACTTTGTGGTAGGAAGCCATAACAAACTGAGAAAATAAATTTTTATTTTCATTTTCTCAAATATAAATTATCTCTATAACATGTATAAAATCCGATTGCGAAGAACGGCGCGACGGATTACAGAAAGGAAACTTTATTTTCAATTGCATCGAAGTTTCCTTAGTTTTAGACGCTTTTGAAATTTTCAAACGCCAATTATAGTTTTCTAAATCGGTGTGAAAGTTTAAAAGCTATCTTTTCCTGGAGGATTTCCTCAGCGAAAATTTAATTTTACCTCCTTGCTAATTGTATCACTAAAAATTTTCTTCGATCTGATAAGACGCACTTTTTATTGGTGGAGGCAGAGTTTTCTTTGGACCTCTTCGCTGGTGAAGGATCGCCAATTCATACGTCTCAAGAGATTAATCCGTCCCTCTCTGCTTGTACCTCGCTAAGTCCGTTTCGTGGCACCTGAATCCCCATGACGTACGATGGAAAGTTCGTCCCTTCGTGTCTATGTTCAAAAAGAAAGTGATTCACGCCGGAATATCGAAATGAAAGTAGCTCGACTTAATTGAGGACGATGTGCAAGATAGCGGCAACATCACTGTTGTTTCTCCAGCTCGCCGTCATTGGCCAATCACGATGAGAAATCTCCAAGGAAGAGAAACAAATATTTGTGCACGACTGGGATTTGAACCCGGGACCTCGATTTTTTTAGCGCCTTGACTCCTCCGCCGGCAATGCATTTCTGTAAACTACACAAGTACAGCTTTTAAGTAATTATTAGTTCTTTCCTCGTTATAATAACAGTAGAAACTTCTTTAATGGAAAAAGGAAGATTCAAATTACATCTATTTTTAAAATCATTATTATTTACGAAGGTAATCCACTATTCCCTAACAGAATCCGATCGGCCGGGACTCGAACTTGGGACCTTGGAGCTGGAACGCTAGCCAACCAATCCATCACCGCAGCCGGTCGAAGCTTATTCTATTGTCAAGATTATTCTTTTCCATATTCAAAAAAAATGTAAAGAATAAATAACCGATGAATCTGTTTCCCAACTCGCTCTCTGTATCTTGCGCGATAAAAATGTCGATAGTATTTTTATTTCAGACCGTTTTAACAAAAAAAGTCGGATGTATTTTATACTCCTTCGAAATTAGTATTGTTTTTGATATTTTGCATCGATACTCTTGAAATAGGATTGCTTCTCCACATAGTTATTACACAGTTCCTCATAGTGACTTTGTAGTTGCTCGTAATTGCTATACTGTCCCTTAAACGTTTCGGCCTTCACATGGTGGAATCTCATAGTAACACACAGGTTAACAAGGAAATATTTATTTATAACATTCACAAGATTTAAAAAACAGTGAAACATCTTTCTCACTTTCATCCAATCCGATTTTCCCCCCTTTGATATTCCCCCTTTCCCATTCCATTGGTTCCTATTCCTTGTTCCCACTTATCCAATTAATTTTTTCCCTTCAACTTTTTTGACTATATATTCTGTGTGTTTTTGGTAGGCCTTGCCTTATAATGATACTACGCATCGAAACCTGGTTCGCGTTTGTTTTATGTGGATAGTATAAATAAATAATTCTTTGTTAACCTGTGTGTGATAGTGTCCTTCCTCTGTCATGACTCATCTAAGATAATATACCTGATATGTTTGCTTAATTTTCTAAATCTTCTAAGTGCCAAAAGCGTAAATTATTAATTCTAAATCTTCTAAAAACCCAAAGCCAGAGGTTATATCATACTTTATTTGGTTACTTACTATGTTATTAAGGTAAAGGTATCTGATATTCCAGTGGCAAGGAATATTCTTCGCCGGAAATTTCAGTTGAATTTGAAACTGAAAGGTACGTTCTCTCACTAGCTCTATGGCTCAGTTTAATGCTTAACAATTTTCTTCCATATTTACGTGAAATTTTATTCTAACTCCGTCAAATTCCCTCGTGTCAGTATCCACCCTTATGATTTATTTTCATCACCTAAGACGTCGAGTTATGAATTATAATCTTCAAAAATTCATAAGGAAAGGAAAATTAACGTCCGTTATTGGAGGTTTAAACTCTCAGCGACGAGTTTTCCAGTGTTTCCCAAAATATGAACAAAATCGGAACTGGATTGGTCTAAATCGGCCTTAGTATTCTAGTTTTTCAGCCAGTTAAACTAATAGCAGAATAGGTTGATATAATGTTTGGAATAGGCTAGTCTCCCACGCAGATGGCCGGGGTTTGACTCTGATTAGTGACCTTTCTTTCTTCACTGTCGTAGAGTGGACATAAATACAAAGTTGAAGTTTCGATAGAACACGTAAATTAAAAGAGGTAGTTCAGTGGATAGAATACCTGCTCGGTAAGTGGAAGACCTGGGTTCGAGTCCCAGTCATGGCGCTATTCTTCACACCTTTTATACTTTGGGTTTCAGCCGCACAACCCTTCCGTGCTGAGTAATTCGCCTTTCCCTAATCCTTGTTGTTTTTGTAGTTATAATTATTTTTGTATGGTAATCGAAATTTTGTAATATGAAAATTGAATAATTATATATAATTACATGTATGCTAGTAACTCGGCACCTCCTGTCGAGCCAACTTTGGCTCAGGGGTACCATAACGGTGTCTTTTCTTTTAATTGTATCTTAACTATTTACTATGTTAAATAAAAATTACTTCCATTATGATATAAAAAGTATTGGAAAGTATCAGGAGCGATGTGGATGCATTCCTATTCTGCCGTTACGGCAATATTAGCTTATCTTACTGCTTTTATTTCCTCACGAGTATCGCTCGAAAGAGAGAAGAGGAAGAGGTCCGCGGAACAAAGGACGCGAAATAAAAACATCGATCTAAAGAGGAGAAAAAAGGCGAGCATTCTCGACCAGCGCATCCTTTCCTTCCGTTCCTTCTGCGGTCAGAAGACGAGTTTGTCGTCCTCTCTAGCACTGGACACTGGTCGCGAAATAGCGCACGCCTAAAATATCGTAGATTCGGAAACTTAACACCGCAGCTCGCGCGGATGTCCTTCTTCCCCATGTTTACTCACGCGGCTCCATAATTTTTTCTCGCCTCCGCTGGACCAAAACTATCGACCGTTGAGTCACGATATACACCGCATAGCGCTCGCGTCCTTCATGGTTAGATACCTCCCGGCGTTGCATTCCCGAGGGACGTTACAGCGGCGACCCTTTTATTTTCTCCACGATGCACAAACCGCAGCCTCTCGCTCGCGATTCTTCAAGAAGTCTTTTGCCGCGACGATGACAACAATAGCCACACTTTTATTCTGCCCATGTCCTGCGCCGCGATACGAGCCGAGCGTGCAGGGAAACCGCGCGTTTTTTACGTCTCGTACCTGGAAACGATCGGCAGGAAGAAAGGAATCCGTTCGATTCGAACGATATGATGGTTTCATTTGGAGAGTGCCGTCGCATGAATTGCCTCCTAGTGCGCTTCCCTCTATTATCCCTGCGAGCACACACGCACTGACGGACAAATAAACCCCGTGTGGAAGAATGCGCGTCCCGGCGCATCCCTCCCCCGCGAGGAGAAACATACGGAAGACTTTACCTCAACAAACAGCCCGTCAGAGGGTACGGGAAACGGATGGAAATTTACAAACTTCCTGCGGAGGGTATTGTTGTTTCGATCGCGCCGATGTCTTTGGCGTTAAGAATCGAGGAGGACGGTGGGAGATGATGGAATTTTCTGGTCTGATGAGTCGCCGACTATCGGAGTAGGACTCGGCGTTAATCGCTCGAACCGTCGCTGTTCACCGTGATAGCCCTTTCAAAGTTTCGCTATTCGCCTTGTTTCCTTTATGAGTCGCTCGCGTATCGTTCTTCTGATGGAATTTGCTGTTTTTCGAAAAAGAGTAATTAATACAGCGAGAGAAAAAACGGACATGGAAAAAGTCTGACTGGACCAGGACTCGATCCTGGAATCTTCCATTTTCCGGTTGGATGAACTTCCATGCCCGTTTTTCTTATGTACATACCTTTACGTGCTGAGTTACCTATACCCTTTTCTTTGTGTTATATATCCAGTTCTTTGTGTCACATATCCAGAAAGATACCCATCGAAAGCGCACAAAAGTAATTCTCATTTCTTGCATTGTCCAAAAGTAATGTCAATCTTTTCCGGAAATCTCTCAATCTCTTTCTCTGCTATCCGTTTCATGGATAACCGAGAGAAAGAAATTCAGAGATCGACACTTCGAAGTTCCTTAAGAATTCCTTCCCATTCGGACAGTTTGACACAAAATGGTTTCAGATTCTTCCTTAATGCGCTCAATCGCAAATGCTGATCAAATGATTTGGTATCATTATTATTCTGCCGTCCTCTCTCCAGGGCATCGAACCGGAATCGAACCGAAAACCTAAACCGGAAAAAACTTTATTTTTTTCACTTCGGATTTCACTCCGGAAAAAACTTTATTTTTTTCGGAGTGAAATCCGAACCAAGAAATCGAAATCCTATATCCTGAACCGTAACTGGTAACCGTTATCTTTCCGTCCCGACCGCCGTTTCGCATCCTTATAAAGAGCAACATTAGTTGTGTTATAAACAAAGCGGTGTATAGTAACGGTGAATTGCTACTTACCAGTTAGCATATAACCTTTAACAACATAGCCTATTCTTTGAGAAATTCTTTTATTATCTGAAATTTTGCATGCGTATCTGTCCTTATGTTATCCTTGAAAATTGAGAATATGAAATACTTGTATAGTTATTTATCCATCGATGTGTTCTTTCATTGTTAAAATTGGTGTTGGCTAATTACTCTTTCTTCTTTATTTCAGGTAAGTGGAAGAACTTATCTTATTCTTTGTTAATGAAATCCGCTGGTGGAGAGAACGAGTGAGTACTCCTAAATAAACACAGATTGTTTTATGGAAGCAGCTCATTCGTCATGGTTCCGATTATCGTGCTTGAGGAAACTTGAACTTGCAGACATCAATGCGTGATTTAACTTTACTATCTGATGCATACTGTATTGTTTGTAAATTTTAATCGTCCGCCAGTTTGACTGCTAGCATACACGGATATTAATTCAAGATGATCGTTCGCATGTCCTTGCATATGAATAAAATCTAGAAGAAGATTAGAATAAGCCCTCCACGATATGTATTCGTTCGGAGATCCGATTAGCCATTTAATAAAATTTATTTTGGTGCTAATTGTAGCTTATTTCTCACGGCTCTTTCAGTTTTGTTTACTTATGCTCATGTATCTCGCCAAGTATCCCACGAATAAATCATAATATTCACCCAACCATATTAAACATTGAGGGAACATAAAAGTAACAGAGTTTCGATTCAAATATTAGTGGCTTTTCATTCTACTATCTCGCCATTATAAAAGAATAAATAAAGTATTCCCACTGAGAATAAATTAATATTATTACTCTCCTTAGATCATCACCTTGTAGTATGTTTCCAATTTGATGGAATTGAAGTTTTTACTGCTAGTGGGATCCACTCCAGGTGGAAGTCTATTACATATATAATTAAGATATGGCCGACTTGGCTGTATACTTTCCGAGGTAGATGATAGACCACGGATTGGCTCCCCAGGATTATCCCAACGTAGGTGCTTCGCCTTATCAAGCAATACCTTACTTCTCCCGGCATCCTGGTCGCATCAGCGTTACATCCCGAATATTCATCTATACACAACCTTAAAAAATTACAAGATTTCCTTTCAAACTGTGAAATTTTTCGAGTAAGGCTTTGAAGAGTGATCTAGGTAATAATGAATCCCACCGAGGCTAAATTTATTTCGTAAAACTCAAGTATCAATTCATTCCTATATTTATTCTACAGTACGTAGTGCATACGTCGGAGTTCACTTTCTTTCCGTCATAAAAAAATCATCGTCTTCGAAGTTCTTGTTAGTGGATTCATATTATTTACGGGTGAAGTATTCTTATCGTATGGAAGGTGAAAACGTTGTATAAAACTGCTGTTGAAAAAATACTTCTCCAACCATCCCATAGGGGAATGACTTTGCTTCGACCCAGAATTACACCACGTTTGACCCATAATTGCCTCTTGTTCAATTTTCCGTCGGAAACAATCAAGAGCATGCTTCGTAAAACTTTTCCGTCTTGCAACGACGGTGACACTGTATAAAGCTCACGAGGTAGGAAAAGTGGGTAGAGGGTAGCACTCATAGGAAAGAATTTTGCCTCGCCTGCAACTTTCTCAGATGATTGCCATCACGTTAGTGATGCTCACGGAGCAAAAGCAAAGGGAATCATTCTGCGAGTGAATTTCCAACTAATTGTTCGCATGCTGCAACGAACAGTTGGGTGGTGCATTGTTTTGTCTGCTGTCGTACGACTCCAGGGTAAGCGCCGGTCTGGATGGTGGAAGAGAAAACTAGGTTTAGAGTTTCTCCGCCTTTATCACCCCACGGGTCGCATTGCAGAGCTTCCAAGAGTTGTGATGTATGTGTAGTGTGAAATCATGCAAGGGTAGCAGTTGAGTGATTTTTATTTGTTCACACCAGCTGTTCGCGCAGTTGCAAGTGAGGGCACTTAACTCGATCGTCGGGAGAGTATGGCGGTGGTAAACATTAACGGGATTTTATATTTTTTTCAAAATATTCGCACTTCCCTGAAAAATTAACGTCCTTCAGCTTCTTCCAGCTGGCTTTTCCTTACTCTGACGGAATCAACGAAACGATAAATCAGTTTATCAAAATAAGCAAATTAAATTAACTGACCGAATCGGTTAATGAAACTAAATCTCAGTTACCCGCGTTTCGGCAGTAGTTAAAATGCTAAATCTTCATTTACGTATTTACCCTGCAAGCCGCCTTTCGGAGTGTGGCAGGGGGTGAATGCACCATGGTTTTACTTCCCTAATCGATTACTTTCGCGTATCGTCCGCAGAAAAAAATGAATGTTTAAAACGACTTGTTCTTGCATCTATAACTCTAATTTGCTTTCAAGATCAGAACGGCTAATGTAACAGGGAGGATCAGTCACAATAAGCTACGTCTTTTAAGAATGTACCTTCTCTGAAATTATTAAGTAAATAAAGTCTCTGTTTAAATCTTCTATCTTCTAGAAATTCCCATCCTGTGTTCTGAATTATTTGAGCAACATTCACTCATTTCTCGTAACAATATTGACTATAAGTCTGAGAACTTTTCCGCACTGAAAGTACGCACATTTTCTTAATGTTGCAATTTTCAACGATACATTCTTCGCGTTTACGCCTTTTGACTTCCATGGAGATTTGTTTGTATGACATTCGGAGCGTTGTTGCAGATATCCACGTATTTCGAAAATTATGAATGGATACTCATGGAACGCAAGGGATGGGCGATAAATCGTTATTCCGCTAAGTTTTGATTTAATCTAACTGCGAGAACGCCTCGCATCACAGTTTTTACAACGGCGGTGAATAAACCCAACTCGTTTCGGCGAAAGTGTCATCGTTTGAAGCTATTTGGGTAATGATTTTCGGCCGTATTCTAGGGCGTATCACGAAACGGGGGCGTGAGGAATGTTTTTTATTTTTCAAAATACAGTGCTCCCTCGCCAACAGCGGGTCCCTAAAAAGTACCGCAAGTGCAGTAAGTGAAACCGCGGATCAAGTCCAGGTTTTCGCCCTTTATGTTCATGTCCCAATGGATGCAGTGAATTTAAAGACGTCGACGTCTCATTCTCTCTTGAGTAAAATATTATGTATGCATCTCAAACAGTGTATGTTTAAATATCACTACGCGTGTGTGGAGAATGTGCACGTTTTGACAGGACGCGTGTACTCATAACCCCAGTTGGCAAAGGATTACTGAATTTCGGGTAAAAGTTCGACCTTTTCTTGTTCCTGGTGTATTTCCTTCTGCGTTCGGGGAATATCACTCTCGCAAATGTACTCAATGACGAGTACTCTCTGTCAGTATATCACTGTATTTTCTGTTTGAGCATCAGTAAATACTCCGCCTTCCTATTGAGCTCCATTGCGAGCAATTCACGGTTACCAGGAAGCCAAATCGCTTATTCACGGAGGAAATATGATTAAAACAATAACCTATAATCATAATAACAATAATTTTAATGATTTATTGTCGTAAACGCCTCACATGCCTGGGATTTCTCATGAAGTAATGCAATAGGACTCAAGATATAAAACGAACGGAATTCTGCAAGGAAAATTAGAGAGAATATTTACTGGGATAATGCTAATTTCGCAAATTTCACTAACCGAGTGTGAAACCTTTTTATCAAACTTGATAAAAATGAGAGACCTGAATCTTTTCACTCCCAAATTTCGGAATTTTCTAGAAGAAATGTAGAATTTGAGGCTCTTCAGCTGATAATGGTTTTTAATTTTATAATTTAGATAGCCTACAATGAGGTGTATCAGGGCGATTTTTTTATCCTTTATTGTGACCATAGACAAAGTACCTTTGAAATGAGTCATTAATATGTACCCTTAAGTACTAATTCAGCTAAAGTAATACTAGTAGCTATAAATGTCTTGTATTTAATCTTGTGAACGTAAGTTAATTAATTTCTCTTGGTTAAATTCCAGATTTTTTTCTAATAGGTTATTTGTTTTAAAAATATATGCCTCTCATTGGCTAACCCGTAGCAGAAGGACGTATTAGTTAGCATTGGAGATTCTTATAGTGTGACTTTAGTAATTAATGCATTGTTGGCATATGCCTGATTAAGTATTATGAGTAGTGCTTAATGNTTTGGAATTTAATTTCCATGGGCGGCAAATTATGTCCGCATCCAGGCGGCAGATAGGCTGGGAGCGGCTCTGCATCAGATATAGTCATTTAAAAGAAGGAAGACATGAAATAAAGAAGGTATCATGAATAAACTATACACGATAAGATGCTGGGTTCACGTTCTCTTCACCACAGACAGCGTACTTGAGTTCACTCGCTATTGCAGTAGTACCTTGGTTAACGACGTATGTTTGTGGTCAAAAAATGCCTTCAATAACAAAGCCGTCTTTGGTTAACGACGACTTCTGGTGAAGATTGACAGTTAGAAACTTCTTTCATGACTATTCATTTTAGTAATGATAATTTTTTCTTGCAAATATAATTGAATAAATTATATTTACAATATTTTAATGACATTTGAATGAGATTTTATCTACTGACATGCAGTATGGTTCTGGAAAATCGTGCCTTGGGTAACGACTTTTTTGGTTAACGAAGACTATCTTGGAGCGAAATACCGTCGTTAACCAAGGTACATACATACATACCACTGTAATAATAAATGACGGATACCCCGAAGAGTCTCTATTTAAAAATAGTTCCTCACATAATATTTAAAGAAATATACTCTTTCGTCACTAATTACTTATGGAGAGAAAATTACCTTGGAGATAAAGAGAATATTCATCGCCGACGCTGCGCCGGAGTTATTTCTCAATTCCGAGAAAAGTTAGTGAAAAAAGTGGTGTGTGGCTTAAAACTGGTTGTTTGATTTCGGAATAAAAATCACGGATCATTATGAAATCCGAGAGTAAGCGAAAATGCATTTCCGGGCAATACATTGTGAATGTTCCGCTTCGGGTATGAAATGTTCCATCGATACACGGAAGACATTCGCAGGAACGAAACAAGATTGAAACGCGGATCTCTCCGGGAAATTAAAAATGACGGCGAGGGATGGGGAAAGGGTCGATCTTTACACCGTCTATTAATCTAAAGCTGGGGAAGAGTAGAAACGGCGTGCTTGGTTGGTGCACCATGGATATATCTTTGTCGACATTTGTGGGGTTCATGTCTTCGCGGATGACATTTACGTGATAGGTTGTCGGGAAGTGGTCGAGGGGGAGAGAGTGTCATCCGGATTGGTCGCTGCAAGTTCTTTGTCTTAATGAATGACAGGGGATGAGGGTGCAGCGGGAAAGAGGCAAGGGTTAGTGAAGTTAAGGCCAAAATAGGAGTAGGCTACGGGATAGCAGCGGTCATACGCCGACTTGCGATTACTTTATAGCACATCATTTGACCCTTTACCTCCGATGTAGGTCATCTCGATTCACATCTATGTAATTACCTTCCTAGACACGAGGAAGGTTACCTCGTAAGCGTTGTCGAATCTTAGGTTTCGAATTCAGCATCTTGATTTGAAATGACGTCACATTCGAACGACCATCTGTGCGACCACGTAAGCAATTCCTTCCGAAGTCGCACGGAAGCGCACATTCGGCAGGACTCCGGATAGGGGCTCGAATTCGGATCCGAATCTTGTTTCGAATTTACATAATAACCCTCCTGGTCTGCGAAACGAGCATGCACCATTCATCACACATTATAATGACAATAATAATGCGACTACATTCAGGCGAGATTGAGATTACCAAGTCTCTTCTTACATCTAACCATTTATCATATGAAATTTAAAAGAGATGAAAACAGTGCCCTGAAAAAACTACTTTGTGGATTTAAAAACCTAAGTTTGTACCTAAGAAAAAAACACACCACAGCTGGAAAACACCCGCAAGAAGTTGGGTGTGAAAATCCTGCGAAGCCTACTGAAAGTTAACTAAACTTTACGAAAATGGCAGGTTAAATCATACTTGAAAAACTAAGAAAATGGTACAGAAACATTCTTTCATATACATAACAACCAGAAATAAATTTTCATATAAATAAATAGAAAAAGAACCTTATGAAATACAAATATTACGGTTCCGAAACAGGTCAGTAGATAGCAATAAAGGTATTAAGTGCGAAGATAAAACAAGGGAATTTAATGGTTTCTTACTGGTGATCGGCTTTGTCAATATTTTTTTATAGAAGTTCTTTAAAATTGTCATTATGGTAAGTTGAAGATGTCAAAGTTATTTGGAATTAAGATGTTATATGAATATAAACATATTTTCTGCTATGTCATAGTTCTTAAGGATGCGATTTCCATGTACAGGTTGAGTATCTACGATTCCAGGTAGTTTTGAAATTTAAATTTTTCCAGATTTAAAGAACACAGTTGAGAGACTGTCGTAAACATTTCCTTTAATTTGTCGTAAAAATATTAAAAATTTTCAAAAGTGGGGAAATGTATCTATTTTGTATTCACAACCTTGGGAAGAGTATCCATTGACGTTTATGTACCACGAACAGAAACTTCTGAAGATGAAAAAAACGTCGAACCGGCCCCATAAAATTTTCCCATTTACTTAGCCTCGTTACCGAAAGTTTTTGTTCTAAAATTCTTCCTTTTTCTCACATACTGATATTTTTTCTTGCTCTGCAATAAATTTGCGCTGCTCCAGTCCATGGATTTCGGAACATTTCGAAATTTCGGATTGTGGATACTCAACCTTTCTCATCAACTTTTAAATTCGGAATCTAATATATTCCAACCTGCTTGTAAGATATTATCCCTCGCTTATAGAATGGCAGATTTTATTCTCCCGGTAAATTCTTCCTAAACGGTGATAAAATATATTCTATAATTCAAACAATATTCGTATCAATGTCATTTATTGCATCCCAAAGTGAATATGATATCAAATGCCTTCTAGGTCAATATTTGGCAGTAGTGAAATGATGTTTTTGCTCCGGGATCAAAAGAATAAACAAATGCGCCAGAAAAGGTTTAGGGGGTATGATACTCCATCCCATCTTCACCTTTACTCCGCACGTTCCCTTCGTGAACAGGGGCTTTTAGATCTAAGAACCTATCATTTCGGGCGAGAAATTTAACTGAGTTATTCTTCTCTTCCGAACATGGCCATGTAGTTGCCGAAATATGTATTGAGACTTGCAAAGCGCGACCACGGAGAACCTTAACCCCCGCTGGTTGAAATTTTCCAATGGTTAGTTTGCTCGCAAACAGCGGATTTTTGGAACTTTTCTAATGCCTTTTAGAACTTGCAAAGATGATCCTTCGATTCAAATTATTTCTGGCCAACCGGGACTTATTAACTTAATACATGCAGTAGAAAATACTGTATTAGGGTCTGAGAAACCTTTTCTCCCCGATCTACATTTTTGACCTTGAGTAAAGAGCGGCTTACGATGTAGCTTTCGCTTTTTTATGGATGCTAGTTGTGGAATACTAGACGATATTTCCCTTTTAGTGTCTTTTCTACCGCCTATCCCATATACATCGCCAAGGATTTGGGGGTTTTGGAACACCGTATTCGAATTCTTCGCCAGCATGATAATCAGTTGTATATTTTGCTAAATTTGTAAACTAAAACAATTGCGGCGCACCTTCGATTTAGGAAATTGTCGTAGGCTCCAGAAATCATCCACTTCCATATCACATAAAATTTCCCCTAGGGTATGCAAAATCCATAAAGCATAAAAGCATGCCAACATATCTAGCAGTGTATGCAATTGAGCGATAACAGTTAAAACCTCATTGTGAAAGCCTCGATATTTTTTTAAAATTAGATCTTGGTGACTACTATTTTGAGGTTTGAGTCGCAAGGGGCAATTGTCCCTTGCTTTCCACCGTGAGCCAGAATCCTGTTGGTGGAAAACGTCTAATCGGGTTCGGCAAACATGGGTAACACTTTTCATTGCATTCGATAACAAGAGACTTTTATGAATATAACTATTTAGTATCACTTACATCTCAGTTGCTTTTATATTATCTCTGTCATTAGTAAGGCTTGGAAAATAGCAAAACACACATATTTCTCTACCCTTTATCAGAATACAAATGAAAAATGTTTCACATTTCCATCAAGACATAGATGCTGGACCAATTGTTCTTGTTTAGAAGTATTAATTCGAATGCTAAATACGTAACGAGGAAGGTATTCCAGCCAGGTCGACCACTGTTAAGGGCTAATCTATGTAAATCAGTTCAAATGCGAGGGAATTTTTGAATGTGAATTTTTCGATCCGATGTAACAAGAGAAGAGCTCTTGGCGGTGGAAAAAATTGTCGAGGATGAAGAGCCAAAATCGATGCGGTGAACTGAATCTAATTCCGATTCATTATCTCATATCTGAAGAAGCCACGCTCTTCCTCCCGCTTTGAAATATTTAAGGATACACTTAGCTCGAGTCCTTGCTGTTGCTTTTGAATATCCGTATCAAACCCAACCTTTTCATTCAAGCCTGATCCGAGAATTTTCAGGACCGACGAGCGAGTCGTTCGATTGAAAAAAGTTGTCAAATAGCTGATAACCTACAATGATAAAAGAGTAGACGAAAATCGCTGTCTTTACAACTTTGAATGACAGGATTCTTTTCCAAATTAATTAACCGTCTGATAGATTTGTTCGTGAGGCTTGATTTCTTTCTCAGGAAACATTGAAGATGATGGAAATTATTCAATATCAGTCACTCCATCGGGTATTAGCAATGCAATGAAAATTCCTTATCACAATCTATGAGAAAATAATTCGTGAATTGATCGAAACTTCCCCGTGGTTAATGACATATCAATGGTAAATTATGTCTGCAACGTTTCTGCCGAAGGCCTTGTTAAGCCTAATACCCTCTACGTTAGCTAGCAGCAGCCTTGGAGAAGAAATGAGGCTTACTGGGAAAGATGACGAGTGAAACATATTTACTATGCTTTCCTCTTTAAAAGACTTTATAATCTCAATTTCGTCCAAATAAAATATCCTACATATTTACTTATTTAAAACGAATTCCAAGAACCAGCATCGTTTTTTCCTCAGCAGCTTTCATACCATCATAGCCATGAGCAAGACTGATACAAAAGTAAATATTATTTTATCAAATGAATGCCAGATTCGATAATTGCGTGAATTATCTTCACGCATATAAGTGTTCTGGTGGTAACTCTATTCTGAAATGTATTAGAAGGCTTCCAATGGATTTCTTTGTAACCAATTAAAAAAGCAAACTGGGACGTTTTCAGAAAGTATCCCTTTGTCGTAGTTTATAAATAATTGCCATGGTTGAAAAATTCGTAAATTTTTATTTCAACTACATAATAGAGCTAGGATCTTCTATGAGCACTCGGCAAATCAACTCTCAAGTTTCAAATCTGAATCCACCCTTACGTATTTCAGGCAGAAATTCCATGCGAAGGTTGCTTTGGTTACAATAAGGATGAGACAAATTGATTGGCAAGGGGAGATATTGAAAATGGAGAAGAAAATAGAGTAAGCGGGTTTGTGATGACAGGATGTCGAGTAATGAGGATGTCGGAGGAAAAATGGAAAAACTAGATGGCATGGGTAATGAGGTAGCCCTCAGTGTTCCATGGCTACTGTTTTTTCTGAAGTAAGCAGCGACTTCGCCGAGATTTATTTCGAAACAATTCAGAAGACCAATTGGAACTAACGTCGATTTTGATGTCTTGTTCGAGGAGAACTTCGAAATTACGGTTGTGGAGCCATGAGAGGGTTGTCTCGGATATTTTGGGCTACTTCTTACCGTAGGAGAAGTTTAAAAAATTTGGAGGATATGGCTTATCACTCCTGTTTTTTCACGTAGTTATCAATGTCGTGGATTCATATTCTAGTTAGTTTTTGACTCCGAATTGTTGATAATTTGAAATTGATGGAAGTCCCTGTGGTACGTCATAATCGTGGGTTAAAAATCCTAGGATTGGTGTGTCACAGTTCTCCAAACGGTCCTACCCTCAGCCATTTGCTTCATTGCCTCATTATTCCCAACCTTAAAAGTAACCGTTTTCTCCCCTTCATAATCCTTGCTAGATCTTTATCCATAATTTCTCTCGAATCTCCTTTCAGTACTCCCTTCAGTCCACATCCGTACTTGTGTGTGTCTTTTGAAATTTCCTCTTTTTATCGATTTTTTCCTAAAACTTCCCATTTGCACGTAGAAAGACATCTTTATATGATATTTATTTACCTCCTCAAAAATTACAATATTCTTTATAGAAAATAATTATAATATAATTACAAGGAGGCTCCAGGAAGCACCAAAGTCAAAGTCTGTGGTGGGGTTACCAAAGAATATTCATCCGTTGCCTTACTCATTACGAACATTATAATTCACATGCATTATTATTTACATCTTCATTAGTTACTAAGTCCGCTTAATTTTATTTTATGGCTCTTCTGTAGCTCTAAATATCCTTTCTTCTAGAAGTTCTGATCTTCCCTTCTTGACCGCGGCTACAATCCATATTCCACAGCTACAGAAGTGATCATTCCATGAATGGATTTTCATAATATCCACGCTTGCACTAATTGCTAACAGCGTTTTATTCTCTGGTAGAAAATCCACTCCACGGACTATTTGTCTCACAATTTCTCTCTTGCTACTTTCTCTTGTCGGTGATCTTGCTATCTAATAACAGAATCCTTCCCTCGTTCAAGGGCGTTCGTTCCGAATTTCTGATGAATGTCTTTTCAATATCTGTGTCAGGCACAACGTAATATTTAAGGCAGTTTACGGGGCGAGACAATAATTATAGAGGGTGCCATGCATTTATTCCACACAAATAATGGTTGAATATATATGTAGTTAAATCATCATTGTAATAATTTTCATCATCTTAAAAATGGAAAAGTTCCACTGCATTACTGCCTCTTCTGACCAAACATAGCTGCCTTTTTCTGGCAAAATTTATCCTTAAATCTCTGCAGCTCCAGCAAATCTGTCCGGCAACATTAGCGACTATTTCCACGATTCCTGAATCAGACCGGGTTGTTTATAGAAACAAAAGTTGAAGCTATCCACGTTTCTCGTGTATTTTTATCAGATCAAATCAGGAACGTTACTGGAACTTTTCAGAAAACATCAGTCCAGTTCTCCATTGAACTGGAAGATAACAGCTTCTCCCTGGACGACGCCGCGACATGAAAATAGATAAAAACACGGTCTTTGCATCTGCCGCTAGCCCGACCGTAGTGTTGGATACATCGCAATTCGAAACAGAGGAACTCGGTAATTAAAACGCTGTTCCAAGGCGCGACAACCACCACCGAGGATGGCTACTTGACGCGAGGAGAGAGACGCCCAAAGCAAAAGGCTATCACATCAATTGAGAACGCGAGGAGACGAAGTAAGCCACGACGGGGGAACGACCTGCTCCGTCCGCAATTCATCCATACGTTTCCGGCACTTTCGAGAGAATTGCCGGAGTTTTCCAAAATTTTAACGCGGGAGCCCTCGGTAAAAGAAACACGGTCGAGGGTCTCGAAAGTGTCGAGGGCCGTTTACAACCTTACACCTTCCGAGAAGATTACGGAATGAGGCGGAACTGGGGTTATTCCAAGCACTGCCGGGTTTCAGCATTAATTGCCGAGAAAGAACGATGGGAAACGGGAAGGAGCGTCGCTATTCGCGGAGGATACTTGGTTTAAAAACTGGAGCGACATCGTCTCCTTTTCCCTTTGTCGCGCCTGAAGGTGGAGAATACCTGCTTCGCCAACTTGAATTTGAGGCCGCGTAGGTATCGTGCAGGAACCCTACTGGAAGAGATGGGCTACATGAGGAGCTGTGTTTACTTTCACAAATCGCTCTAACCATGAAGGATAAAACCATTATTGATATAAACGAGTAATCCTCCTGCCGATTCACAGCTAATCAGAAAATAGGAGACGATAAATTAGCTTAAGGATCATCGATGAATATAGTCGATAATCGTAGTTTTACTGTGGCGTTGGCAGTGTGCTAGCACTCTAACATCAAAGTTCTGGGTTCGAGTCCTGGGTAGTCGGATTATTCCGGTTAGGGGATAGTATTTTGTGTTCTAAAACAATTATCAAAATGGATGTAATTATAGTCTTGCTGTTTCCATTATAGAAATAACAATAATAATGATAATAATAGAATTTATTGCACAGTACTATAATACAATATAAAAGATACGCCTTAGTTAGGATATAAATGAGTTCAAACAATGTAATGTTAAGGAAAGTGAATACAAAATACAAAAATGAAAGGCAAAATTTGAAATGATGATGCAGTACAAAAAATCCCTTATTTGGGTTACAAAGAAAAGAGCATTATACAATTGTGTATGAAAAGTTATTCCAAAATAGTTAAAGAAGAAAATTACAGGGCCAAAAAGTACAAAAACATAAGTACAAAAATTGAAATAGAGCAGGGAAGAAAAGAGCAGATATAATTTGAGTCCCCCTGAGCCTATATTTACTCACTAGGGGGTTCTCCAAGTATTTGTTTAGTTCTCCATTCATTTAAGAAGGTATTGTCAAGTTCTTTTCTACCTCATTATTGTTATTGTTATTATTATATTTTAGTGCGATATCGCGGAAACAGCAGAAATACGAACCTGGTTTAGATTCTTAGCACCATTAGGTGAATTCATTTTTCTGTGGGAGAATATCTTTCAAACGACCACAAAAGTTTTGATGGTTACGAAAATAATCGTTTTGCAAATAATATTTCGGGAGAGTTTCTGGAGTGCCGAACTTTAGCCACGGAATCGTTTATTGGAATCGTTAATTTACACAAAATGATTCCGTTACAATTCATAAAATGGAACCTCAATAGCCGGAACTTATGGGAGTTGCCCTTGGAGAGTATTTAACTTTTCGGAAGGGCGTCGTCGAAGATAGTTCATAGATGAACATCTGGTTTATCAGGCAATGAGGAATCGATTTCTTGATTCGCTTTATCTTTTCGTTCAGTGCCCTTTTTACCCCTTGAACTGTAATCTTCTCGGAATTCCATATCGCGTATGTTTTTGAATCACGAGAAGGAGATTAGAATATCTTGAGTGAATAAGCCAGCCTCGAGTCTCGCAAAAGATTTTAATATGCTGAAGAAGAATCAATTTGTTCGAGTAAACTATTGGGATAGTTTCCCAACATGGCAATTGCGGAAGTTATTTGAATTTATTTAATAGGTACCAGCAGCTGATGTTGAGATGGTAGATGATGATGTGGTACTGTCAACTATATTCCAATGGAATAACTATTTTATCTTATCGTGCATATTCCCGTTAAACACAGACCAACGAATTTAGCGGAACTCAAAAATAATTTAATCTATTCGTGTTGATTGCATTGACGATGTTTAAGAATTTGAAATTTGGATCGATTTGTATTGGCACTCTAAACCTCCGAGTAATTCCAGGTGTCCTTTCGTTGACTGGGAACAAAAACGCAAATTGATGACGAAAAACTGCACAGTTATGTTGACATAAAGTAATCAAACTTTAAAGACCTTATGCTTAGTTAATGTAACTTTTCAATCACTACGATATGTTTAAGAAAATATTTTTCAGATTTACTTGTATCTTGATGAATGAAAAGCCACCAATATTTTTAAAAAGCAAGAAGTCACATTCTGTAAATCAATTTTCCGCTATGATATTGAGTTACACACGAAAGTATGTGTATGATAATTCCTTAACAGTTATGTGAGCTCACATTTTCATCGATGCAAAGTAGGTTGATAAAAATATAGAATGTATGTTGGGTTTTATGTTGTAATAACCTTAATAGTGGGTATACTTGGCGAATTACGGATGCGTTTTGGTAGTCTTAGGAAAAAATTCTAAGCTGTTCTTGAACTTAGTTGGTGATGCAAGGCTTACTCCATTCCAAGCTCATTATTAACTCCATTCCATACTCGTTCTATAACATAAAAAACAGCGCCGTACTTTCGAGAGCGGTTACGTATTTAGCAAAATTTCATTCGAATCCCGAAATCACTTAGCGACGTTCGCCATTTGTTTTCTCTGGAGAAGATTTATCGTAAATTTCATTTAAATCTTTCCCCCTCCAAATCCCATTATTTCGGTTTCATTTACAGTCTAAGTTAATTGGATACAATTTACAGTGTATGATAGAACGTTCGTCCAATTCCCGTGTTACTTTTGCTTTTCATTCTCCGCGGAGCATACGCCATTTTGAGCCCCAGGTGTTCATGTCCGGCATTAGATTGATACGTGCTTTTCGGATCAAGAAAAATTTTAAGTAACGTTTGAATGTAATTTTGTTTTCATTTCATTGATATGGACGACGGAAACCCTCCAAATGCAATCTTTTTTATCGGTGGAATTCGATAGATATGCTCCCGCTAACTTTATCCGACAAAAGTAACTGATAAATAAACGTGTGACGTTAATCTAAATTCTCCTTAATTTGGCTGTTTGAAGTTTATTTGCGGAATCGCGAATAGGTTTGTGAAACTTCCTAAGATGTTGAGAGAGGGAGCTGAGGGTGCTCAAGGAAAATTCGCGTAAGCTGCGAACAGTGGCCCGTTTAAATACTTTTTCTCTTAGATTATTCGAAGGTTGCCTGAGCTGGAAAAGATGTGTACCAATTTTCATACCGAATCGTTCTAACTATTGAAACAGCGTTCGACTGATTAAAAATCTAATAATGGTAGACCCAAACTGTCTCGCAAGGTGTACTGACAGCGGTTCACTCTGGGATGAGTGTAACTACTGTCAAAGATGAAACTAAACCATAGAAAAATTCCTATTGAAATTGAGAACAAAAATTCGAAAGATTAATATAAATATATACATTTCAAACGAATATATGATTGATATTCTCTTAGCAACTTTCTCTGATAAAAGTAACTGATAAATGTGAAGTTGATCTAAACTCTCCTTCATTTGATTTAACATACATAATCGTAAAATGCATCAGATGTATCAATTCGTGTGTAAGTATGTATAAATGTGTGTGTGAGTGTGTGTATTCATACAAATCTCTACGCTTATAATATTTATATACATATATGGATTAATATTATCCGAAAATGATTGCTCTTTGAGATAAGCTTTTAACTCCGACAACTTCTGCAAGAAGTTAACATTCCCCGCAGGTTATGCACCGAATTTTTAACGACTCCTCGACAATCGAGCTGATATCATCAAGTTTATAATCTCTTTCCGTCTCATCATCGCCGAAGCGGATGGACAGAACGAACGATCTCGCGATAAAGTTATCTGCGTGCGAGACGCATGTGTTCTTTCTTTATTATCTGGCAGATACGAAAAGTGTGGGAATCAAAGTGAGAGAGCGTGAGAGAGCATAAATAAACATTTGGCTGCTAGGATCATCTCCAACCCCCTCATACGCATGCATTCTTGTTCCGTGGCCGGCCGGACAGCCACCTATGTCGGCCAACTGGTAACGTGAAGACTCGCAACTCCGTCGTGGCGCTAGCAGTCTTGCGCGCTGCGCTTCCACTCAGATCCCTTCAGAGGTAGCGCTAACTCCGTCGCGAGTGTGTTGGGACCGTATATGTTACTATACATCCGACCACTAAGCGAGTGACCTCGTAGAGGGGAACGTGTCATCTCCCCCAACGTTCAGTGCGCTTCGCGAAGTCGCGTTGAGGACCACTACCATCCCCCGACGCACACAATTCGGCAATTAATAGTGAAAGTTTCACGCTACGTGCCCGATTGTTTTTTGAGAATTCCCGTCGTGTTGATCATAATTACGTGGCAATTTCACCCACGCCCCCTTCCCCACCGGAATACCCTGACCAAGTGAGAAGGGTAAGATCGTTTTTACCTGGTGTCCCCTTCGGTATCATGTCACCTTTGACGGATCCACGCTTGGCAGCTCTTTGGCCATCGCCTTGGGGATGATGCAGAAGAGGGGACCCGTGTGAGAAGCCGGGGAGACCGGCGTCCCGCTCGGCTTTGACCGCGGGATTTGTGCGGAAAGTGAAGTGATAGTTAGTGCGGGATTTCAGTGTTTTCTGATCGTAAGAGTCTGCAATGTCCCGTGCGACAGTATCTCCAAGGGGCCTTCGGGCCCACCACGAGCGCCACAAGCCTCGTTCGGCTTCGGGCTCTTTACTTACCCTCGTCATGGTAGTTACTTTGGAAACTATACTACTCTCGTCAGTGAGTTACTGCAAGCCACCATTCCACGTTCATTGGAACACGACGAATTCCATGTAAGTATTCTCCTTTTTTTATTTTCTTTTTGTTTCAATTACGGTATGTAATAGCGGCTTTCTCGCCGCTGTTGGAAAAGTTCCTCCGTGACCTTGCTCGGCCATGTTCGGCTCATGATGAACCTTGTGATTCTTTCCGTTCTGAGGCCGTTTTAAGTTTCCGTTGCCATTACGCGGTTATGTTTTCAATTCGAGACCCTTTCTCTCGGATAATCTAGTATAAGTCGGTGCTTTTTTCCTTTTCTTAACCCGCCGATTTGCTCCCGGAGTTATTTGTCGTTAGACTCCCTTTTCCCCGTCTTCATTCTTAATCGCCAAGGAATACCTGTAATCATTTCCCGTAGATTCTTCGGAAGGTTTTAGTTTTTGGGGTTTCTAGACCTTTTAATGGAAAGGGTGCCTGGTCGGACGGTGCAATTATCCTCGAACCCGCTAATTATGAGTCACATACAATCGCCTTTTTCCTTTCCGTTCACCAATCACAAGGTCTGCTAGCTTTTGCCTCGTTTCCAACCGCTATGACAGCGGTCCATGTCCATCTTCAGCGACATGGGGGTTTGTGGGTAGCGCTCAGGTAAGCTAGAGCCCACATTCTATCATTACGGAATGATTCACATTATTGCAGTAAAACTGTAAATCAATTTACCCCTGGCAATTTCTCCTCGTCCTTCCTTCCAAATATCTCGTGCCGAACCTTTTCTTAAAAATAATAACCGCCTGGGCTACGGGTAGTGTAATTAAAAGATTTTTAGAGTGTAATTATACCGACCGTAAGCATTGCGCGACTTAGAAACCGTTTCCCTTTTTCGAGAAATGCGATAATTGTATCAGGAATTAGTGGCTCGCACCATCCTTGGGTCAGAGCGATAACTTTGCTTTTTTGGGACGCTACTGACTTCCTTGGGAGATTTTCCGTAATTATTAAGTTCACGGAGTCCTCCTAAAGGTGTGAAGTCACCTAAATTCATTCCTTTTAACGTAAAATCACTTATATCCTTCTCTTTTACCGCTCGGCGATTTACGCACACCGTATTTATGTTTAGTTACCCGAGTTTATTGCTACGTTATTTCTTTCGTATTTAAACCGATTTTAGTTTCCGTGGTCAGATTGCCCGGCTTTATTCGCGTGAAAACTTTTTTTAGTTTAAATAACGCAAATGTTAGTGCTATCCTAGCGAGCTCCGATGCGTAAGCTTGATTTCAGTTTATTTGAGGATGCGTTTGCAGTTCCATTTTCTCAATCGTATGGCATTATATTTTTTGGTGTTGGGTATAACTGTATGGTGGAAGAGCCGAATCCCCGTGTTACACTTCTTAGGAGTTATTCTATGGAGAAGTTTAAGTTTTAGAATTGTTCATTGGAGAGATGAGAGAGCCAATGCCAGTCGTTCGCATTGACGCGTCGCTCAGAGCGATCACGAAAAACTTTTTAATTCGTAAAACAGTCGGATGAACCATTCTGGTGGAATAAGTGTTTAAAGAGCGAATCCTTGTAATAAATATATTTATTTTTGGGGAGCGGGGTTTCTGATCGACAAAGACATTATCGGTTGTGGACTTTAAGCTGTGTTGTTACTTCAAACTTAGTCACCTAACGTCTAAATGTCGGATTATTCGTATTCCTCTTGCTCTCATTAGAACTGAATTAACTCCTATGCGTAAACAACAACAGGCCGTCGTCTGTAGTTGATTAGCGTATGTGCCTTTGTCTTCAGTAGAACTACTCTCTTACTGTTTGCCAAGTTACCTCCGAATCCCAGTGCAATCGAAAGGGTGCCCGTCTTCCTCCCAAAGGACTAGGCATTCGAGCCAGCCTTGTCCCCTACTATTCAAGTTTGACTAAGTTCCGGAGATTCCACTGTAAGCGAAATCCGTGTGTCTCTATTTAGCGCAAATAGCCCCACGGTTGACGTGGGTGGGAGCGGGAGGCCCAGGGAATATTCCCATTTCCGCTCCTTTTGCAGCGATCAAATGTTTGGTCCGGAGGAATAGCTCGCTGTTCCCGAATTTAAGCCAGCTATGGAAGAGCCACCACGAAAAGAAGGCGATTACGTAATCACGTCCTCGCCTGAAAGATGTTTGACATTTCAGATGTCTCTAATGCATAACTTAAATCCGGTAGAAAGAAGCTAAGTTTACATTTTAAGTTCGTGTCATGGAGAGCAGATGCCAGAGTAGGTTTATAACGGCTCTGCGTGCAGTATATTTTACTAACGAGCATCTCTCGTGGTGGACCGGGAAAGTTAACGATGTGGATTTCAAACGATGCTCGCCCATAGTCGTTTTGATTGCAATTCAATCGGTAGCTGTCTAAATCATTGCCGTCTAAACGCTTCACATTCATTATTGAGAATGCTATGGTCGCGCGACAAATGTCATGTTTTTTAATTTTTTTAGAATTTCCCCTCATGTAATTCTTGTAGTTCCTCATTCGGCTGTTTTCTGACTCGAATACCCTGAAATCGTAATTTTTCCCTAATTTTTATGGTCATAGATTTATAAGCAGAGACCTGATGCATATTCGGTAACACGTTTCTCTAGCATGTTAAAATTGTTGAAACTCTCACCGAAGAACAAAATCGGTTGAAATCACGTAACATTTATCTGGGGAAATCATTTTTCTCTTAAAGTTGGCAACTCTCGAAAAAGGCCGAAAAATTTCGATTTCATCAGTTAAACGTGAATGTAAATCGGCACGTTTAAGTTCCTGTATTCAGTCGAGCTAAAATTAATGAATTTTTTCGCCAATATAGGGGTAATACTTGTTCAAGCATCTGATAAAAATTTAACCGTTAACATTATCTTCTGATCGCCACTTAACTTGTTTTATGGCCTTGTCGATGGGATATGTTAATGCTGTAAAATGAGTGAAGCAGATGATAATTGGAGTCAATGTCTACAGTATCCATTTTTTCATTAAGTAACCTCTAAATTAACCTCCACAGCTGCGCGCACAACAATGGAATGCTTTCTATCGCGAAATTAAACGCTGCGATCAGTTTCTTTTCCCTATGGAATCCGCCATATCTTACTGATCGACGTTGATAATTGAATGGCTAAATTAATTCTTGACTTCGTGGAAATCAACACATATTAAAAGAAAGAATACTTCGTAATTTCCAGAATTTTATGGACCAGTTTCGTAAAAAAGTTGACATCTTCGGGTCTTTCTTCGGGTATTCTTTCTTTTGAGAATAGTTACTTTGGCGGACTTTCCTTCTTGTGAGGGAGAGACGTTAAGAGATGAGGAATCCACAGAGTTTCAACTTGTGCACATTTTCTGACGATTCTCTCCATGTTTATACTCCATAAATCCCGTCAGGTATTGTGGTTGATGTGTGTTCTAACGATGCGACGATGTTATGGGATACGTATAACGATTCTTCTCCTCAAGCTAATGTGTCGCCGGTTAGGAAAAGTAATTTAAAGGACTTAAGTTAGCGCGGCAGGGCACATCCTACCCTTTGTACCTCGCACCACCACGGCACCGCCCGCAAACTGCTTTCCGTACGAGCCGGCGCACGACCGCAAGAAAACATTCCCTTCCATCGCACAGGGACACGTTTCCCGCACAATGCGGAAAGAGCGATCGAAATCGTCCAATACCGTATCCGTTTGTTTCCGAAATTAATTTCTCCGAATGATTTAGTTTCGTTTGGATGCTTTGAAACCGCGTGTGGTTTTTTCTCCGTCGGGTCCAACCATCGCAACGATATTTACGGGCACAGGTAGAATCGACAATGGAGAGGCACACACGTTCTCATCAAAAAGCATTCCTCTGGCTGCCATTGTTCCAATCTTGTGCACGCTTCAAAAAAGTTTTTCTCCACGGCTCTCCCTGAATGGGAGCCCGTCTCATCTCCGTCGTCCTGCGTTCGAATCTTTGTGACGACACTCCATTTCCTCTTCTATGTTTCTGCCGTCGTTCATCTCGCCATCGCACTCTTCCCTCGCATTCGTGCCTCACTAATCTCTGCTCCTCCATTGTTACCGAGAGCGCCACGAAGGGAGGAGTGGAAACTTAAATGCATAAATAGGCAAGGCCCGTTAATATTTAGAGTGCGATTTGTTTTAAACGTTCTTCCAGAGTTACCTTTTTGACTTAGTGTTAATCGGGGGTGGGGAAAAAGCTGCCCACGGGCCCGCTCGCCTGATTTCTGCGGGCCGCGAGGTGTTGGAGGGTGAAATTCCATTTGAGAGTAAATTTGAGTGGAGTTGAATCATTTTGCTTGATGAATAAAGTTCCATTTCCGAATAGTAGCAGTGGTAGTAGTAATTTTGAGAGTGCTTCGAGAGCTTTCGCCGTTTCTCCACCACGAGAATCGAACCCGGGACCGCTTTCGCCTAAATCGCGCTACCCGCTATGCTATCCGGTAGCCCTCTGTGCCGATTATGATAAGTTTTAAGGTAGTTACTATAAGTTGTGAAAATTCCAGCTGTATTTTCGTTACCTAAACATTAATATTTCCAGGAAAATCTCAAAACCCGGCGTTTCCGGGCGGTGGTAGGCCGCAAGTCTGTGTGAGTGAGTCTTGGTGTGCCGCGTAATACCCGATACATATGCTGCAAATCTTGCATTACGTACGCTCTTCATTTTGATAGATCTTTTGCGTTTTTACAAGAATCCATGATAATAGCTTTAAAAATCATCCTAAATTTGATTTTTTCTTTTTTTTTTTCAACTTAAATATCGTGTGAAACTATCTACGCGTAGCATAGTGTGCCCCAAATTTCAAGTAAACCCGTAATATCAATTGAATTTTATTCACCGTTTTTAAACCCGTAAGTGTCGTGGAAGGCAGAAAGTTAGGAGGCAATGTCGTAAACCACACAAAAGCACGGAATTAAGGTTTAATTAAACCTATGTTCAGCATAAAAATTAACTTTCCTCTAAGCGGTCCCCTTAAAAATTCTCCCTATGAAAATCAATCCATCTAAATGGGCACCCTAAACATCGGTCATCCCCCGCATAGGTTCGACTATCGCTCCGTCGATGTTGCCAGCTTCGGAAGATATTTAGAGGATATCGTAAGCCTTTTGTTTCTGCGATTCTCCATAAAGCGCCCTAATGGCCGCGACTTGGCTGCGATATTCTCAGCGTGTTTTTTTAAGAAGCTCTTTTCGGGAGTTACGCTAGGTTTTTGTTTCTTCTCCCGATTAGCGCCGTGCGTTTTTACATCCATCGAGCCAATTCGAGCGCGGACTCTCTTATCGAAGATCCTTTGTGTTTTTCCGGAGTGTGGGCTTCGATTTCGGTTTTATTTTCTCTTCGAGGCGTGTTTTACGCGCTGGGAACGCGACCACTCCACTCTGCGGGAATTTCCATTTGGTTCGAAGTTTGTGGCCCACCATTTTGTAAACATGAGGCTCCCAGGTTGGCAGCGACAGACTTCTCCGTGTCTTCTCTCTCTCTCTCTCTGCGTAGGGTCAACCGAAGGGAATTAACGGAGGTGATTGACCAGGTAGTCGAGTGATACGGGTCCACTTTTCTTGTGGAATATCCTCCTTCCGTTAGTTATCCGACAGCGAACGCTGAATTCTGCCGTTCTGTCGACGAATATCTCTTACTCGACGACCCCCGAAGAAAATCCTCGGTAAATGGCGGAAGAGGATTCGAAAGGGGACGTTTTCCGCATAAACGAGGTCCGAGTGGTCAATATCAGATATCTAAGGACCTTCTCACTCGGTCGTCTTTTGTCGGAAATCTCAAGTTTTAGGGCAAGTTTGCGCTCCTTCTGGAAGGGATGTAGCGCATGGATGTTACAATATTCGATCGCGGACCGGTGTTGAAGAAACTTTGGAAGTGAAGGTTATTTCAATAATATTCGTTCAAAAATAAAAATGCGAATGAATAATGAACGCAATTCTTTGCATTATTTTCAATTACAATGATTTTGTGATTTGTCATTTAATGAGAGGTCGGTATTTCTAAAATATCTCTTTAAGAACCTGTAATTTATCTTTCATCCCTAACTGTTAATGTATGAATTTTGTGTGTAATTTTCACAACTGTTGGTGGGCGGTACGTTGTGCAGATCAGATTTCGGCCATTTAAGCAATCAATTCTCGTTTTGATCTCTCTGATTATTTATCAAAATCCTTTCGTATTTTTGTTCCGTTTTTAAGAGGTTTCTCGCATCTGGTGGTGAATCCCGTAGTAATAATTCGAAAATCATTAACTGGGCATAAATACGCGAAGTATCCCACAATATGGGCCCACACCACCCATTCTCGAGGAAAGTTTTGAACCATACTTTTTTACCCCTCTTCTGCTGGATGTTTATCGATTTCAAAATCAGCGAGTGAGAAAAAATGGATGTAAACAGTTCTACCGTCTCTCGAATTAGGTGAGATGTCGGAAGTTACCGCTTACCAAATGTAAACGTTATTCGTATTTATTGAAACCGCGCACAGTTTGTTTAGTCATAGCGTGTAGGCTGCTCTCTGTTTCCTATCCTGCTCGCTCTCTCTCTATATATATATATACGTCCGCCGTAAAAACCGCGTGTAAACATCGCTATCCCGTGAAAACTTTTAAGTATGTGCAAATTGTCGGGTGGAAAAAGTAAAAGAGTGGGAAGGATAGAAGGGAAATAGATATTGTTAGTGACGCATTTATAGTTGTCGGAATGCGAGAGGTTCGAATGCCGATGAGATTGTCGACTCGCGTTCGTTTTCCAAAGCATTCGTAGTCAAACAAGTCGTGCTGCCGTTAGTGTTTTTTGGACATACATCCATGCCGAGTATTGGTCTGTAACACTAAAATTGCGTTGAGAAGTCATTACTTTACAACTACGCCTTCCTAATCTAACGTGCTTAACACGTTTCTTTTATTCACGGTGAAGTTAAGACAGGCAGTAATTTTCTCGAGTGACAACTAACTTAGTTACTGCTTGTTGTAGGTTTTAAAATTTAGCTTACGGAGTTAGTTAAACGACAATTAGACACTAGTCATAAAGTTTGCGGTTAAGTAGCGAACCCAAACTAAACGTTCGTGCACGAATTTGAAAGTTTGTTTAGTCTTAGCTAATGAGTTGTTCAAATTCATCGCCTCAGGTTTGTTTTGAATTGCACTATGTTTGTCCTCGCAGACATGAACGTTCGCTTCATTGTGCAGCTTTCTCAAGTCGAAGAATTGCATGAGATGATCCGATGATCAAAGCCCTTGAAAATCCCGAATCTACCACTATACCGTTATTTATCAATCAGCGAATTAGTTTCGGGATATTATTATCGTCCCTTGAAGCTTTGTTTCGTTCACCTTTATTTGGGTTCCTGTTGTAGAATGTGAACAACTTTTTTAAGATTCTATATCAGCGTACTGCAGTCTTTTGATCAACTTAACTTGCCTAACCTATTGGAGTAATCTATGTATATACCGTGATAAAAATCAATAGTTTCACTACATTTCTTGTGGCTGAGATAAAGACCAATAATTTCCTTTGCAAATCTTTTCATCGATCAACCAGGAATCCTACCTTTTTTCTTTAGCAGTATTTCTTTACTTATATCCCTATAATAGCCTCCGGTTACCGCTGTAGGATTATTAATATGACGCGATGCACATTTCGTAAATTTTTGGGTTTTTCATTCTTAATTTAGTTTTTGTCTGTTCTACTGTTCTTCCTAATTTCGATTGTTATTATTACTATTTCTGTGATGGAAACAGGAAAAACCCTAAATATCTCAAATTTAGTATTCTAATTCCAACAAAAAGAAGGCCCCAAAAAAGTGCACGATTTAAATATACCGATTCGCTGATAAAATCTTGCTTTTTCCTCGTGTTTTTTTGTTTTTGAGTCAGTCGCTTGAGAAAGCTGCATTCGAAAGTTGTGTAACAGTCAATTCCAGCCTTTTATTCGACATTTCGGTAATTTACGTCATTTAGTGGCATTTTTTATTAAGTCTCTGCCTGCGGATCTGCTGTCGGAAATTTAAATTCGCGAATAAACTGTAAAGTTACTCCGTGTTCATCAAATAACTCAACTCCTAGAGAATATTTCGCGATTTGTCACGTAAAATCTCCGAAGAGGACAAATAACTAAGCGTCAATTGACATTTTCTCTCGGAACCCCGTCGGTGTGTCCGCTGCATATCTGCCTAGGCACTTCCCGACCAGTAACGGTGCCGTGGTTTCCCCTCGAAACCCTTGCATTACGGCGTATCCTGTAAGATGCTACCTAGGGTATTCCGTAACATGATGAAATACGAAGCGTTCAGTGCTTTCGTCTCTTCTTTTGTCCGCATAAATGTTAGCGGTAGTTAAGTGGAGTACGTCTTAGGTTTGCTCTTTGCTTTCCGTGGGAATACAATGCTTCTATTGGTACTGCTTGAGAATGAATACATTCTAATGTGTATCTTCCTCGAGCTGGCTCAGACCCAATTCCGCTTCTTCTCGGCACGTTAGATCACCATTTTCACGCCCTCTGACGCTGTATTTTCGTTCATTCCGTACCAGCCCAAAATTTTTTTCGTCCATCTGCGTTTCTTAACTCTTCTTCTCTCTCTCACTCTTAATCTCTTCCTTTTACACGTGTTCATTGCCAATCCAAACCCTCTTGGAGCATGTCTAAATCTGAGAATATTTCAGTCTGCTTTTTAATAAAAAACACATCGCTCGCATTTATCGCTTAGTGTGTTTATATATGCCACCATTTCCATATTGGGGTTAGAGGTAATCTCAGTTCTATTGGGATTGTCCGCTAAATTATCACTCTTCATCCCCTAAGCGTCAATCCTTTAAATCTTGCTCGATCCACCCATCTTCACAATTGATCTTATTCTGCACAAGTGACATTGATTAATTCGTTTTCTTGGCATTCCTCAAGCGGAGAAATGTTCTATTTATGATTATTCAGGCTCTTAGGCTATAATATATCTGAAATGATTGCACTGTTTTACTGCCGATTTTGAAATTGCGAATTTCTGAGATGATTCCGTTTTGTCCGATTTTTATATATCCGTCTCAGATTTTTCCGTATTTAAACTAATGAAGCCTTTCTAAATTGACCGAAAAAGTTGGTTCAGAAACACGAGGAACGTGAATAAAATTCTTCCACTATACCTGTCGGAAATGTTTAGTAGGCTGTAGAAGACAGTGTCTCCCAAATTCCTATTACTTTTATTCCATCTGCTTCCTTTCCATGTAAGATAAATATTTATAATCGCCGTTAAACAGTTATGATTCCGTTTATCTCTTATCCCCCGATGCCGAAGTTAATTCGATTTTTTGATTTCATACATGTTGGTTAGCCAACGTTAAGGAGTTCTTATTTTGTTTGTCATTTTTTAAATCTGGAAGGAATTTCGCGGAACATGCGCTCTAGGATCGGTTTCTTTTTCGCGACAAATTTTTTCGAGGAAAAAGTCGACGACTGCCCGCGACTATTGCCTCGTCTCCCGTTCCTCCGGTGAGATTCCTTCGGATCCTCAACGACTCAATTCGCGGTAGTTTCATCGGATTATTTTCGGAAGCCGCATTCGGTTTTATTTATATCGGCTCTTCCATATCGCGGAATTCAGATCCGTTTCAGAGGATTGCCCTCGGTCGCGTGCTTACTGCAACGAGACCGATCCTCTCTTCGCGACTTCTCTCGTTTCGTCTCATTCAGCCAGCCTCACAATCTGCCACCGGTACTTTTTGCCCTCATCGGAGGGGAAAAGCTATCCTCACCCTCTTGGAGGATTTGCATTTAATTTCAATGTCATTAGCCCGGGAATAAAAACGTCCAAACCTCGAACGTAACGGATTTGAAATGAAGCAGACATAAGGCTGCGGATTTTGTGAGCATATCCAGTATCTAGGATTGCTTTCTTTTTAAATTCCACCTGTACAGTCAGTAAAGTGCCAAAAATATCTCGTACCTGACCAATTAACGATAATTTTTATACCCACTGACATAGGTCGGATTTTAGGGTATGAGTGTGTGAATGGATTCATTTTTCTTTATTTGGTGCACTCATCAAGAAAGTGGTAAATCAGGTGTCTGTTGGCAAAATTGGGTGTTAATGTTTTAATTTTTATTGTACAAAATAATGAGGTTTTCTTTTACAGCGCCAATCGCCATAGTTTACTAAGAAAGTACCCCTCAATAGCTAAACTGTGTAAAACTTTTCAGCCTTCCTCGAAGCCACGCCTTCAAAAGTTCGGTTTTGCATCGAATGCCTCCGGCATTCTCCAAATGCAACATATTTTCCCCAGAAGCGTTAATAGATCCGAAAACTTCGTGTCTAACATCTGGAAAGTCCTCCGTGGTTTGATTCACAATTTGATACCACGAGACAGGAATTTACCATTTTTGAAGAGATTATATTCAAGACGTTACCTTAAAAATCAGGTTTGGTTAACATCGGGCATTACCCAGTGGAAGTTCGTACTGCCTCGCCGAGGTAGTAAAATATCGGCGTTCATATATTACTCCCATTACATCGCCGAATATTTGGATGCTTTCTTTCCGGGGGCTTCTCTTTCGGATCGGGACGAAATAAAAAGTGAACGGGACCACATTCAAACCTGGACAGTCCCAGTCGAAGGCAAGTCTATTTACGGGCCAAAAATGCTCCGTGGATCGCGGGTCGCAAACCAGTTTTAAACCACTCGAAAGGGAGCGTTTCTCTATTTTTTCCTTTACCTACGCTAAGAATTCCTAGGGAAAAGGACGGCAAAGTAGTCGAGGTCTTGCGTCTGTTTGCCGCATAACTCGTATGTTCGTCATTAATCCCGCGAGGAACTTTACGGTGTGGCCGCCCCAGTGCTAAACTTTCGACCCGGAACTCCTCTCACGTCTTGATGCGCGCCCGCTGCTGGAGCTGAAACGGAATCCCAAGGCGTCTGCGACCGCCATCTTTTGATTTCCCCACCCGAACATCGACTCAGTCGTCGTCCGAGCATTCCACGCCATGCATTTTCTCCGGGTTGCATCCAGAAGCAGGGAGCCGAAGGACAAAAGGCCGTCAAACGGGCCGGTAGGAGCCTCAGGATGCAATCCTCCGGAGTAATCCAGGTGTCACAGTAAAAAATGCTGGAATACTGAGGAAATGCGGAAAATCCGTACCCTGAAATCGTTAAAATGGTGCCGTAAGAACCAGTTCTTGGGCGAATCGAAACTGCGGAGTCAATATTCTCACAGCGCATGAAACATTCCGTGGTTGGTGGGATGGTTTCTTGTTTAATTTCAGTAAAGATGCGTGGTTCATAATCGTTCGAGTATTTGAAAGTGGTGGGCGTCATTCTTTGCGGCGCGCGGGTCCATTTGGTTATCCTAAGGGTTAACTTGAAGTTAATTTAGATTAACTTCAAGATACTTAATTTTGGTAGTATCTGCTGTTATTGACAGATTCTTATATGCGATATCGGTCTTTAATATTGTATTAGAACATCGAAAGACTTTTCTTTGACTTACTATCATTATAGTGCAAAGGTAAGCCTTCTTAATGGAATTTCGCTTCATTAGTAAAGTATAACTTGGGAAGAGAGTTAATTCTAAACTCGTAAACCAACCTTCCTTATATTAAATATTTTTGAAATCATCGCCTTCAAGTGTTTCTGTGAAAAATAGCCACATAGTCGCGGATCTTCCAGGAATAAAATTGACATCACTCCGTATTTTAAAGTTGGGCATGAACTATGAACTTTGCCCGCAAGCACCGACGGTGTTGCGTCTCTAAGCAGGGCGTTGGTAAACACCCGAAGCCAATATTTCTGCACACCGCCGCATATAATCTCTCCTTTCGAGCATCTCGTCGCGGGCGAAATGCTTTCCTATCTCTTCCATCGGTCGAATGACATCGAATCATTTCCATATGGGTACAGGAACGGAAAAAAGTATCTACAATGGCTGCCGTGGCGTCTGCAGGGAACCCTCCGAGAGAAGTGAAAGATATTGCAATGCGACAGTGGGACGGAATCCGTGGCGTTGTGGCTCGCCTCTCCGTTCCAAGGATAAGAGCCATGGGCAGCTCAAAGCCGTTCGGTGGCGGGCCAGCGACCTCCTGGTTGTGGAGGGAGTGGGCGGGAGTGACTGCTAGCGAGGAATGTGAGGTGAGCCGAGAGCTTGGCGAGAGCCTTCCTTCTGCGTCTTGGCTCGTGTGAGAGAGTACGTCCAAATTCTCTTAACATTTCGTACGTGTTTTTCCGCTTTCCGCCAGGACCGCGGTTTTTCCCTTCATCCGTCCCGCATACGTGGCGCTCGACTGCATTTTGAGGATGGAATTTTAAGTGTAACATGCGAGACGTGTTGCGTACTTGGTTCGTATTCGGAATTTTCAGACGAGGACGCGTTTGGATTGGATGCGAGCTCCCGATGGAGTATTCCGGACGTCGCCGAGGAAAGTCAATCTCGAGTTGCGCTTACCGAGTTGCACGCGAAAAGCGAGAATATAATTCAAAGCGAGACGGAATGACTTTCACAGGTTTATAGCCATAGAAACTGGGAAGTAAAGATGTTTGGCTTTGTCTCTTGCCCTAGCCTACCTCATCGTCGATGAATGCCATACTACCTGCTCATCCTTACTTTACAGGTGTGGAGTGATTAACTTATGTTCAAAGACGTCTGGGTGAAAAGTCTTACGTAACGGCTTTTTCATGGAGAGGAATTAAAACATTTTCTCGGGCAACTTTATTCCGGCATTTTTTCATCCGTGGAACGATCCTCCGATACCGAAAAATTACAGATTCATACCACAAACCCCTGCGTCGCGTCCACAAATCATCGCTTTTCATCTTCGAGTATTGAATGCTCATCAATTTCTCGACTCGTAAGCGAATACGCGCGTTGAAATTTCGTTTCATCGTGGTTACAGTTAGGTTACGTAGTCAAGTAGGCCATGCAAGAGGCGAGGATGAACATCACATTTCCTTGCCGGGAAACACATTCGATGCCTTTTGAAAAGCCGCTAAACGCCTCCCGATCATCGAAATTACGTTATAGTGGGCGAGAAATTCTTTATCGACGCCTCGATCGGCCACTCAGCGGAGGTGTCTCCAAGCGGAATGGTGCACATCCGTCGGCTACCGACGCGGGCGTTGAAATAATCGAGTGAAATCGCATTTAGTCGGCCGGAGATGGACCATGGAGGAAGACGTTCTTCCACAGACCCTAGCGCTGCGGCAGCTCCTCCACGGTCAACGTCGGCATTTCTTTTTACCTCCCTTTTTTTGTCAGCCGCTATCCCTCGTTAGAGCCGGGAAAGGTTTTCCCCTCCTATTGCGAACGATGAATAGTTGATTATGAGGAATGATCGATGGTCGAACGATCGAGGCTCGAACCGACGACGAATGGTGGCAGTGCCGATGGGCATCGGAGGTTGCGACGTTGCCTCGCCTCCTCCAACCTCTATGAAGAGTTGTCCTACCCTCTAGTTAATGAAAAAAGGAATCGCGCTATAAATCTCTCATCCCTTAGAGAATGCGATGGTGGGCTTGATTGTCGGATGCTGTGCCACGATTTGTGACAGTCTGGATTGAAAGGTTCATTTCTCAACTCTCCCACTCCTTCCCTTCGTTTTCCTCAAGGAAATTATTGTTACGGAGGCTGTTCGGTGCCGAGGCCTTCACATTGATGACCTTCTCAAGCAGACTTACTCGCACGTTCATCTCGCAGAAAATGGGTGGAAAAGTCTCGCTGTTAAGATGCGAGTTCAGTGCCTGGGTGTCATCGTTAAATCCGCGCAGATTACGGGGCCAGGGCCGGCTAGACCGTACGAGCGGACTAAGCATCGCTCGAAGCGAAAATCCTCGTGGTAAGAGTATCATTGTCTCGGAAAATCGGGAATTAAATCCATTTGAGAGTACGCGTGAAAGACTCAAGTATGTATGATTTAGAGATAACGGTCTTAAACGAGGAAAGAGGGGGTTAGGAAAGTCCTTTTTTTATTTGGAATCCTTACAGACATTCCCAGCGGTCAGCTGTTAGAGTGCAGCGATGTAGCAGAACGAGGATTTTCCCTTTTCTGCTAAATCTTCTATAAAAAGATTGTTGACCAGAAAATTTCATTATTTTAAATCAAGCAGTATTGCTTTATAACTAATAATGATGGTTTTATTCTCAAATTAGTTTTCCAATTTTTGGGCCGTTACTATATAATACCCAACCAATGATAATTCAGTATGCAATAACCTCGGATAAATCTTAATATCGATATTAAATGAAGGAAAATAAACAGACTTTTATCCTTGCCACTCTATAAATTGATTCCACGACCGTGGTTTTGACGCTTCACGCCATCATCAAGCTCTGAGTACAAAATATTTCTCCTTGTATTGTAAAAGGGGATAAATGAAGTTCTTTCTACAATTATAAGAGCCCTACCACTAAGTCGTGCCTGTAGCAATTGATGGTATTAACGATATTCTTGCCACTTACCTTCTCACCATCCTCAACGACTTGAGTCGAGGTAATTGCTCGAGATTAATATAAGCCGTCGATTCCATCTCAGTTTTCCCACTCGGATTTGTTGCAAATGTCAGTTCTATGATTAGTGCCCGCCGTCTTTAACGAGAAGAAGCTCTTCAGCTCGCCGAAGTTAACTCACCGTCGACGGCACACGGATAATTTCTCCGTGAATGATCCCGCCATTACTTTCTCATGATCTCATCCCATGCAAAGAAAGGTTGATGAAGCTTTTGTAACGTTCAACTATGTTTATTAAACGTATTATATCAACTATATCGATCGAGTTAATGAAAATACCTTCCCGACGACCCGCGATTGCACTCATTGCTCTTTATTTCGAGAATGAATTAAAAGCACGAATGAAAAATGGAGCAGCTTTGAACTGAGGTCGTCCTTTTTTCTGAGGAATCTTAATTATCTATGTAGATGCCCAACGCTCGCGAATGCAGAGTAATTGTTCCTCATTTCTCGACGAAAGGATCTTTTAATCGTTCGGTTTTTAAGTTGTGATTGATTCTGGCGATCCAAGAGGCTCGAGGATCGCATTTTCGATATCGCAATCGTTCAGTAATATTCAAGGGTCCTTTTATGAAGGAAAGCGTACGCTATTTTAAATTAATAGCTCAATAGAAACGCAGACGGAGTGGCTATCTCGAATTATTACCTTTTTACTAAAGCTACATTTTTGCCGTATTTATTTCAACGGACGACATCTGTGTATTAAATTTTCCATCATGGCGAAGCATTGGCCGTGACATACCTTTTCTGAAATTCTTATGGTTTCCCCGGAGACCGCGCTCTGATTTGGGACTTCTTACTTAGAGTGTTATTTAATATTATGTTTGGAGCTTATATATGGACAGCTCTGCAATACTCCTGGACACGTCTGGGTCTTCATACATTATTGTTCATCAAAATGTGACGATTTGGCCCAACTGGAATCCTAATTTTGGAAGGGAGCTTCGGGTGAACTATGTTAGGTTTAGGAGTAGCAACATGACACCTTATATATTCGTACATACCATTCACTGTTTCTTTCTCAATCATAACGATTTAACTTTCTCTTTACTGATTTTTTAATGAGTAACTACGAAAATATTAACAAAATGTTTTCAACTGGTTGCTTCCCTTGCAATGTTTATAAAACCTTTGGCTTCAGAAGTTAGGTGAAAAAGAGGTCCACAAGGACCTTACCTCGCCGAATAAAGAGTATGTATAATAATTATTATTATAATAAATCGATATCTGATTGGATACATGCGCCTGTATTTTCACTCAGAACTCGAGAGCAAGACGTCATATTGCTTTAAAATTCTGTTTACAATGCATTTTGCTTCTAATATCTACACTTTACAGATGGTGGTTCTATCTTCCAAATTCTATTTACTTCTAAGTCGGTTCTCACCGCTCTCCATTAATATTGCAGATATAGTATGTTACTGCTTGTAGAGTTAATTTCATTTACAAAAAATAAGATGTTGATTCTTTGAAATACCCATTATATTTATAAATAATTTTACTCCCAGTATTGTGCATGAAAAACATTGCACTCCACTAGGGTGCAATGTTTTTGCACATGGGGGATTAGGAAGGAAATTTACTCCCTGGAGATCCTTAGGTATTACCAGTGGTTGATATATTGCATTAAATATGGACCGTTCTGAACTTCAGGTAATTTAAGATGCAGCTGAACCATTTACAACAACTTTTTCGGTGTAATAATATAATAGTCACCAAAGGTTTTTAAGTGTTATGATAAATATGTTGTATTATCAGAAATACGACACTTCTGTTCTCTTAAAAACTTATTAGTGCTATGTTTGAGATAGCAAGATATATTTCTTCTATTTTATGAACGTATTTACCCGTTTACTGAGTACAATTTAGGATATCGTTGCAAACCTGCGATGGAATCTGACCACACCCTGTATCACAGTTACACTATTCCCTATATTAGATAAGTCACTTAATCTGCAACCCTTACTTTCGACAACCAAGTCCGCAATCAACGCTTTGAGTCCATAGTAGTTAGAACGTAACCGTGACAGGCTGTGGTGTACTAATTCCACACTATTTTCACTTTTCTGGTAAGTTGAACGCGTGCCTAACGCAGTAGAATGCTTAGCTATTCTTTCTTATTCATAAATAAGACACTTCGGCCAATCCGAGGAAGATAGCGGAGTATCATCTCCCATATGTTATCCTTATTCCCCAATCTCCGCGTTATCTTTATCATAAATGTTCCATCCTTTCTGTGCCTTCTCCGACATGTCTCTAAAGCCATTTCCCAGCTGTGTGCCCCTGCTCTCTTAATATGTTCCCCCGGACGTATTAAACATGGCGGAAGCGATTCAAATCTTAGAATTACACATCTCCGATGATTTTCAACGGTTTTGTAATCTCGTGACTGAATTTTTCTCCTGGAAAGGCAGAAAAGGAACCATCATAGGCTCACGGAAGATTCCAGGTAATGACAGTATCACAATCATCTCAGGGAGAGATAGGTCTTCCCACCGACATTTTATCGCCCCTTTTTATCAAATTGAAATTTAATTTATTTCCACCGCTTCTTCCAGTCGTTATACGAGACCATATCTCGGGATTCATATTATTGCTCAACAGAACGTGCAGTTTTGCCGGAAATTAAAAAAATCGTGGCGACGTTTCTCGGAACAGTAACAACTCGGAATTTTATACAGGGCAGATCTTAATGAAAAATCTTTTTCGTTCCTCGCCCCGGAAATATTGTGGGAAATGCGGGGACCATTATACCAGCGCCCTCCTATCTCGATGTTGATGTTAAGCGTATGGCGCAATGATTTTTTCCCATCCGCCTACATTTTAAGCATTTATACGCCTTATCGGTTTGACATCTAGCACTCCCGTTTCCATATACACCCGTGTTGGATTGATGGAGGAATATGGCGTGTGCGATCCGAAACTCGATTTATGTCAGTGCGTGAATATCACCCTGGCTTTCTCGGATCGACGCGAAAAGGATTTGATGTCGAAGGTCGTTTCGTCACTTTTTTCCACGTTTAAGCGGTGAAATCCTGTAGAGTATTGTTGTGTTAGCGCAGCCTTTTCTTATCGTTACATTACTAGAGAGAAAGAGAGGAGATAAAGCTCGAACTAAAGTAGCTAGCTTTCGTGAAGGCCCGTCTTCGACAGCTGTCGGTGTTTTAATCGAGAAATTGATGCAATCCGCTTCTAATTTCGTAATTTATGTTTCAGCTTTATATATAGTGACCCCTTCTTTATTGCTAATCTAATAACCGTCCAATTAATACTTCTCGCATTTATTTTAATGCTCAAATTGTTTAACATAGACCATGTATTCTCTTAAACAAAATGTGTACGAAAATTGCAGGAACTCCCTAAATTTTAGTTTCCAGTATGATACTCCCACCCAGCTGTGTCGCAAGTCATTTTTTCCCAAGTTTTGAAGTAGGATTTCTTTTGATCACATTCATATTTTCACCAATCCCTCAAAAACTGCCAAGTGCAATTGCTTAGCCCACAGTTAAAACGACAACCATTAAATCCTCATAAACAGTCTCGACTCCTTTCATTTCTGCATTAAATATTTTACTTTTTTATTTTGATTCGCATTGATATTTAACGAAAATATGCCCATTTACTCTAACCGTACCCGTATTGAGCTAATTGTTTCTTGGAAAGAATTCTGTGCTGCGTGCACCAAAAATAAAACTTTTGAAATTGGACTATTATGATTTTTAAATCATTAAGATGCATCGTACTTTCTTCCCATAAGAGCAAATAGAGATAATTAGCTATCATAGAGAGATTCTATAGATTATTTGTAGACATTGTAGGGATTCATTTCTTAAAATACTTTCTTCTCCATGGAATCGTTTGCAGTACTGAATAATACTTGCATAGATTGAATTAAATAATGGTCAAACGAATTAGATGGTTGTATTTGCGGTAGAGGGTGACTTCGACTTCAACTCTCCTTACCTCATTTTGCGTGAAATTCTGAGTAAATAGATCACTAATTATAGTCGTCCGTTATCACTTTTTCTAAGAATAAATAGATTCAATGGTATGGGGGTGAGATTCATAGATTTGACTAAAGTCAGTTCAATTCACCAATATCATGTAATTAGTCGCCTCCTTTGCGTAGTAATGAGTTCTTTGTTTCGCCCGATTCTTCTAATTTTACATCATTCACTCACCTTAGTTCTTAGCAAATATTAAGTATTAAACGACCTACCGTGTGAGGTGAAAGAGAGGCCCGCATGAGACTAATCTCGCATGTGAAGGTTTTATCTATTTAGTTCAGAAAGGTTTCTTTTGGAACAATTCTCCCCATCAAATGAAAAATAGAACCGATTGCCCCCTATTCGTGAAAGCCACGCTTTTTCCTCAGATGTTTCGCTCCTTTGCATCAGAATTGATCTAGTAGTTCGGGGTAACCTCCCATACCTCGAACCTGCAGTCATACAGTGCTCGAGGCTGAAGCAGTCTCTCCTGTCTTTTCCCTTATCCTCATTCACTTTCGCAGGGTCTCATTCTTGGTGGGTAAATCCCGAGATAACGGAGCCCATGAGCTAGGCACCCTCCCATCCTTCAGTGATGAAGTTTGAGATAGGCTTCAGCAACTTTTAAAGAGTAAAACCACAGCCTCGTGTGGATTCTCAGCTATCCTACATCGCTTTCCCTACCCGTATATGTTACTGATTGATAGTTAAAAGCACTTCGGTCACGGGTAACATGGCGGTTGGCGTGACAAGAAGCCTGCGACCGTCCCCATATACAGGTATGGCTCGCCGTTGTGCCCTAGTCGCAGGAAAAAGAGCGGATATCCCTTTGAGTGTATTGGCGACTGGCTGCGCCGTCCTGCTCATCTAAACGCTCCATCTTCCTTTGTCTAGAAGCCCAAGACGAATAGCTATTACGCTCGGGCACCGAGAAGAGACTACGATTCCGAGCGAATTACAATTTTTTTCTCGGAGGAAAAGGAGTTGGTTTCTTTTCAAGATCCTGTTCCTTGGCCGGAGACCTTGGGAAGAGAATTGTTCCAAGTCTGTGTTGGAAAGTTAATTCAGGAATGCTCCAGTAATTTTACTGTCTCCGCCTACTCGGTGATGTATGGCCGCAATGGGGATTTTACACAGTTTATCAAAGAAGGCAGTACTTTGCATGCTGGTAGGAAGTACGCCCTCGAAGCGAAATTTTCGAAAGGCAATATAAGTACTGTGCTCCTATGCAGTGCTTCTCAAGCTTTTGACCTCCACGGTACACTAACTCAAACTTCGCGGCACTCTAATCCAGCCTACCGACGTTTTTGCGTTGGAAAATTGTCAAGGGAGCTGAGTTGTCTTTAATTTGATATAACGCACGTGGTTTAAAAATGGTTTATTTTTCTCTGAAAACGATGTACATTTATTGTAAAATGTCTCCGCATATTACCGTGTTATTTCCTACCAAAAATATTATTATTATAAAACACTTTATTCGGCGAGGTTAGGCCCATGTGGGCCTCTCTTACACCTAACCTCTGTAGTCATACATTTAAAATGAGAATATATTGTCTCGATGACGTGGATTTGTTACGATCTCGAGAAATCCTGCGTTAAACCATACTTATATCAGGCTGTATAAATCAAGATAGATCAGGAATAGAAAGTTATGTGTGGATTTGAGTGTTTATGTATCTTAAACGAAACCTACTCATCGGTAACATCACAGAAAATCAAAAGCACATTCAAAATAAAATTTTTAGCATAGACTCTCGGATGAAGCAGCATTTCGTAAGTTACTCCGCGTTGCTATCGAATCCTCTGCTAGAATTAAAATACGGGTAGCTAACCAGATTCTCCTTAAAGATGAAGAACACACCCGTTTCCTTCACAAGCGCCAAACGATGTAGCCTCATGACCGAAATTGTCGTAAGGAAACAATCTTCGCTGTCACAGGCGTATGAAAGCGAAAAGTCAATATTGACACGAATTTAACGACTCCGGTGGTTGGATTTGTGTGCGCTGAGTCGCGAGTCACTCGCTGATGTTCCGTTTGCGTATGACTTTCCGTCATTATTCGCACTTCGGCCGAGTGATCATTTTAAGTCTTTCATCTCGGCACGCAACCGTCTGTTTCCAGGGGGAAGGGTAACAAAGCAGGGCGACATTCTTTCTCGGAGTAGTCTTATTTTTGGAAGGGAGACATTTTGCTCCCAACGTGGGAGCGTTTTCACAGCCTTCTCACTTTGGGAGCTACTCAGCGCAAGGGTGAAAAGTACACGATACTCGGCCCTCGCCATCGCTTAGTCTCATTACGTTAAAACCTTTCCCTTGGTGGTGCCCTCTGTTGTATGACTCGTTAACCACGAGATAGCCCAGCATCCTTTCTCTCCCGTAAGCTCTCTCCGGAGCGGATTTGGAGGTTATCGACCTCTGCGAATACGTTTACTTGGTTCTTTAAGGTGTCGCTATGTCAGAGCTGAGGAATCATTTCGGCGTTTCGTAACCGGCGCATATTTGAGGCCGTTAGGAAATAAGTTGCGGAATATTTGTCGCCGTGGGAAAAGTCTGGATGGCGTAGAGCTGCTAGTTTCGGGGGATTTGAATGCTGCTGGTGCAGGCGGACTATCTCCGGGACGAAGCAGATGCCATCCCCGAACTCCGTATCGTTAACACTTGGAGTACGAAGCGCACGAATTCTGGTGGAGCATTTGTAAATATCTTTGAATGGATTTATTTGGGAACTCCTGAGGGTGGAATTGAATTTTTGCAGTTTTAGGATCTTTCTATTCTCCGGTATCAAACGGCATTGGCATTTCATTAACACGTGCGGATACCTGCATTTATCACTTCAGCGGTGAAGCGTGAACGGATTGCTCTCTCTTCATTGCTTGGATTTGTTTATTCCTTCAGCTCTTCCACTGTAGATAATAATAGACGCAATCTTCAAAATCTTCGCTTAGGCAGCGAAGGCCATTTCGTACATGAGCCTCCACCGGGAATCGAACCCGGAACCGCTTTCACCAAAGTCCTACGCGTTATTCACGTGGATATCGGGAGACCCCACCTTTCCAGTGTTGCAAAGGACCATAATCGATTGTCTAATCGCGATTCGCGGGCCGCAAGCGGCCCTTTAAAAGATTTCGCGCGGCCTAGCATAAATTCTTTCCTGAACATTTCCTTCTTTTAAAGCTTGATAAGTGAAAGGGAAAAAGTAAATTTATGTTTGAATATGTCTCTTAAGAGAGAATTTTGATCGAAATACTTTGCGTGAAACCAAAGCGAGACTTTGCGTAGAGATTTTAGACGAACTACTTGTGCTAGAAATTAGTCCAGCGTATCATTTGCAGACCGCGGAATCTTAATAGGAGTTAATACCGTATTGCCCATAGGTGGTAAAGGCTTGGACACGCCAGGTCTAACCTTCTATAGCCCCAGAATCACATCTAACGTGGTGTTATTCAAGTTCTCGTCTTATTTAGAATATCCACAGATACTTAGCTAGAGAAATCATACAGGTTCATGTTGAGTGAGCTATGAATCAAATAATTGAGTACTTTTTTGCGTGGTTTATGGTATTGGGATTATCCATTCCGTCGTCGCTAGCGAAACAATCTGCCGCCACTTTTTATTGGGGATATAAATGTCCATAGAAAAGGTGATCTTAATCCGGAATGCTGATTTCGTAATCGCGCCAACGTGTTGTAACTGAGAAAATAAGTATAGGCCCACGAACCAAGTTCTAAAATTACGTCCGTTAATCCTTATCATAACGTAAGAAACTAGTTTTGTAGGCACCTATATATAGTTATTTCTCCGTGGCTCTGAGGATATTAGGACTTCCAGTAATCTTTAAACATAAATCCTAGGTTTTATTTGATTTTTATAGCCCTAGCGGCGTATACTTCCCAACCATTTGGGCGCTATTTTCGTGATGTCCACTTGGTCGAATCGTAAAAAAATCAGGCTATATGTTGCCGGTGGAAATGGTTCTCAAATGTGTGGATATCTATATCCAGCGGATGATGAAATTCGAATCATAAAACTTTCATTAACGTTTCATTGCTGACCTCCTTGATATCAGCTGCAGGGTTTTCGTAAAGTCTAGATATTGTTACAGCGCTATGAAATTTTGTTCTTCCTTCCGAAGATGGTTTACGGTAACTATGATTGACTCCAAATAAAAATTGTTCAAGTTTTTTAAACATTTTTTTTATTTTTGCTTCTCAAAAAACTTTCTTCTCCTCAATTGGTGACCTGTAATTTTTCAACATCCCATAGAAACTTAAGTGTTTTAGATGTTTTTGCTTTGGCCACTCTGAAACCTTCTTTTTCTATTTCCAATCGTTCGCAGTATAGGAACTTCGGCTTATCTCCTAAATTTCCTTCGAAGAAAATAGCTATTAGTAGTTGTTTTGTTTAAAGTGGTTCAATGGCAGAAGTCATTTCTCACATATTGGCTCTCGCTGGGATTCGAACCTTGGACAGCTTTCATCATAGGCGAACGTACTACCCACTTGACTGTCCTGGAGCCTTAAAATGGTTATTCTTGTGCCGCAGAAAAACAATTTTCCCCTTGTTTAGATCACTATATATTTGTCAACATTTGAAATAAGATAAGCACATTCCATTAAAATCTGTATTTTTTTACTGTATTTGTACCTCAACTCACATTAGTTACTTTCAGATAAATACGCTTTTGAAAGTTACGTCAGGAAATATAAGAAATGTTTTGGAATTGAAATAACCCGTGAGTATTCTTGTTGAGCCAGAGAAGCTGGAAGTGCTTTTTCATGTGAGAATTTTTTTTCGCCAAAAGTTGGCAAATTGGAAGTCTGGGTTATGCGTCATCGGTCTTGTAGTCATCGCGATGAAACATCTGTCAAAGTAAACATGAGAATGATCCGCAATCGCATTTAATGCTTTTAGCGTACATAATTGATGTTATTAAGGATGATGGATATTAACAGAATCTTCTTGTTAAAAAATGCAGCGATCTGTCGGAATATTCTTCGAGATCTTACTGTTTCTCTCATTCATCAAAGTTACTCATTCTTGGGGCCGCTCGAACCTACTGATTTGGGTAAGAAGTATATCTAATTTCCAGGATAATCTAAATCCTATGTGTTAGCTCGTTTAGAAGAATCAAGTATTCATTTATGGGACGGATGAGGAAAGTTACACGCTCGTGAATGTTCATTTACTGAGAAAAACCAGACATTAAGGAAGTTTCAGCCATTTAATCTGTATCATGATGACGGAGGTGATGGGTCAACAACACAAGGTCAGACTTTTCCGATAACCGAATGATTCTGTGAGCTTTTTTGCCCTACTGATGGAGTGACTATTCTACAGAACTTGGAACTCACGGAGGACGCCGTAACTTTGTGGAATTTCGACATAACGAGGATATGCTGAATGAAACAGTTTTAAAACAACAAAGATTTTTATGAATTTTACTTATTCACAATGTATAAAACAGAAACTTATACATTGTGAATTATTAAAATTTATATTACTCTTTGTTATTTTAAAAGTGTTCTTTTCAGAAAATTCTCGCAAAAGAACTTGGTACACGCGGATCGGATTAATTTAATGTGGCATGTTGGAGAATCAACTAAAAGGTTGCCAAGGGATCTAGGTATTATTTTTTACGCGGAAGAACATTGTGCCATTTTGTTAAAATCAATATTTGTGAAGTATTTCATCTATATCGGTGAAAAAATTCCAAAATTTAATTGAATATTTGTATTTTGGAAAATTTTATAGGTTATTGTCGAAGAAGATAAATTTCGTGTCGATATATACGATTAATACCAGAATATTAATTTGATTTACTCCTGGCTTGCACATCCTATTATGGATGTGCAAGCCATTTTTCTTGGTATGGTGCGTGTTTTCAGGAATTAATTTATAATTTTTTCAACTAGAATGATAGATCTCTATCTAGTCCCTATAGCCTTAGTTTTTTGTTCCGTAGATGATTGGCATTCAGTTCAGATTGTCGCTGATTGACCGAATATCCGATTGATTCTTATAAAAAAGTTTTAGGTCTCTTTTAAAACTATATTTTTGTGGTATTTGCCATCGATTTACTAAATTCTGTTTTTTCCTGTCGGTGTCCTAGCTTCATTTACAGATTTATTTGCTCGAGAGAACCTTTCCGTTCGGTATCAGAATCTCGTCGACTTGATGTTATGGTGTTATCGTATTACTCCAAGAAGGAAGCCCGTTTAGGTACAGAATGTTGTTTCACTTAGAGTTGATCGATTAGACTTGTAATGAACTTGTGATAATCGTTCAGAGTTGACTTAATCGTTGGAAAGATTGCTCCTGCGATCGGCTTGAATCTATCATCTCTTTTAAAGCAAAAATTAAGGTGCTCAACTAAAGCGACCATTTAATATTAGTGGAAGATGAACATTCCTCAAGGTGAAGCGATTATTGCATCTGGTAGGTTTAATGGAAAATCTGCAGCCTAAACTGTTATCTGTTCGGTACCGGTTTCCGCCTGTAACGGTTCTATCTCCTCAGTCGTACTAAACCGGTTCGATGAAAAATGTCGTATTATAAAATTATATGGAATTATTTTCCGATCCCGACCGCCGTAATGTTAGCATTTGTGTAACTTGTAAGGCGCTAAGTTTTATTTCAGCGTATCATACCATTTTATTTATAAGGGGATTTTCGGATGTGCGTGGTGATTTGCTTTTTTTTAAGGAGCGCCTCGCGGTTTCACGCGCCGACCTGCGTCATACATAGAAGAATGCTCCGACACGTAATTTCTTTGAAGGTGCGGTATATTATGTTAGTAAAAATAACTTGGGGAATCGTGGTTTATTTCCGTCATAGTCCAAGTTTAGTCCCGGTTTAAAAGTTTAAGATGAATCCGAGTTTGAACAAGGCTTAATCCGTGTTAAGTCCTGGATAACATTCTGGACGGAAAAAATTAGCAACTGTCCATCATCACTCTCAATTTATACTTAGAAAAGCTTCAGGTTTGAAATTCTAACCGGGCATGAAATTAAGCTAGTTTCTTTCTTGCGTCCATATTTACTCGACACATTTGGTTAATTTGGATTTATGAAGTGATCCCATTACGTTTCTCTTGTGTAAGTGCATTTTCTATGACTAGAAGGACTTCTGCTACAGCAATATTACGGTGGCTTCTTCACCTAGACATGCGAGGCGCATTGATTTGTGAAATAATAATGCAAATTCTGTCCTGATGAAACTTACTTCATATTTCGATTTTGGTTAAAATGTATTCGACGAGGTATCCCGATCATTTTCCTCTCCTTGGATAAGATAAGAGAGATCTAATTTTCTCGTCAGGTGTTTCCAGGAGATACATCTATCTTATGACGGGACAGATTTCCTATCATGATATATGGTCTGCTATTAGGAAACACCGGGCGTGTTCCCTGCAGACAAAGATTCTGTATATGTCAGAGTTTTTAATTCGAGAAAAGCAATCTCGGATTTTCTTAATCGGCCATCTGTCCTAAATTCTGGATAATATTAGAGATGATTTGGACTTCATAAATTTGTATCATATGTTTAAAGGATTAGATTCGCGTGCTGTCTGTTGCCTAAAATTTATGGTATTAACTTTCTGGAATGATCTCTTCGTTAGGTTTCCGAAGGAATGAGTATATATCAGGAGTGTCCAACGTTGTATCCTAGTGGGCCGCATTAGCTCTCATAAAGATTTAACGGGCCGCAGATCAGGGGCGGATTTATAATTAGGCTCTAGCTAAGGACTTCATCCATATGGGACCTCGATAAGATTTTGCTAATAAATTATCATTAGCAAATTTTCTTGTTTGTCGCGTCAGGAAAGAATTTAATATTTGTTGAGTAAGCCTATATAATATGTTGGAATGTATTACATTGCTTATTTCAATCTCTGTAAAGTATTCAGACCGAAGGCCAGTTGGGACCTCATCCCCTCTGCCATCAATTGGGAAAAGCTACGAGGGGAAATGAGGCTTACAAGGCGAGATGAGGAGTGAGGTAGATGCCCTTGCTTACCTCACTGAGTCAGAATGCTAGAAGTAGAACACGTTAATGAAGCACTGACTCCGCCAGTAACACTTTTCCTAACATTTCATAAGGAGAAACCTTAATTAATGCCATTAATCAGCATAACTTGTACCTCTTTCATATCATCAAAGCCATATACAAGATTGAGGCAATAGTATATAAAAGATACATTTTTCTCTATCCTATGCCAAAAGACAAAAATATTTAATTCATCGAGATACGGTAGCAGGACCAGCTTATATCACTATATAACTTATAGAGTCTATCTATCGTTCATTGTAATTTGTGTAAATGCTGTACATTGCCGTAGTGAAGTGACCGAGATTTCTTTGTGATGTGTATTTCTGTATTTTACGAAAAAAATTCGTGTTTTTACTCATAATTCCTAGTCACTACCTCAATGTGATCTTAGCACCTAGGGCCTGTGATCACGAGTACATAAATCCATCCCTGCCGTAGATAATGCATTTAGCTGTGGTTTGAAGCAGTAAAATTTATGGAAAGTCCTTAGTTTCAGTTTCTTATAAAAAGAGGTGTAAGTTCTTCTGTAGATTTAAACCAAAGTTCTTTCTATGCTTGAGTTATCGTGTTTAAGTGTAATTCTTTTATTTTACGTCAATATTGAATGTTTTATCCCGAATTTATTCCTTTGATTAATGTTTGAAGCGTGGTACACGAATAGGTTGCCTGAAGGACAATTTTTTCCAAAGAATAAATTAGCAGAAAATGTTATAATAAACAGAATTTGTTTTATTTTTATATATATTATCTGACTTTGGTTACAAAGATGATGGTTTGTAGTTTAGGGTTTCATGAGTGAAATGTAGCCGAGCATATTGCGCGTTGTGGTTTATAGTATTTTGTTCTTAATCACCAAATTAGATGTAGGTTTTTTATATCAGGATGGTGCCTTCCGCCAGTCACCCTTCTACCTTCATTAACTCACCTTTTGGGGGATTCGACGTGACATTGCTAGCCGATCGAAGCAATCGAAAGGAATCACTCAGCCTTATTCATTTCCTGCGAACGTCAATTCCCATCCCCCTCTCTTTTATTTTCCGAGCTCTTTAACTTATTTCCAGAGCTTTCACTTCCAGTCCGCAAATTTGTATTCCAAGTAAGTATTCGCCGATTTTCCACGCGCTGTTTTCAGCGAGCCAATTAATTACGCGGCGGAAGAGTCGTGTGTGCAGCGCCTATTCGAGACGGCGTCGACGCCAATCTGTGCGAATCTTTATCTCGTCCGTCAGCGGCGGCGTCGGTGGAGAAAGGCGTCCTGTATCAGAAATACCCAAATGATCCTCACATATCATACGATGTTCTGAACTACTATATTAATATACTCGTTTGAGTCTGGAATCATCCCTTTCGAACTTTGCTGAATCGAAAAATAAGGGAAATCATTCAAAGCCGCCCCATGTATGTCCAGAGCAAACGTAGCTTTATCAGTGTAATGAAAATTAAATGAAACGGTACCGACCCATCAGAGGATCTATGGACTCATCGGTCCATGAAAAACGGATTTCTGTAGTACGTCTTGGTTGTTTTTTCTGCCTTAAAAGTTTTCCCTGTCTAGCGGACTATTTAAAATCAGCCCATAATATTTGGAGGCGCAATTTAGACATGTAAAGATTTGTAAACCATAATGGTTAATGAAATTTATTTCGTCCCCCGGCAGGGAATGGAGAAAATTCATCTCTCGTTTACTTAGTAAATCTTGTTCTTGGCTGCGTCAATAAAGCTACTTAGCTATGACTGATGTTGAATTACGGCATTAACCCTTATCGCTTCTTATTGCTTTGAAAAATTTTATTCAGATGATAATGCTATATATGATTTTGGTTCATTTAGGAAATAATGCTCTAACTACCACACGCCTCATCTTACCTAGTAAGCCTCATTCCGTTTTCAAAGCTTTTAGTTGCTAATAGTGGATGGACTAAGGCTCAAAACAGCCTTCGGGATGAATACTGTACGTATAACAATAGTTGTGGAAATTGTTCAATCAACTGTTTTTGACTCGTTTCCTTTGAGGTATTAGCCGCGGAAAATCTATGGGAAATGTCATTTGGTTCGAGGGAATCTTTCGAAAAGATTTTCAGTAAGCGGCAGCGCATAAAAGCGAGTTAAGTTCGATCCGGCGCATTGTTTTAGCCGCGGAGCCGTCCTCGGAGGGAGGATTGAAATGGGCGGAGTGCCGGTGTCTGGGTTCGAACGGGCACCATAGAGGAATTATAGGCGTCGATTTTTCCTAGGCGTGCGTGCGCATAAGAGGAAAATGCTCCTCCTCCTCCGTCTGGATCAGACAGTCTCCCCTTGCTCACCACGCTTAATCGACCCCATACGCCCCACCATGATTTTCCTCCTCGAGTCCTCCCTGTTTCTCTCAGCCACTTTCCTTTCTTTCCCCCGTAATGTTCGTCTAGAGATCCGCGAATGAGAGAGAAATGACAGCAAGCAAAGATTGAAATAATAACTTAAAGCGTTCAAAAGTTAATAGTTTCCGCGATAAACCAAGTTTAAATGCTGTAAGAAGTAATTTTCCCTCATCAGTATCCTCTTCGTGTTTCTTTAATTTCTCTATTATTTCCCTGTTGCCAATTTCAGTTGCTGTTAGTAATTATGGTAGCCGACAAGGTCTCGGGTTCGAGTCCCTGGCATTTTCCTAGTTAGGAGATATTATAATTTGTTGGTTTACTGTTTCTTTTTACGTTCCTCTGGCAATTGCCAATAAATAGTTGTTGTAGCTTACGGAATTCAGTAAAAATTTCAATAATTATACTCAATGAATTGAATCAATGTTTAATAATCAAGTCAATTGAAGCAATGCTTAATCTCCTAGGAACTTGAGAATTAAATCGGTGGAGATTGGAGGATAGTGAATCTCCCCCTCCTCCTTAAGGAATAATTCATGAAGTTTAATTCAGTTCGAAAAAAAATTCATTAATTTACAACAGGTCAATGTATGAACGAAAGTGAGTGTATGCAACATATTTTAGGCACCAACGATGAAAATCTGCACGAAAATTAGAATTTTCGAGGATGTTTTGTAGTCCACCGCGTTGATTCTCCCACCCCCAACTTTAAGGAAATTTAGATGGAAGCAATGCTGGAACGATTTATTCATTAAAAATAGGAAGTGAAAGTTGTGAAAATAAGCGAAGATCCTCAAGGACTTCGTGCAGTTTCGATGATAAACTTGCGGCCTGGATACGAAATATCAAGGAAAGGAAATTGATTTCGGTTTAAAATAGCGGATGATAGAAGGAAGAAAAAAAAACAGGAACAACTTTTCACTAGGAAACTAATTCCGTGTTTAATAACAACTTTGCATATTACACACAAACTATACTATTAAACACGGAATTAGTTTCCTAGTGAAAAGTTGTTCCTGTTTTTTCTTCCTGGTATGGATTACCACAAAGTAACTCGCAGTTCGGTGGATTTTATTTTAAGGATGATAGAAATTACGATTATATTCACTTAAGAATCCCGCAAGTCGATAGCAGAATTGAAGTGTGATTTCTTATGTTTGTTTTGGTACTTTCTTTAACGTTTGAAGAATGGTTATCGTACCGTCGAATCCAAATAATTCATTCAGTCACCGCTCTGTTCATTCACTCCGACGATCGCCTTTTAAATTCTCGCCAACTGCACTTCCAGGAAGCCACGAACTGCTGACGCTTGGTTCGCTTGCGAAGCGATGCGATCAAAACAAAAACAAAACCCTTTCAGCTAAAATAACCCCACCCGACGGAGGGGCGAACGTCATCCAAGCATATTCGTCCATATGTGATGCACCCCGACACCACCTAATTAAATCTGCAGGTTCGGCCGCCGCGTTCTTAAATCCATTCATTCCATTATCCGCCGAATCGAGTTCGCGCAAAATTCTTTGTGCTCAGTTACGATGGCTAATGAAATAATTAACGAGTCTCCACGGAACGCACTAACGCACTTTCATGTAGACGCACGCCCACGATAGCCATGCCGTTTTCTCTCGTCTCGCTCAGTCATCCGCGATCGATCCCGGCACCCTGCATTCGGAAGGGAGTATTAGAGAGAGAAGTTCGCTCTTGGGTTTTTTTGAGGCTGTTCTGTGATTATCCGCGGACACGGCTCCGCCCACATCCCCATCTCCTCCCAACCCCAACGCCGATTCTTTTGGTGGCGTTTTGTGTGACTCATTTCAATATATTTTGAAGAAAGTTACCCCCGCTCCGCATTCTCAATTTCATTCCCTCCACTTCATGGCGACTATGAAACTGGCGAAGAATTATTCAGCGATTCACTTCACATATCGAAAATCATTCGCTCCGGAAGATACCTGCCGCAACGGAAGTTTCCTCAAGTTTCCGTTAACTTTGCCAAGAAACTATTCTATCTCATGGCAAAATATATATTATATGCAGAGTAATTTTTGATGGTATCAAAATGCGTTTCCGGGTCGATATTTGAGTAACGCGTTCGCCTTTGGTTAAAGAGGTCCCGGGTCCGATTCCCGGCGTGGGTCCCTTTCTGCCTATGCCCAAAATGACCTAAGCTGTCGGAGTGTTTAAAATAATAAACTATTACAATTGTATCATTAGACTGATATTTATGTATTCTATGTTTGTATTAGTTTCAAATACTTTTAAATTTCATTATGAATTATTATAGATGTTACTTCATATTTGTAAACGTTAAATTTTATTATGTAATGTAATGTTAGGAACTTACCTTTCTTTTATTTCTCATCTTCCTTAAAATGTTTAAGTGTTTACATACCAAATAATTTATTATATGCAGTAAAATAAATATGAAATTAATTGTGATTATATTATATGTAAGATAACTTATAATCGTATCATGAGACTGATGGTAATTTATTTTTGTATTCTATATTGGTATTTATTAGTTTTTACGAAGATTTTACTTAATATCACAGTCTTTATATTATCTAAACGTATATAAAATTGTAAAGTTTTAAAAATGTTATTCATTTCTCTAAATTAATATTTTTGCTTTTTTACTATTCTTCGTTGTGGGACATTTCCCGTAACAAGGCTTACTATTATTATTATTGCACAAATTAAAAGCAAGAACATGCAGTAACTGCCATATTTGCAGGAACTATAACGGTCGTCTTTCGGAAGTCCCATAGGAAGTAAATGAATTCTTGAACAGAATCTAAGCAAGTAATGGAATCAAAATATGTCACTCGTTGGCCTAGTCTGGTCGTCGTGTAGAAATTAACCCACGTTCGTCTCAGTTCTAGGCTAGACGTCTTTAAGCATCTTCCTCCGCTCTTGTCACTCGTTACTCTAGCGTAACTCAAGTATGAAAAGCGAAAGGGCGGCTCTTGTGCCAGCAATCCGCGCCGTCGACCTATTTGTGCGTAGTGCTTGCGGCTTTTTTCTATTTTCTCCTCTTCCGAAGCGTGAGGTCGAACGATTCCCACTTCCATCGGCGACCCCGTGTGGAGGATGCAGACCACTCACTTTGACGACTTCTCAAGTGTGATTTTGACCCGAGCTCGCCAGCAAATCCGGCTAAAGCGCATTTCCCTCAGATATCACTTGTTTACCCTTTGAGCTTGCATCCTTTGTTTGATGCCGACCCTTTGAGATTGCGGAGCCTGGTTACTTCATATCGCCGTCTTGCTCGAGGCAAATGTTTAGACGCGATATGAGAGATGCCGATGCGTTTGTTTCCCTTGGAGGGCGCGATCTGGACCTTGTTAAGTCTGTGACGACTTCGTGACGATTCTTCAGATGTACATTGATCCCTTACTCAGCTTGGAGGAATTAATTAAATCTCCTACTCTAAATAGCTTCAACGTCTGCTGGTTATCGGCCTTTCGCTGAAGTTGAATCGTCGCCCTTGCAGCTATCAATTAACCGTGGGTCTAGGAAGGGTGGGGAGCCTTTTTCATTATAAGACGCATTCGCCATAGGTAGAGTTGTCACTACTCCGAGTTTGACCCAGAATCTCGGGGTATTGATAATTTTTCTCCGGTCTCCGGGTTTAGTAATTAATTTTCTGGTGTTTTGATATTGTTATCCGGTTTCGTTGTGTATTTTGAAATGACTCGAAGTCAGAAAATTGCTTGCCAATTGAAATAAATATCGATTGTGAATTTAAAGTTTGTGCAGTCATAGAAAAGAGGCAAAATTTGCTGCTTATATGCATTCAGAAGGCATTTAGTGGACGACCTCTCTAAACGCGATCACTACTAGCGACGTATTTCTTTGCTGTCTCCAGTTATTTCTGAAAGGTGCCGTTTAAATAACCACAGATTCTGACTCAATATCTGAAAACGTTTTTAACCGTAAATTTCCGGGTTTTGGTCCAAAATCTCCGGGCAGAACTCAGCTCCAGGTAGTAACTATAACAAAATTAGTATATTCACGCGTGTCTTACTGGAGCACATTTTAAATGAAAGTGCATTTCGTGATGTCCACATCATTTTTTACGAGTGGAAAACTTCAACTCGTTGGTGAAACTAGACAACGAAAACCTGATGTGGAAATAACGAAATGTTCTTCCGTATAAGATGGGCAATTATAACTATATGCCGTCTACGATACTGTCTGGCCGCTGGTGGTCTAAGTAATGTCTTTTATCGTGAAACTCCGCCTAGTAACAGATATTTTCCGTTGTTCGGTATCGGCTATTGAATTCCGTCTCGACTATGTACTCAAAAAGAAGCAAAACTTGCCGGGTATAATCAGCAGCTCTCTTAGCGAAATAGTTGCTGTCTATTTTTCCATACTGGTAAAAGAAAGTGGTCGTCATCTGGCCATTTTGACATGTAATTTAGGATTTTTCATGTCATGCATTGGCTATGCGGAATGATTATTTACAAGCATGATTTCCACATCCCTATTTCCCACACATGGAGAAATATCTCCGAATCTAACAGAAGTAGTTCTTGGCGAGAAAAACTTACGGAAATGACTTTAGAAACAGGAAAAAGATGGCCTTCGAACTCGTTCTTATTAGCTAAGACACAGCCGCGCCTCCTTCCAGAATACAAATAAGAAAGATCGGAGAAGATTAGTCAGCTGAGTCCAAGCAGTGGAACGAAGGGAACTTTCGACTTTCTAGGCATTCCTGTTGAAAGCATAACCGAGTGGAACTCGATCACTGGGAAATAAGTTATGAATTATTAATTCTGTTCTCTCATAGATTGCTCGCGTAGGTGTCGAAATAAATGCGATGGCGCTAACTTATTTAAAAATACTCCAAGAAGGATAATCCAAGTTAAAAGAAGCCAAGCGACTGTAGGAACGTATCCATTGTTTTCATACTTCCATTAATTAGTCCATAACTCTTTTAAAGTATCTTACAAGCGTTTACCCTTGCGCTAACTGATATCAGCCTTGATGGTGCTCTATAGCGGGAAAAAGAACAGATATATTTATTTAGAAGATAGATTAGAATTATTATTACATTTCACACGGCGGATGGGTTAACTAACAGGCTGTAATAGATATAATAAAGTACGAAAGTATTGAAAACACACGTAATTATGAATAAATTAAAGATATATTTAAAAATAATATAAGAAAAATCAAGTTTCTAACGTCGTTACGTCAAAAAATATAATGTGTCATTACTATAAACTTATAATTCAAGAAATTGTTGTACTATAATATCCATGATTTATTTTCAGGTTAAAACGATAATTTTTATAGCATGAGTGAAATTTTCTTACCCTTTAATCCCGGAATCTCGTCAAGGGGCTAACGTTTTGCGTGTTTAAGATTTCCACGTTTATTCACCCAAGGTGGAATACGAAACTTAAAAACCCATCAGCTGTCGTTTTATTCTTAATTCTTTAATGACTTCAGCGAGGAATCTCACTTCATTCCATTCGAAACGTTTAAGGGTTTAATAATTCTGCTTTGAGTCGCGAGGGCGTAAAATTCCTCCTGTTGCCTCACAACTTTTCCGATAGATTTGGGTCCCGAATTTAACCTTCTTTTCTCCATAGTTGCCATCACGATGACGGGTCAGGACATCGATCTGCAATCGAACCGGAAAAAACATATTTTTGCCGGAGTGAAACCCGAACCGATACCGGAAACCTTTATTTATTTCTGCTCCAAATTACTGTTTTTAACAATACAATTTCACTCAAGTGTAGTCGGAGGAGGGTTAACTAAATATGTGCAACTACGACTTGTAACTATCCATTATTAATAAAATCGGCTCACTGCGGATACCTTAATTTTCAATGCATTTTTCACTCCAACGGTGGAGTGATCCGCAGTGAACGTGTTAAGCACCATATTTAATAAACAATACTTGTACAAGTTTCCACAAAACGATAAAAGTTTGTGCCACTTGATGATGCCATGATCTATGTCGTCGTTGAGGCTTTTATAGTTTTGCGGAATCTAGTATGAGTATTGTTTATTAAATCTGTCTGCACAGTCTTCAGCCTAAAGGTTGGTTTGAACCTAATCCCTCAACGATAAGCAACGAGTTGTGGACAGGGGGCTGAGGCAACTAGGCAAAATGAGGAGTGAGGTAGTTTGCCATAGCTTTCCTCACTGAGACTGGATGCTATAAGCGGAACAAATCCACGTAAGTGAAACACAATGAGTGTATAAGTAACACCTTAAATTAAATTAGGAAAAATTATTAAGTTACATTCTTACTTTTGATTTGATATAAATTTAAAATGTTATAAATTACAAAAATAACTTCCAGGGGGATATAATATAACCTCGGTTGGAACAAAAAAAACTGTTTGAGCCGGTTCAACATTGACGGTTAGTGGGATACCGGACTGATTCGTTTTTTCGTCGAACCGGAACGAAAAACATGACGATTCGAAGTCCTGTAACGGGCGGGGCAGTGTCGTTGCGGCACAAGAAAGATGCTTCGTAGTTTACCTAAATACGTACCCTCGGAAATGGGAAACGTGCTCATCGCTAGCGTAGCATTAGCTCCACGCCGCATCTTGTTTGAGCAGGACTGCTATTTTTGGTCGTTGATACGTTCGGAGCTTTGCATCCTAGTCAACCGCAGGCCCTTTTCATCGCGTATCTCCAATTATTACAATCACCTCCTCCTTTCAACTCATCCGTGGAGAGCGGCAACGGAGTTCATCCAAGTAGCCCCATCCCGATCCGCCTTCGCAGTGAAAGGGATGGGATTCTCGAAGGTAGCATTTTTCCGACCGTTCCGCCCACGCACATGTGACATAGATTTCCTCCTTGCGGGGAATGCCATGTTATTATAGGCCCCCGTAATGATGTGGTCTATTCCTAGTGAATTGCGAAGAGCACAAAAACGTGTTATTTTTGAGGAATTTTTTCGTGCATCGGGGCACAGGATGGTCGCGCCTGATGGCGGAAATATCGATCTTTTTTAAGAAATGGGAATCACGCCCATTATATTACGATTGGGGTCAATTTCTTCGAATATTTTCTCGCCACGATCGGTAATTATTTTCGAGTGTTGGTGCAATTGTCGGAGGTGATCGTCGTTGTGGACGAATTAAATCTTCTCGGTTTGTTGTTAATTTTTTACCTTAGTCCGGCGTTATGGATTTCGATAGTTTTATTATTTTTCTCCGTGGGTCGAAGATTGAAAAATTAGGCCACTTTTTCTCGTTTATTTTTTGTCTACATGGGTTTTTTAATACGTAATTTTATTTATTTAGCTGCCTACAAAAGCGTCCGATTCTGAGCTGTTTCAAAAAGGATGGTTTGATATTCACTTATCGTAGTCAGGGTAAGTGAAAAAAGGATGGTTTGATATTCACTTATCATAGTCAGGGTAAGTGAATTTGCCGTGATTCGATCCTGGGATCTTTGCATTTAAGGGACAGCATACTAAAAAAATAAAGGTGGTGCATCGTCACTTCTTTTTGAAGTAGTTAAAAAACATACGAAAAAGGATGGCATTGCTGGAAAATTCGTGAGAATAGAAGTATTTCCGAGGTGAAAAGAACATAAAAAAGTCTGACAATTACGTTTCACTTCGAGAATAGTTTAGAAACGATTTAGTTACACAAATCGTCCCTAATATTTTATGGAATACTTAGGAATGTAACTGCTAATCCACATATGTAAATGAGGATTTGAGAAAGTTTTCTCAGGCGAAGAAAAAGTTTATATCTCCATGTCAATACGACTACAGTAGTTTCTATTATTGTTCTATACCATTTCCTTAACAAGCAATCAGTAGACTCAATTCGGTTTAATTGTTAGAATGCCGAGAAATGGAACAAACTTGTTGGATAGGTGTAAATTGTATCCGTGATCAACCGCTGTACACTCTATTCTTGCCCAAAAGCTCGACTGTCGCACGTTTCTCAGAACGGAAAAAAGAGATTTAGTAGGCCTCCCTTCATTATATTTAGTTTGATAAATTTCGCCGCTTAGTTTCGACAAGCGCATTCATCAATCAGCACCTGCGAACTCGACCGTAAAAGTCCATTCGCTTTCTTGGAATTCGTGCCATCTTCGAAGCCGTTTCCTTTTCTTTCTCATTTCCCTCGTTGCTCCAAAGTAATTAGACGATGGAATAGGACCCCATACGTGACGTTTCCACCGCTGCGGAAATAAATAATTGCTACCCGCCCAATCAACACGTGCTCCCGGAGTGTCACCCATGTGAATTTGGTGCACGGTGACGGAGGTCGGCCCGTATTACAGGATTTAAAAAGAGTGTAAAGGGGAGGCGGAGGTATTTGTCGTTTGGGTCCGGGTGAGCATGCACAAGGCGAGAACCGAGGTGTGGTGGGAGAAGATGCTCAAATTAGAGCCCTTCGTTCTTCCGCTTGTCTCTGCCATATCCCTTTCAAATCTCGACCGGTCTGAATTTGTTTTATTTTTCGCCCAGAGCGCTCGGGACTTGTTTTTTGCGCTCGTTCTCAAACTCCCACCGTAAGCATTTAGCAACTTTTGGCGTTAACGTACTCAAAGGCCTCCTGTCCACCCGATGGATTCTTGTCGCAAAGCGGGTCGTACATGAAATATTGTAACGCGGATAACTCCGGTTGGCACCATTTTCTTTTTCAAGGGTATAGAATACGTAAGGTTTCTGATGGAAAATTCCTTTTTTAATGTATCGTCGACTTTAAAGTACCTGAGGGTTTTGCAAGCATTCTATTGTGGGAGAAGGGGTGGAAATTTTGGAACGGTAATTCTTGTGAAAGGCTTTTGGAAAAATTAGTGTCTGTAGATTTTGTTCTTCAGAAGCTTCTAAAACTCCCTCGATACCATCGAAGTATTGATTTTATCGAACATATGGCATTTTATAGGTTAAGCAAGAGAGCCACCTCCTCTTTTTGCAATTCCTTGCTACAAAAATGCAAAAATCAATGTTTACTTTGACTTGACCGTTTTCATCCTTCTACGGAATTTTAAATTTTATCTAAAGATCACTATATGACCTCTCAGTTTCCTTTTCATAGAGTTTAGCGGATCCATTGACTCCGATTACGGCATGTCTGCATCCAGCTTTATGGAAAATTCAAAGCATGCCAGCCTCGAAAAAGTAACAAAATATGTGGACCTTGTCGTAGGAAGTACGATAGTCATATCATGTAACCTCTATTTGATGTTCTCCTTTGTTACGGTCGAAGTTTTGGAAAGATTGTCCACTTTGTTTTGCGAAAAAAAATGTGGACATTAAATTGTTCACTCGTGCTCTATAGCTTCCATAAGGGCCATTCATTTTTTGTAGCTTCTCACAAATTAGAGATAGGTTATCCATTAAATAAATAGGAAAATTATAGATATTTTCAAAACCAGATTCTAAACTTGTTTAGAAAAGCGTTACACTTTATTTTTACTTATTATATAAATGCAGGATAAATACGCGTTAAATTGGAACAACTCTTTTTATTCATATTTGAAATATTTTCTACGCTGAAAATCGTCTGTATATATATGAAGTATATATTAGGTGGAAATTAGTGTCCACGTCGACGTAATAAAGATAGGAGATTAGGTCTGATTAACCGGCCAGATATGCAATCCTGAGGTAGCCTGTTAAGAAGGATTTTACTCTGTCGTTGTAGATATTGGTACACCATACAAGGCAAAGTGGAAGAGTGGTCCACATGTGCTTTCCCAGGTTAATTAAGCGTCAATCTACTTTGTCTATTATCTACTTGATCTATTTAGTACTTAGGTCATTTCCCAAAATGCATCTACGAAAGCAATCTTCTTCAAGGTAGCGTGAGACTTACATCGTTTGGGTGAGTTTTTATTTCCTAATCCTGTTTTCACTATTCTTGTTTGTTGATCCTGATTCCCACGTTTCTATTCATCCAAGCCCCCGAAGCATTGTTTCGCAATGTTTCTATTGAATTGCCTCTAGTCCTTTATCACCCGGAAAATCTCAGGTGGCGATATATCCGAATGAATTGCTACTTTTTGGTTCTCAATATCGGTCCCCTTGTAAAGGAAAGTTTCTCCGAGTTTCTCGTCCATCGGCGATCGGTGGGAATAACATCATCGGCGAAATTTCGACACTCGAAATTACGAATGACACTCTTTGACTTATCGACGCGGACTAGTTTAAATTGGCCAATAAAATAATAATATATTACGGAGGAAAATTACGTCAGCTGCCGGTGGAATTTGGATCGTTCAACAAAGGAAACGGTGAAAGTTTGAACTCTGGGTTTTCTGGCGATATTTCCAGTGCGATTCTCAAATGTCAACACCAGCCGGTTTTTTCGCCGCACCGGTTTCCTGAATCCCATATGTAAAAGAATGAGCATTTTATTCACCGTTTTCACGCCCTTTATTGGCACCGTCCTTTGAAGAACACCTGAAACTAGAGATGATTTTGTGCGGCTAATAAAGTTTTTGTCTCGCAAAATACGACATTGCAAGTGCTGGATGTCTCCCAAAATATTCCGCTGTCTTCGAATTGTACTTGCATCCGTTTCTATGAAGGTTGACTTTGAATTTCTAAGCTAAGACTTTAGGGAAGCCGGGCAGGATCATTTGATCGATTAATTAAGGTGCAGGGAGGTTCATAAATCTGAAGAAAGCTTCGGTTGCGAAAGAAAATCGGCCCACTTTTACTTGTTTTCTGAAGCTTGTCCACTGACCAGAAAACTATTGAATTTTTTACTTTAAATTTATTTTCTATCCCCTCAGGACCTATGTGTTCAAATGCCTACGTTATATTACGGAATCCCTTACTGGAAAAGATGGGAGCAGTTTTTTCCGGGTTTTTCCGGATTTAGGAACTCGCGGTGGGTATGAATAAGATTGGGAGAAACTCGGACGAAAAAATTTCCGTTAATTTTACACAATAATTAATGAAAAAGAGCAAACTAATGTTTATCTATTGTATCCAGGGATGTCAACAAGTGAAATTCATGGACCTACACTCGGATCCTTTGGGAATTCATCGAAGACATCGTATTGGATTACCTGTAGAAATATTTCCTTGATACATTTTGCAACCATTAAGAAGCATTTGGTTCAGAAGTTCTTTTTTATATTTTACATATTCATTAGTTAATGTTTTTTAATACGTTCGCTCTTTCTTAACCCTCAATCAGGGATTCTCAACCTGGGGTACAACTTTTGTAACTAGTAATTTATCCGATATTCGCGATAAATCCACCAGTTTTACATGCATTAACATGTATTCGACATTTAATCAGGAAGGATTTAGGAGATATCAATAATATCCTGCCGTATGAAATTCCTCGGTGAGGTTGGGCAGGTAGCCTTTCCAGAACGACAATCTTGCTATTTCTACGAAATATGCTGTAATGATCAACCAGTGCGATAAATTTGGCGTTACAAAGGTGTAGTTTCAGTGAAACTTTCCCGTCGGGTGGAAATTATATTTCAATGACAACTTTGGCTGTGTAATAGATCAGCAGATACACTTTTAAGTTACTCTGCTGGTCTTGGTTTCCATTTTATGAGATAGTGATAGCTCTTCCACTTGGACTATAGCTATTGAATTTATTCAGGTGTAAAAATGCAGCCCTAAATTTTGTAACATCGGTGCCATTTAATTATCATTTATTCAAATTTAAAAAGCGGCTAAAAGTAAACGTGCAAAATTGCGGATAAAATAGTAATTGGCGGAACCAGTAGTAGATCGTGAGGAAATTTTAAGTCGCGTATAATCCGGAGAAAGGGATTTTCGGTCCAAATTAAAATATGTGGCGTGATTTTCCTCCAAATCATATCTCGGAGAGCGGGGGACATTTCTCCCTGTAGTCATCGGTTGATAAATAACGATGGCGAGATATTTGGAAGCACAGCATTCTTGACGAATTAAATCACCATCTCGATGACGGATGTATTAGAGTCCCGTGGTTCGCTAATTTTCTTTCGGATCGAATCGGAGATTCTTAACGCATTCCCTTCGCCATCGATTACATTATTTCAAATATGCATGCTTTTCGCATTTGTCGAATACCGATGTGGCCGATTGATTTAGGGTCATTTAGTCGCGTTAACTGTTCCAAAGCGATAAATGGCAGGTTATCGCGTTAATTATTGTGAAAATAAATCATAATAATTCATTAGTTTTAGCTGTCGATGGTCTTGCATGTTCTTATTCTCTTTCGGGAGATTTTTCTCCGTGTTAAGAAATGCTACGGCGCGATAAAGACCGGTTCAGAGTAACATCAGTTCTGTTAGTTGATCTACGAAGGTCTTATTCGAATCGTCGCTCTCGATTAATGTTGATTTGGCTCTCGAAATCTCGTCATACCTTACGCAGAGTAATAAATTTCGTGTTACGGCTAAAATACGATTTAAAATAATTTCAGCTTGGGGATTATTGAATTAAGTATTCTGTCGCTGCGTGGACGAAGATCCAAACTGTAAACTCTTAGCTTAACAATAATATTGATGTTAAAATATGACAATCATCTATACTGAGAGCACTCGGAATGTTGTTATAATTAGCATTAATTTATGTATAATCATACATCACTATTTGTCACAAATAAAAGATCACATTGTCACAGAATTAACCCATGAAATAACCTTTTGAATTTTAACTTCGATCGATTCCAATAGAAGCACGCGTTTTACCTTCCATCTTCCCAACGTGTAAGAGTCAACTCATAAAAGTCATTTAATACGACGCCCAAAACCAAGCATACGTCCTACAGTTTGCATATATGAAGCCAATGAGTTTGAAACCTTGTCTGAATTTGGCAGTTAAATAGCAACACTTATATGCAAAAGAATAGTGAATAGAAGTTCACAGTTATAATTTTAGTAATATTTTCTTTCCTATCTTGCCGGTCTTGTTGGATAGACATTCTAAAGGAATAATAGAATAAATTCCATATTACAAAGTTTCTCTTACTCCTTTACTTTTTAGTAAACTTGGAATTAGTGTCCACATCGACGTGGTAAAGATAGGAGATTAGGTCCCCCAAGGCAAAAAAAGGCTCTATACTTATATCCATGCTAATTTTATTACATCTATACTAATTACACTAAATTTTGAATATTAATTTAGTGTTGTAATTTAGTAGCCTACATGATAGAAACGTAAAAATAATAACAAATCTATTAGGTCTTTATTAAGTAAGTCTAAATAGTTTCTTCTTCCATCTAACCTTTCCGCTGTTATATCTATATAAACAAAAAAATGTAAATTAAAATAGAGGAGAAAACTCAAGAAGGATTTACGGATTGAAAAAGCGTATGTGATATCTTAGGGAATAAAATATCCACAGCTGGAAAGTATCCATAAATAAGGGTATAAATAATATTGGCAATAATATATTATATGACTTAGTAACTTCGACGGAGGATTAATATTTGTAATTGGGTACAATTTAAGGCTATCCATAATTATTATCAATAATAATCTATGTTAATCTTAGCGTTTTTAATCATAAAGGAAGCAATCTAGAGAATCTGATTCCTCGTAGAAAAGCGTTTCATTTCTTCGTTCTTCGGGCACAGTTCGATTAAATGTCGTCCGAGTCTGGAGCCACGTTTTCATGCTCAGCCTCCCTTCCGACCTTTTCCATTGCATCCACTTTCCCTCACTCTCTGCCTTTTCTTAGAATGTCTTATCGCGTGACATTTACGCCGTTACGAGGCCGGATTAACGTTATGCGGAGCTTCGGGGCAGATATTTGTGGAGGTCCTCGTCCAAATGTCTCCTTACACAGTTTTATGTCTTCTTCTCCGGCTGGACATTGTTCTCGTACCTTTCTTGTTTCCGATGTGCTCATTTTAAACGCGATCATCTCGACCCGTGCAGCTGTGAAAGGATTTGAGGTTAATCCGACGTGGATCGGTCCCACGAATATCCTCCCCAATTGACGCGTGTCAATATATTACGATAATTTTAACGAGATGGGTAGTTAAATGAGGAAATTGACCATGATTTTTTTAAGCACACGTGTTTTACGGTAGTCTGCTGGTTACAGCTGTTGGAATGCGTGACTGGATATTCGGCACCCTTTCCATCTAATCCATTGTATTTAGATAACAAATAACCGGTTATAATGAATGGAATCGAACAAGATTGAGAACTGAAGAATATATTTGTGGATCAAAGAATACGTTTGTTAACTCTTAAAATACACCCCCTTTAGGAACATTTGTCTGTCTTTATTTGCGAAAAGCATTCAAAATATTATAGTAGGACAATACAGTAGTATAAATTATTAATATTGTATTATTTATCTGCTTGAATTCAGTTTCGTTAAAAAAACGTCTGTTTAGTAGTATTGTTAAAAGTGTTTCGACTGCTTTGGTCATTTCGCACGTAGGCCCCCACCGGGAATCGAACCCGGGACCACTTTCACCGAAGTCGAACGAGTTGGCCGATTGGCTATCCGGGAGCCGTAAAAAATGTCTGGTTTAGTGTAGAAACCTACAGTAAGACCCCGCTTAACGCTGTTTCAGTATTGCGCGGTTTTACTGGGATTCCCCGAAATCGATCGCGGTGTTGGGATTCCCAGAATTCGCGCACGATTTTGTTAGTCCAAATTAATTAGCGTTTCTGAAAATGAGGATCGAAGTGAACTTCCAACGGATTTTCTAGAAAAAAGTTTAGCCACCTGAACGGAAATTATGGATCAGTTTATACAAAATGATTTGATTTTAATAGAAGTTTAAAGGCAAGACGGAGTGCAATTGATGCGATGTCTTGCTATAAACAGATGCTTTCTGAATGAAACAGGAAAAGGCAAACGATGTTAGATGACTTCTTAACAAAAAAAACAAAAGATGTCAATTGAGGAAGACCCTTCCTCACGCAAATCTATATCAGAAATAAATAAGTATATAATTAACGCAATAAAGAAGCACTAAAAAATAAATGTTACAAAATATAACCATAAACTGATAAATTTTCTTATTCTATGTTCAGTTTCACTTATCCCCATTATTTACGTACTGAGACGACCTCGTTTAACGCTGCTTCGTTTAGCGCTTGGACTTATTGGAACGTATCCCCCGCGTTAAACTGAGTCTTAATGTAGTTTGATTCTCATCCCCTACATCATGAGCCTCAAGAAAGTTAGGAGAGGGGATGAGGAAACTAGACAAGATGAGGAGTGTGGTAGTTTGCTCAAGCTTTCCTCACTGAGATAAATATTATGAAAACTTTAACGTAAGAACAGCATAATTACTCTAAGGATATCTCTTTTCAGAGCTCTAAGGATTGAATTTTAAGAACGCCATAATTTAGTATCGCCCACATCTCGTAGCTTTCAAATGATCACAAGTATGAACAAGACTGAAACGAATAATGCAAAGATTCGTTTTTCTATCCCGTGCCAAATGATATAAAAAATTAGCAATTCAACAAGATAGGGTTGCACGTATACCGTATAAAGCATTAAGCATCTCCTAAAAAGGACAAACATGTGGTGCCTGCGCTTTCAAAGGAAACATCGTTTGAATATTATCTCGAAAAGACATCGCCAACTTTCGCTTATTTAGCGCTCGCAGATTTATTGTCGATTAAAAATTCTTAGTTGCCCCATATTAATTTATTAAATCGTATCTGTCCCATCTCTTGCCTTTATTTCCATCATAATCGCTTATCACTCGTTCCCAATAAGAATGCCGTCTGGCAAGCTGTAGGCCCTCCAGGGCTTTTGCCCCGTTATTTTTATTTTAATTGTTATTAATGACGGGTTCAGTTTGGAAGTCGCGACAGAATACAAGGGAAGTTCGACGCTCTGGTTGCACAGTTCTTCTCATTGAACTCTTGACACTGGTATGCTGTTGTTCAGCATATGGTCGCGTGCGACTGTTAACAAGTTAGCGGAGACGGAAAACCTGAACAACAATCGACAAAGTCGGCCTTAGGAGAACTTGTCTGCCAGCATGTCGCACCTGTGGTTCCATATTCCTATGAGCACTTTAATGACTCAATTTTCGACTAACTTAGTTTCATCTCGGAAATTCATTATCTTTCAACTTCCACAACTGATTTAAAGAGGTATTATTTCCGAATTTATGAAATCACAAAGCGGAATCTTAGCTCCTCGAGAGGGATTCCTTATCCTGTCTTTTTTCATCGACTTTCTTCCAAGATTATACTTATTTTCCGGCAAAATTTTGAAATCTCGAAAGCACCGTACTTATATCGAGGGCGTAAATTATTTCATTCAGAAAGCAAATTTAGACGCGTGAATTTAGGTCTTACGTATCTTTTTCGACGTGTCTCGCTTTTTAGAAGAGCCTACGAATCATGCCATATAGCTCACCGAAAAACTCAACAAAAATGTCGTTTTAAACTGGGACCGCGGGCCAAATCCGGACTTAACTTACTTAAATTCGGTATGCGAAGCTGTTGAGCAGATCAGAAATGATCATTATGCGATTAGGAACCTCATAATTATGCTGTTAAACAAGATTCCTTATCTGACTTCACTCAATTCAATTCAAACGTATAATTCATAAAGTATAATCAAGTCGAGATATGTAAGAATTTTAGAAAAATATTGTGTCAAAAATATTTGAACCAGCGCCTTCGACAGCATCTTGTAGTGTTCCAGCCTCTAAAAGTTAATTTGTTGTTGCTTCTGATGCACAATTTCCATGATTTTTTCCGTGTTTTGCTAAAAATGACTGTACCGCGATTTTCGGTGACTTTTTTAGGTTAACGAGGTGGCCATTTTGCAGTCAGCTCGGTTAGGTATTACTTAAAGCGCTTTTGAAGATAGATTTAGCGAAGTGCTTACTATGTGTTGGTTTTTTTTTGTTTCAATGACCATTTCTCTTCTCTGTGCTTTTGTGGGAGTGAGAGGAGGAAGGTTTTTTTGTCAGTGAATTTATTATTTTCTAAATTCTTTGCCTCTAAAAAATGCTCTTGAAAAAGTCACTTGAGTGTGTCCCAAAGAATGTGCTGTCCGGTCGTGTAAAATTTTTGTGTACCGCTCGGAAAATTAAAAATGAATATCGAAAAATATATCGCATTCTGTGATACACGCGACTGTAGAATGCTGGATAATGAGCCAGATGAATAAAAATTTTGGGGTGCTCGGTCTTAAAGGAATCCCCAGCCATCGTGCTTGACTGCGGTGGCTGATCTACCACATGATGCTGCGAAAAATCGTCCGGAAAGAGACATCATGTCCGGGTTGCATCCGGCAGACAAACCTCTCGTTTCCCGAACGTTCGATCACCTCTCCCTTCACACCTCCACCGCCTTGCATTCGCCCCTTTCATTCGGGCCGCATCCCAAAACGTGAGATGATATCGTCGTGGGAGGGGTGGACCTCCTCCCCCTTTTCTCACATCCGAACGTTTTTTCTCCGCTCTTCCCCGGTGGGAGAAGAAACTAGGTTTTAGAAGCGCGTTTAAGTCAGTGCGCATGCGCCGAAATGGGTAGCGGCGAAGCAGGATATTGGCTCTTCCGTTCCGAGGGAATTCGGGATTCACTTTCCTCCCAAATTGAGTTACGAAAGTGAGAGAGATTTGGCCGAGCTGCATAAGGCGCGTGACGTGATGTAATTGTTACGGATTAACGCCGCGAAAATATCGTTTTCGAGTGCCTCTTTCGAATCTTCCAAGATGATTGAGGCTTGAGCGTACCTTTGAGGAATGGCCGTTGTCCACTTGTGCGTTTTCATTCTTTTATAAAGAGATTTAGTAGTAGATTTAAGCTATAGATTTTCTTTAAGTTCAAACCCTTCGGTTCGTGTTTCTGCTAACGCTTGCTTTTCCTTACGTATGTCATTAGTACCGTTTTTGACTCTGAGTATTGAAGACATATTGGCTTAATATTATAATTATACCTAAAATGGGCATCTAGTCTTCACTCTAGGGTTCAGTATTATAATGGTTTTTTATAGTTAAAGTGAATATTGCAGTTAATTTCCTACGTTTATGAGAGAACATCCTGAATATTAACTTAAATCTTCACCTTTTCTCAAAGAAACCACCATAGTTCAGGGCCCTAGAGTGAACGTTAACTCCATTTTAAGTATACATAATAATACCGGGACTTCGACTCATTCTTATAGTCGCCATTTTTTTATTTTGACCAAAATAACAAAATTTTTCGATTAATTACCGAACAGAGCGGTGCATAGAATTTTTCAAAGTACAAGATATCTATCAGCATCAGTGTTTATGACGCCATTCTATATTAAAGTTTTAATTTCCTCAAGCATACTTTCGCACAAACAGCTTTGATCTTAGTTTACTAGAGATTTCATTTCTCGCAGTTAATGTAAGACAAGAAAGGGCCAACGAGAGTATATTCAAAGCTCGTAAAATCACCCAAGAATACTAAAATACAGCATAAAGCTCTTCGAGTGATGCTATTCTTGTGAAATAAAGCGACATTCCCTCTCCAAAATGGCTTTTATGCGAAAACGGGAGTAGACTATCGTACAAGGAACAGTCCTATCTAATACAGGACGTCTGAAAACCCTACTCATTCACAATAATTCACTGAACAAAAGTGTTTAATAATTAATGCAATAAATAATAATGCAACTTACTTCGTTTACTTCTGGAAATTTATCCTGGGAATTACGTCATTATGATTTGAATAAAATCGTATCTAAATTGCTTCGATGAATAAGTCATTCACGTCAGAGAGGTTCTTCCAGAGTTCCCAGATAGCCATATGGCCAGCGCGTTCGTCTTTGAAGAAAGCGGTCCCGGGTTCGAGTCCCGTGGGAGCCCATATGCGCGAAACATACAGCCGTCGAAGCCATTTAAGCAATACTACCACAATAATACTACTAGGTACTTCCTTCGTAAAAAGATACAAGTAGGATGATTCACGAGTGAGTTTTCGGAACTTTTTTCGGTTTTATTCTAACTTCGCGTTATTTCGACCTTTTCCGGCAAGAAACCAAAAAGTGGTCTTGTTTCATAAAGCCCTGTGCCGGCTCTGCGTTATATTCCCCGTAAACTAGCCATGGAAACACCTCGACGGAAAATTTTCAAATTGTCCAAGAAATTGATTTCCAAAAGTTATTTATTTAACTTAAAACAGGATTGGAATGGTCCCCCACTCTTCATTGGCTGGGTTTGTTCCACTCCACCCTCACTGCGAATAGAGCACTCTTTGCCCACACCAATGCATCATGCCGGGCAAAATATTGCTTTTGCTTTATATGTAACGCCGTGCTCTTCAAGGCTAGCCGGGTGCATGCAGAGACATGCGACTTTATTAATCGCATTGTGCAGACCAAGCTTGTTAGTCATTTGTTATCCAGATTATTTTCTTGCCGCTCGACGTTAGATGGGAGCTTTCCTAGAAAAGTACAATAGAAAGAATTTGTTGCGTTTTCTTTCGTCCTGAGGATGGAATTGGTGTCGTGCTCATGTTGCACCACGTGGAATTGTTGGAAGATTGACCTCAAACTTAGGGATATTCTACCCGAAAGACAGTGTTTTGAATGCTGCTCGGATGGAGTTAGCTGGAAATAGCTCTGCGTTCCTTTCCTAGCTTAAGTTACGTTTCCTTTTTGTAAGGAATGAAATGTGGGGAAAGTGTAAAAGCTGCTTCCTCCGTGGTAGTTACCTTAAACATACCCTACACTGTGGTCGATTGGCTGTTTAAGGAGATGCAGGTTATGGTACCGTGCATTTTTCTTTTCTTGACGGCATTAATGACCTATTATTTCCAGAAATAAGTGTTTTGTTCAATAAAATTTACGCTCTTAGGCTAGATTTTGTGGAAATCCATCTTATAGAATGGAGGCGTTGTAGTTTTTCCACAAAAATATTTTCATTTAATGACTAACACGAACAGGTTTCCATGAATAATCGTCGTCATCTCCTGATGATGATTAAATGAAAATATTTTTTGTGGAAAGTACAAAGCCTCTATACATTCTACATGTTTTATTCGAGGAAAATTACCTTTGTAAAGCCAGTTCTTGTTTAGTTCATTTGTCTTTTGCACTTTTTATGTCAGGGTTAAGTATCAAGCGTAAGGTCAGTTCCGTTAGAAACCCTATGATAAATTAAATTTCTTACAGATAATCTGACTATCCCCTCGATTTTTAATTAATCCAGATTATCTGTAAAAGAGCCGCTCTTAGTTTGGAAAAGTTTTTGCCCTGGTATTATCTCAATGTATGGAAAACATATTAAAATTGTCTATCATTGGTTTCTGGAAACCAATGAGGAATTATTTGTCGTTTCTCGTAAGAATTTGTCCCGCAGCGTTGTTTTGTTTTTACGACTGTTAGATCGGAGAATAAGATATTACGCTTCCACTCTCAGCCAGGCTACATCGTCGCTCTTAACAGCCAAAATTGGTCTTCTGTCGTAATTCTACCTGATGAAAAACTTGCGAGCTTCCGTTTACAGAAGTCACTCGGAATTCTTTTGGCAAAAACGTCTCAAGAATGGACTGCGACGTTGCCGGATGTCACGAGTGCAGACCGAAGAACTGGATGTAGGAAATGTTGACGATGTCTGTCCGTGGTTTCCTGCCATCGAAAGACGTTTTCTTTGGCTCTTCCGTTACCGATTGTCTAGACCAGGGTTTCTAAAACTTATGCATCTATAGACCCTTTCTTGAGCTCATTTGACCGACGTAGACCCCCATCTAGTTGCATATGTGTTTACATATACGTAGAAATATCATGTAGATGCGTAGGTATTGTCGTCAAGTAATTTCTCCTAAATATTTTCGTTTTCCCTGGCAAACTTCGAACCACGGTTAAAACCAGTCCAGTTCCCCTATGTATCATTCTTAGAATTAATCCCCAGATGGATTTATCTCTGTGAAGAATTGACACTTGGTGACGGAAATCAATTGTTTTGATCTCTTGATTTAGTGGCAATTTTTTTAATGTTTCTCGTTGCAGCGAGTTCTGTGTCCTTACAGCAAATAGTAATTGCTGAGCACCAATTCCTTCTTTGGTTCTCGTCACCTCGAGCCGGTGTGATTCATTTGTCATTTTTCATGTCTGCATTAAATATTGCGTATCACGATGAATAACTGAAATCCGGGTGGCCTCACCCCGCTCTGTTTTCCCGTAATTCTTTCATCATTCGGTTGAACCAATCGAAATGTTAATCCTTGCTTCCGGGTGATTGCACACCTTTATTGCTTCTTAAGAATCCTTTTCCAGACGTTTATTTGAAGCGATAAACCCGATGTCTAAGGATCTAGAGAATTCTGCTTGACCCCATAATATTTTATAGTAACAATTCGCTTATTTATTTGAAGCAGCGAGTGTTATTTCTCAGATGACGTTATCTAAAAGAGTACATTCATTTATATTGACATAGGTTAGGAATCCTTGAAAGAAAGGAGATCAGAAGCTAGGCTGCAATTGCTTGCTAAATTCAGAAAAAGTAAATTTGCGGATGACGTTATGGTATTATGCGACCCCCCTCTACTTCGGCCGATCCGACAGTGAGCGTAAAATAAGAGAAATATACGCGAGGACCAGTCGTTTTAGGGACTCGTTCTTTACGCAAACGATACGCGATAACAATAAACTTAAGAGGTGACTCGAACGCTTGGTGTTTACACCACCTGCCACACGCCGAAGGGCGTCTTGCAGGGTATTTATGTAGATGTCGATCAATGTTCCAATGAATCGCTCCACCCTTTAACATCAAGGATAGGAAACTTTTTTAAGGGAAACAGAATGCGAAATCGGCAATCGAGTCGCGTGTTGTCTATATTCAAACCATCAAATCCGTGCGTAGGAAAAAGAATTGTCGGATGTAATCCTTAAATAATCCTATGGAGAAACATTCTTATTTTTCATTTCGACTTTGCTTTTTGAGTTTACTCAAAGAATTTATGTAAAGGCCGCGAACCTCTACATATCAGGTTAAATGTTTGGTTAAACAAAAACATCTGACTACGTCCACAGAAAATATACTCGTAAATATAGGACCGGTTTCGAGGGTTCTATCCCATTTTCAGACCCTGATGCCTTCGCCCTCGCCTGAAGATGAGCTGGAACCCTCTAAACCGGTCGTGTTTTTCAAATATATTTCCTGTGGACGTTGATATTGTTTTTATTAAATAATCATGAACAAGTTCCTCCAGATATCGCCAGAACCAATTATTTTAGTCTACACAACAGCTCGCACAAGGGTAGTATTTTGTAAATGGAGAATGTCTGATCTTCGGTTCTAGGAAAATTGATCAAAGAATATTTAATTGAAGAAATTAAATTCAGGGTGTTCCCCTTCAAAACGGTCTCCGTGCGAGTAAAACAGTAGGAGGTGTCGTAGAAAAAGTATCGTGTGTTTTACGGCGAACATGTGCTGGAGAAAAAGAGGGGAATGGAGAGCGTAAAAGAAATATTTTTCAAGCTTCCCAAATGGTTTCTGACATTAATTGGCTGTTGTCGCCTACTTCCGAAAGACTGCTCACTCAAAGCGGGCGAGCTCGATTCAAATTTCGGCCTTCTTGACAGATTCTCGAGGGAGCCGAGATGAGACGCGCGAGTTCCTTTTCACTTGAATAGGCGTTCGATTAAATGTCTAGTTGTTTAAAATTGGGTCAATTGCTCGCTAAATAACGTGCGATCAAAAATTTAACATATCCCTCTCGACGGAGTTCTATTCGTTTTATGCCCGCTGTCCTTTCCATTAAGATTTTTATTTTGGAATATAAGAGATCTAATCGTCTAGTGGGAACATCAAGTGGGTTGTCTATTGATAACGATTCCCTTTAAAGTTACTGAACTCTAATAATACATTTGAATCTCCTCAACTTTTTTCTTGTTTGTACTCGTTTATGTATCGATGACCTTACTTTCACGCATATCTTTGTAATGTATACCTACAAGTGTACCCTGGAAGCAACCTATCGGTATGCTCCGGCTGGTGCGTAGACCGTGAGTTTGTTTCTGCAATCCTTTTCCATCGCTTGTTGTCCGGGAGAAATGAATCTTTCTAGCGGCTATTTCCAGCATGGTTTTCCCTAATTAAGCTCGCAGTATGTGACCGGTCTATGCAGGTATTTGCGTGGTCGCATACTATCTAGTTCGTCTTCCGAAACCGTACAACTTTTGTATTTATAGAGCATAATTAAACTAAAATTGAGTCTTCTTCTAACGTTTCTCATCCTGCGCATCTCAGTAACGCTTCTTAACAATATCTGGTAGTATTTTTTTAACCTGTTTACGCTGTTTTTCATTTCATGTATACAACGTCCCATAAACTGCATACTCCAGGCAAGGCCCTTCCAGAGCAAAGCGACATACCTGACGGATGTTTTCATTGCTTCTGATTGGAATCTCCAATTCCTCGACTTCGTGGTAGTTTTCTGTCCTTAAAAGAAATTAAAAATCAGACAAAATTTACTCACCTTTACCACAAGGATTACCTTGCCTACCTCGATTGCGTATTGGTTAGAATGCATAGCAACGCCGAGGTCCTGGATTCGAATCCTGGTTACGGTTGTTTGTATTAATCTTTACTAGATTAATTGTAATTGTGGTCTCATAAGACTAAAATTCGCCTAAATAAAGACGTGATTATTGTTATTATAAGAATAAACCGTGGAATAAGCCCGAAGAAAGGCTCCATATTGGGTTGTAATTGGAATCCGGAATGCAATCTAAATGTTTCTGCATCTATTAATTGCTCTCTGCCACACACCAAAAGGCGCCTTGCGGGGTATTTATGTAGATGTAGAAGAATGATCATATCCCACGGACTGGCTCAAGGATTTTAAGGCGATTAAAATCTTAAGCGCGAAATTTCCGTCGGTCATCGAAGCACTCCTCAAGAGCGTCGGAAAAAGGTCAATCCTCAACATTGATGCGACCTTGAAATTCTATCAAAGAGTTGACACATGACTGGACTGACTGCCTCCTCCCATTTCCCTCCGAATTCCGAAACCCCGATCCGCGGAGAATAAACGTAAACTTTATTCGTCGGGAGGGCCGATGAGGAGGATGGTGGTCGGGCCGCGATTCACCGTATTGGTGAAGGCGACCGGGCATCGCAGACATAACTGTTCTCACGTCTTAATCAACGCCCTCTGATTAGGCTCCGCTATTAACCGGGAACTAACCTTCATGTGTCTCCTTTCTACCTTTACCGTTGCGAACCATTGCCGTTTCTATCCACACGATCCCCAATTTGAGAGTAATGAATCCGTGTGCCGAAATCACGCGTTTTGATTCGTTTGAGGATATAAAAGCCAAAGATGGTTGGTGGACCGCAGCACCAAGACACACGTCCATTCATCCCCGAACCTGGTTTATTTTGGTTTCGTCCAGCAGGTTGCCCAAACTATTTTCCGAGGTTTTTTCCCGAATCCGCTTTCATAGTGCTCCGAGCGGGTTAAAAACCGCCGGGACTAGTTATCCGGGCGTCGGAAGTTGGGACGTTTGGCAACGCCGCGAAAACATCTGAAGGCATGCGCTTTGACTTCGAGTCCCTGTTTCCCTTCGTTCCATCCAAAGGTTCAATTCGAGTTTCATCAATTTTAAGTGATTTTCCTCTCGTCTTTTTGAGCTTTAAGCGATGTTTTTCGAAGTTGCTCGAAGCTTCATCATCCTTAGGCTTGTAAATGACCAAATGGTCGCCACGTACCCATATTCTGTAGTTCCTGCTATCGTACGTTGTTTCTTGGAATATTTTTCAATTCATTGAAATACAGGATGGATAAAAATGTCTCAGTCTTGCTAATAATTGAGATATTACGAAAGCTGTTGAAATATGAGATGATTGATGGTGTTTTATCTTCCTTATTCTATCATTTTTATTGTATTTTCTTCTTGTGTTTTTTAAAAGTGTTTTAGCCAGTTTTTGATTAACTTTAGGTTCACTCTGAATATTTGACGTGCTTTTTACTAAGCGAAATTATGTATATTTTCTAATCACTTCCAAATTTGATAATTTTGTAAGATACAGGTATTTTATGTTAATGTGTTGTTATTCGTTCTCTTTTGGTTATTTCTATTGATTTGTCTTCATGGCTTTTATAACTCTCTTTTGTTATTCGTTCTTTTTTGTTTATTTCTATTGATTTGTCTTCATGTCTTTTATAACTCTATTAATCTACTTTCATCATCAAATTTAGTTTTCTATCCGTTGGTTTCGCATGTTTTTCACACCCACCTTCTTGAGGGTGTTTTCCTGCAGTGGGGATTTTTCCCTGAACTCTTAGCTTAGGTTTTTTAATCCACAAAGTAGTTTTCTTCATTGTACTTTTGCAAGCTATCTCTCTCTTTTCTTGTCTCATAAGACGAAGGGTTAGATGTAAGAAGAGACTTGTAAGTCTCAATCTCGCACTGAATAAAGTCCTTTATTATTAATATTATTATTACATTTCGGTCAGCCCAGACGTATGTAATTAAAAGTATTATTCGTATTTAATGTACCGTACTCTCGTCAACCATCGCTACTACTAAGGGCAAACTACCTCACTCCTCATCATTCCAAATTATCGTAATTTCCTTCCCAAAGCTTTTAGTGTATTTGTGGTGTAGTTTGAGGTACAAACCGTCTTCAAGACTGAAAACTCAACACTGCGTTCTTTAATCGAACCATTAGTATTGCAGTCAAGCGTTGCCTTTGTGGTCAACTTTCAATGGTTATAACTGTGGTTTACATGTCAGTGACTTGTATGATTCGCTGCTTACGTACGTCGAAAATCAGCCAAATCTTCGTTGTCCTCCGCATCTGAGATCTAAATAAATATTTCCAGTTCTTTACAGCTACATCTGTCACTCATTACAGTAAGAAAAAGGGAACTAAAAGATATCACTTGGAAGACATTTTTTTCGCAATTTTTTATAAGCTAATTTCCTTTTATGGTGACCGACCAAGTGAAATTAATCATTTCCATCGTGTACGAAGTATTAAAATACGCCCAAACACAGTTCTTTCTCTAGTAAGCAAGAATGAGCAGCATCCAATCTTTTTATTGTTGTTTACTACTCATAGAGGGACACAAAAACCCGCAAGTTAACACATTGCGCTAGTTAGACCCAATTTAGAATATTTACGCAGCGTATTCATTCACCGGAAGACGATTCGCAGGGTCGGTATGTATTGCAGATTGGCAGAATGTCTGTCGCGGATTTCCAAGTATCCCCTACCCGCAGTTCTGTCGTTTTTTCATACATTCTGGATCTATTTGCGAGTAGAGATCGTGACCCCTCTCATCTCACCTTAGCTCGTTAAATAGGTGCCGATCTGTCTTCTTTTCCCGTCCCTTACCTCATTATCCATTCTGTCTCGGAAGAGTGTTCCACTTCACCCATGGATTCACCGCATGTCCTTGTACAGTTTCCTTTATTTGAGCGCCATTTCATGCATGGCATGAATGGCCAGTCTTGAGCGATTTTTTCATTTTTAACATTTTCGTTGAGGATAGGTGGCCATCTTAATCGTCAGTAATGGTTGCCTCGATATTTTGGATCTGAATTCAATTATCCTTCCATTTAAACGCTCTTCACGACGAAAATTTCGAGGAGGTGTCTGGACAGAGTCAGTAATGTGGGAATGAATAATTTTAGGGTCTTCTGGGCGAGAAGATGTTTAGTTTTTCATGTTGCCGTGTCAGATTTTCTGTGTATCGCATAGAAAGTTAGTTCATAAAACTATTGTCGGTTTCCGAAATTATAATACTGGAATATTACTTTATTCTCAACGTCACGCTGTAGTTCAAGTCGTTTGGTCACTGGTTTTACCGATAGTTATAACTCGGGTTCAAGTTTCTTAAGTATTTATTTTTGTTGCATATACTGTAATCAGTGGTGGAAAAATAATTATAGTAGGACAAAATCCGAAGATTCATGTTATCTTTCTAGTTTTTCCTCTACGATTTATCAATCAGAATCGCATATGATAACATCAAATTTTCATCAAAGCAGAAATATTTTGGATAGATACGGAGGATAGTGCAGAAAAATTACCGCTAGAAACTGTGAAGATCTAAAATTCTGATTGATCAGGTTCAGAAAAGTTAATGCTAGAAATATGTGTGGATTCTAAAATTCTGATTGATCCGTTTTTCTTTCGGAAAACCCTCCTCCGGAGCTAAGCGCGGTATTTAGAAAGATGATTTAAATAAGATTTACAAATTTCGGTCGCGGTTAGACGAGTCTGGTGGTAGCTTAATATCATAATATACACTTATTTAAAAGTAAAAGAATACACAATTGATAATCTTCACGGCGTGTTACATCCTTTAAATTACGCTGAATCTAAATATAAATAACATTCACACAATTTCCGTTTCTATATCTAAATCCTTCTGCATCGATTTCTCATCTCCTTTTTATTCTTAGGTGAGGCTGTAGAAACTTCTTCAGGCACACAATACCACCCTTTAATCCCTCTATTTATGGACAAATCCTTAGCTAAATTCGTTCTTTATTAAACGATAGCAATGGAAGCTATTCTCTGAGCGAGTTTCTCTGGTATAATTAGCCTTGGCAGTCATTTAACCTCCCTTTGACCTCGGCCTATCTATTCTGTCAACACCCTCCCGTGTTAAATTACGGTTTATTTTTATATATGATAGATTAACCGACAGTTATCTAGGAAAGTAGCTTTTCCGGAGTATACAACGAGGGTGAATGCGTGAAATATGCTGCTGGTACTAATGTTAATGGGCCTGCCTCCATTGGAAATTTGCGAATGTAACCGGATGACTCGAGGTATTGGTCACCTCTCGACCAATACACCACCCTCTCGAAACCATTTAGATGAACTTATTTGAAGGTTCTCGGCAGGGGAGGAGATTTAACCAGCTCGAGACGATTTGATTGGCGGAGTAGGTGTGGGGAGGGAGACATAAGTGCCTCTCCCACTTGCCTGCCACGACACCCAGTGACACCTGGTGAAACAGCGCTTTCACACTTCGTATAGCTTGTCATTTGTCTTTATTTTCCCGCATTCCATCTTTTTCTCTCGCCTCATCGCCTTCTCTCATCGCCACTTCCTCTTACCCCTCCTGTCTTTCAAATATTAAACATTTCAGTTTCATCGAAGGGTCGACTTTTTTGATTCCCCGATATCCTCACTTGAGGGGTCGTTTATGCGTCAAAAATCGCCATTAATTCCATATTTGTCGAATGGCGATGGATTGGGAGGCGTTTTGATCGTTGAAATCTCCAAATCGAGAGTTGTGGTAAACAGGTGGTGCTCTCGACGCGGCATTTAAGAATAGTTTGGCGTGCTTTGCGAAGGACGACTATCGCGGCTTAACGTTCTCATATTCACCGCAGTGGTTTTTGTTGTATACCACTATGATATTACTGGTATTCTGCCGTTTTTTTTACAAATTTATAATTTCTACCAAAAACTCGAGTCATCGAAGACCGGATTGTTTTTACCGGATTTATTGCCAGGTGATTTGCAGTAACGCCTTAATGTGTGCGGTTTAAGGATCTTTTGGTTAAGTATGAATGCCTTTACAGCTTTGTGATACCCATTGTCTTGCGTACAAAATGGTGGATTGCGGTGGAAGTATATGAAGTTTCGGAAGTACCGCGTTACCGTGGGAATCTCTAGCAATTATGCGCGTGTTAATAGAATTTACGGAGAATTTTTAATTTGTAGAAGATAACTCCCGAGGATGCTGTTCATGTTACACGAAGTTGGACGGGAGAAACAACATCTTCAGGCCTGAGAATCTCCAGTTGTAGACGAAATTAGTAGCGAAAAGAAAAAGAATCTTCCGTGGAAATTTGAAGGTTAGAACATTTTCCCTTCGAATCCTGGCAACTTCTCGCAAAGTGGAGCGCACTCGTATCAAACTTAAATTAGGTAAAGTTTATCGAAAGCGAGGTAATACGATGTCCAGGACGTAAAGGCCCGCATCGAGTCAGCTCTTATTAGATGCGTTGTGTTTCATATGGCTCTAGTAAGGGAGCAACTATCCTCCACTCCTTACACCCTATGGCCTCCGTTGGGTCTCAAACCATCCCTGCGTACAACATCCATTCCTCACTCTGTCCACCCATCGCAGACCTCCACGGCGCCTTCAAGCCAACGGTGGGCAGGCGGAAACTTGGCAACATAGCAACTAGTCCACAGCGCGGCGCCCTCGACGGATCAACGTTTTCTTAGGGAACTTTTCGAGAGCTTTCATTGTTGGTGGCAAGTGCGCCTCAAGCTCATTATTCCCCTACCTCCTCTCTGGCCACCTCACCTGCCCCACCGTCGTGGGGCGGGGATGGGGCAAGGATGAAAGAGAGGGGCAGTGTGATCCCGACCGAGGAATTCCAGGTGAAGACTCTATCCCTCCTCTAAGTCCCTCTCCATCTCCGGCACCTCTCTTCGACACCTCCCACCGCTGCAGCTACGTTCTTCACCTTCCGAGCTGCGTTGCCACGTGTCCTTAAGCCTTTTTCCGATGCACTGGCCCAACCGGCCCATCCTTCGGGCCGAGGGTCGCTAAACGTAATCTCATTCGACGCACGGTCGTCCGCGCGGCGGGGCAAAAATCCGGCCCATCGGAGGGCAAGAAATACGCGGATGGCGGGTAGAAGCGGCAACGTGGCTCCCGTTTATGTGCGGTAGAATTGGCAGGTGAAGGAGCCTCTATTGGGCGCATTCGACGAAAAATCCCTGGAAGCTACCGCTCTCGAGAGGGAATAGTTAAACGGAGGGATTTTTGTGAAGGGATATGTGGGGGATGTTAAGGGTCTGCTGGAGGATGTGCGAAGTGGTGGTGGGGAGGGTCTTTTGGGAGGGTGACGGATGGAAGGGTGTGGGCTGGTGGTCCGGGCAAAGTAGTTATGGTTTCGATGGGAAATGGCTTGGAAGTCGGTCCTTTTTCGAGGGGAATTTATTTTCAATCGGAAACGGCTGTGACGCTTTTTTACGCTATGAACGGATGCGTGCGAGGTGACAGAATGTCTCCACGTCCTACGAAAGCTGGTCGAAGTTTCTATGAATTGGCTTCAGTGACACCCCTTGAACCATGTGTTGGGAATGTTTTGAATTTTACGCCACGAAGGTAAATCCCATAGGCCTGAATGCTCGAAAGAGACCTCTCGATGTAGATTAATTTAATATCGAGTTAAATCGATGGTGACCTCGACTCAACGGATGTTTCGCTGATACACATCCCCGTTTTTTTCTTATCTCATATACATATGGTGCGGGTTGCCATTATGCATAGAAAAATAAAATTATCGAGGTAGATCTTTCTAAGCATCTTAGATGCCAAAGCCATCATCCTAGGTAGTTGGAATTTTGCAGAATGGGCAATCTCTCAGCCTCAGATAAATGTGTTACCTTCCCAGCCTTTGAATGTCGTTACTATCCCTGTCTGGTGATAGGAGGTTGTTTCAGCGGATTCTTTTCAAAATAATCTTCTGAATTAACAGTGTATCAATTGATATTGGGAAATTCCAAAAACCATCAACAATGTAATCAACTCCGGAGAACCATCATCATTGTGGATGGTTTTTGGAGCTTTGTTATATCAATAAACTTAACTATCAGTGGCTACTTCCACTCTCAGTGTACCAGTTGTTGAATTCCCTTGATATTCACAATATCGGTTTGTTCGCTTTCCTCCTGTTTACTTTCGGATGCCACTTCTAAATTTTACGGTGAAAAAATCCTCTTGGAGAGAGCATATGTTCAGGTTTGTTTTATTCATCTACTACATGATTGAACGTAAAATTTTGTTGCGTTTCATTCATATTTTCAGTAGATAGATTATAATTAATGCGTTGGTGGGATGCCTCTCTCGAAATCAGTCTATGAGTTAAGTCAGGAGGTTTCCAACTCGATCTTAACAGGCAGATTTAGGGCTGTTACAGACCTATATTATTGCCAACACCTGGTCTAATCTGTTACTAAAGACGGTGTCCAGGTTTCGATTTGTAAGCCATTTATTAAGTAGATGATTATGCCAAGACGATCTACGTTTTTTATGTTCCCTAAACACTATTAAGGACTTCATTTTCGTGTAAAAAGCACTCATTATGCGAATGAAGAAGGTTGGCACCCAGAACGTGTTTTTGTTCGACGGATTCCGAAAATGCTTTTTTCTTAATCGTCCCGTTCATGGAGATTTCTCCCGAATTCCTCAATCCCCTCCGACATTCATCGCATCGGCTCGAATTTCTATCGATTTTCACATCCATTACCGTTTATGAAATAACGGAGACCGGTGAAGTGAGATGGATGAGAAGCAGAATGTGGTTCGTCGTCATCTTCAAGAAAAGGGTATGGCTGTGAGCCTATCTTTGCCTCGTAAAGCGAGCTTTTCTACTAAAAGCTGATCGAATTGAGGTACCTACCTGTTTTGAAAACGCAATGAATTTTATTTTCAGCCGAAATCGAGGTGGCTGTATGTTTGGAAATTCTCCGGCAGCTTCGTAAAACGTACGTAAAAATTTGAGTGCGTGGTTCCATTCTTAATGGACGATCTTTGTTTACTTTCGTATCCCACGAGCCAGGAGTGGCAGGGGATGTAAACACAAAGCCATCAGCTTATTTCTTCGCTTTTTACCGCTCCGATCGTTAGCGGAAACGACTAGTTTTTAACGCAATTTGTCTTCGCGACCATCTCTCTCTTTTTGTCCCGACCCTCGGCAGGGCTAGCTGCAGACTTTCAGCCTCCCTGAATTGGATGGAAAGTAGCATAATAGTAATCATACGTCTTTATTAGGGCGAGATTGAGACTAGACAGTCTCTTCTTACATCTAACCCTTCGGCATACAGAGTATGAACGAAAGAGACAGCATAAAAAAGAGCACGGAATAAAGCTACTTAGTGGGTTTAAAAACCTAAGTTTGCGCTTAGGAAAAAATATATCACAGGAGGAAAACACCCACAAGAAGGAGGCAGTGAAAAAACTGCGAAACCTACAGATAGTTAGCTAAATTTAAGGAGAAGGCAGTTTAAAGAGATCTGAAAGGTGAATCAAGAACAATTTACATACATTTACCCTTGTATAATAAGGAGAGCTTATTACATTCTGAATTATCTGTAAGGGAAAAACAGAAACGGTTTTCATAGTTGCTACAAATAGAAATGTGTTGAAATGAAGAATGAGCAGAAATGATTAAGAATTATCTGAAATGTAAACAAGAAAAAGCAAAAAGTACACTACAAAAATACAAACAAAACACTAAAAACCATTAAGGTCGCTAGCAGTTACAATATAAACCTACAAATAATCTAAGCTACCTTATAATAATATATTTATGTACATAAGTACATTTTTGAGGAGATTAAATTTTGTCAGATGACAAACAAGGGAAGAGCGGGTAATCTAAAGCCAAATGTTTTAAAACATCGAAATCTTGTCATGAAGCACAAAGTTCTAGTCTCCTTGGTTGAAAGGTTATCACAGGCATTGGAAAATACTGGTTTGCTATTCTGATGAACATGAGTCCTCTCTGCGTTATATGAATTTCCTCATCTTTAATGCATCACTATACATATGTGGCTAATTTTGCGATGAGAGTTACGTATTACGCACTCCTGGCAATGTAATTAACTCGAGCAATTCGTATCGATTTAAATTAAATTGATAAAAATTGTTATAGTTGTCAAATTGTTATAATTTCTGCATAAGAAACATTATTGTAACTCCGTATGAAATCGGTTACACATATTACCCGGTATATTTATATATAATTATATTATTGTCCAACGTTATGCCATTAGTATATAAATTGAACATGCTATCCCTCAATTGTGCAGTAAACTGTATTTCATTTGTTTTTCAACATATTTTTATTTTGTTACTTTTTCTTTTGTCATTCTACCAGTCTTTTCGTAGCATTTTACAAAGAACACAGTTCTAGGACAAATTTATATATTATTACGTATTAATCACGCCCGAACAAAGTTGTATTAATGATGATTATGATATTATGATCATATTGTGATTTTATGCCGTGCACCTCTGCTGGTGTACCTTCTTTTCCATCGCATTAATTCCCTATTTTATCTTCTTCGAAAGATATTCCCGAAATTCGAAAGATATCCCCGTTCAATTTTCTCCCCATAATTCCATCCATTTCGATCCTCACGCCATCTGTCCCCATCCCATTGTTTTCCTCATCATTGGAAACTTTTCCTAAACAACGGTGATTAACTCCCCACCCAACCCATTCCTTCGCCCTCTAATCTGAATTCTCCATCCCGTTTCCGATCTTTTCGTTCCTGTTCGTGCTCGTAATATTTTATTCGAGACACTTAAAATTTTCCATTTCATCTCATATCCTTACCTGCCCCAATATTTTCCCCTATTATATCTAGAACTTAGGCTTCATTCGTTCGGAAGTTGACCTTCGTTTTTTTTCTGCATCCCTCATTCCATTAGATTCATTTCTAATGCAGGGGTGTATTTCCTCCATCAATACATTAAGCCATCCTTCATCGAATTTACGTTAAATGAAAAATAGCATTTTCTTTGAGTTGCAAAATTGCAATACTGTTCTGTGATACTGTATTTTCGTATCAGAGACAGTCTTTTAGAAAGCATGAAGTTCAACTGAATGTTGGGACGTGTAATCGAGATTCCATTTTATTCCCAAAATCTGCCATTAATCGAATTAATTTCCTTTGATCCGGATATAATTTCGACTTTCCAATCGAAATTTAAAGCAATCTACCCGTTCCTTTTCTATTTCCTTAATCCTTTCTCTCGGTATGCATTTCCAGCCCTCACAAAAAGTAAGGGAAGTAATTAGGATGCTCAACTAAGGAAGATTAATTTCCAGTCTATTTTCACTCGCCATCTTGCACAATCCTTGATGATTGTCCCTCCAATAAATCAATATTTGCTTCTTTGTTGCTGTTCACCGCAACTCCTTTTAAACAATAGAGATAGTCGTCTGATGGCTTTTATCGAAGATGGAAACTTGGGAAAAAATATTTTCGATCGAAGAGGCCATGAAATTAATGACGGGATAAAGGAAGCTTAAAAGTTGATTAAAAGCAGTAAATCAAGGGATTTAATTTAAGGCTACGGCTTACTTCTACTGGTCAATCAGCAGTTATCATTTGATTGAAGTTTTAATCCGTGTCTCGCATCAAACGTTTCGTCCCAAACAGTATTATATTGACGACCGTTGGAAATGAAAAGCTAAGACGTTGCCAAGCCTCAAACACTCGCGCAAATGTCATTTAGGTTTTCGTCCCACGTTTTTGTTTATTAACCTCCCGTGCCCTGCCTAACATCCAGTAACAATGGATGAACACGCCCAACCATGCCTAACCTGGAATAATCCGATTAGCGGTGACTCGAACCCGGGACCTTGGTGTCGATAGGTTATCCTGCTGAGCATTCCGCCACCATTGCCTGGAAATATTAGACGGGATTGTCTTTGAAAGGGCGTTATTTTTACGTTTGGCGGTTCAAATCACAATTCCCCCTGTTATGGAGGTTACGGTTTTATACGTGTCCTTCTTCGCGATTATGCGAGAGAACGTTTATTCGACGCTCTTTCCTTTCCCTCAGCGGTCCCTTTCAGCGGCGTTTATAGCGGTATCTACGGATTCCGCGGAAAGTCCGTAAGATATCGAATTTCGGGGTTTCTCTTCATCCCTTCCGCTGCTTGAATCCTCCTGGCGTATATTTGAAGGCTGTAACATCGGTGGATTTCTACAGCGTCAAAGTTTCGTGTCTTCAACGTTTTTCAGGAAAGTCCAACCGGTAGATCTTATTACTATCGGTCGTAACCTTTTAGCCTCGCACAGCTCTCCTTGTTTTAAAAATTTGGAGGATGATTGCTGAAATGCTCCATCTCTTAAGGAATATTTTTATCGCTAATGTGGGGTGAATGATTCAATATTTGGCGAGGTCAATGGAAAAATAATCATTTCGAGTACAGAGTAGTTTCGAATTTCCTAAATTGGGCATTTTAATGATTTTGCAGAGGTAATTAGAAGTATAATTACAGTTCATCTACCCTAAAATTCTATACTTTACGCCCATTAACTTCTTTTTAACATCCCTTTTTTCTCGCCCTACATCTTTTGATTTGTCTTCTCCTGTCTTTTCCCTTGCAACCTAGCTTCAATCACTTTTTATACCCGAATTCTTTACCATGGATTTATACTCCAGTCAAAACCCGCCTCACAATTTTCTGAATGTCCTCAATTTCTATCAATTCAACTCACCTTTTCCATTCTACGCCGCACCTCTTATCGAAAGACTCCGTTCCTTTTAATTCTCCTTTCTACGGTCAACGTTTCACATCTTTTCAGCCATACACTCCTCCCCGAGTATATTATCGATTTTTCCTGGCCCGCTTATCAATATTTGAGGACGGTTCGTTAGGGTTGAAAGCCGTCGACTTTCAAAATTTGTTGTGGAAACCGCAAAGAATGTTTAATGTTATGCTTCATTACATATATACAATTCGATTCATAAATTCGTATTCCCCTTTCCAGAAGAATTGGAGGTATAATTTCAAACTGAAATAACTCCTTTATTCCGATCGAAATTTCGTAGCGAAAGTATTCTTGGAATCGCTTCGACAACCGAGGTAAAGTCGCGTGTTGCTCTCTTCGGGAATCGAACCCGGGACCGTTTTCAACTAAGACGAGCACGTTACCCGCTTGAATTTTGGGGAGCTCTTCGGAATTTAGGCCAGCAAATAGTGTGTCAGAAAGCATCCTCGAAAGGAGGACTTACTTTTCGCGTAGGTTTAGACAACGGACCCCTTTGTCATCTTCTCATTTTCGTCTGCAGCTTGAATTCTTCTGTATCCTCACTGTCAACGACCAACTTCGACGTGCGAGGTAATTAGAGCTTTACTCAGCAATAGCGGTCATGCTCAAGATGCTCCCAAAGTAGCAATCTATTTTTAGGACTGATGGGATGTACGGGAAATAATCGATTAGCCATGTTAAATTTGTGGGGTGAATAATAAGTCGGTTGCCGGAGATCGGAAGTTTGTAGACCAAAAAAATTGGAGCATAATGTGTTTTTGGTGCGTAGTTGAAGCAGAATGTTTTTGCGCATCCGTGTAATTTTAAATAATGTCAGAAGAACGGTGATATGGAAAAAGGAGGGTTGAAATTGAGGTTTGAAGTCTAACACACCTCTCTCTTTTAGTTTTTCAGAGGGAATGATATATGCCACTAACCCTATGTAGCCTATGTAATCTAAAATAATTAATCCAGCCGCATGTTCGAAAAGCCCGGACAGCGGAAACAAGTGATACGCACACGAATGAAGCCCACCGTGTCCCATCATAGCTTCCGAAATTGGAGAGATTGTTCTGTCGTATTGTCTAGAGCAGAGTTTCTCAAACTTTTCCTCCAGCGGAACACTTTATCAATTCTATGATATCAGCGGAACACCTATGTTACTTTTTCTGAATTCAAAACTGAAATTCATACAAGAATTATCATTCTTTGTAAGTTTCCGCGGAACACTTAAAAACTCTTCGTGGAACACCAGTGTTCCGCGGAACACTTTGGGAAACCCTGGTCTAGAGCAACCTCCAGGCAAGTGGGAGATCTTGGTTCGAGTCCCGGCTGTAACAGACCTCTCCCTCATTTCTTCAACCCAAATAAAGCGATGTTATTAAAGTAATTATGTTATCGCTACTTAAAACCGACGTCAGGACCCGATGTAATAAACCTTATTGCGTGGCGATTTTTATCCTTAGGTGACGTATTAGACATTGATGTAGGGTATTCAGGTTAATGTAGATGTAATGAAAATAAATTTATTAAAAACCCAATAAATATCCATGTATCATTACGGATTTTAGTGTATTTCATACCCGCCGACTCTTAACTTCGGACATTCCTCCATGCGGCAACCCTCTGGTTTCTGGAGTGGTTGGATGAATGGGTTCACCTTCTTCTTCGACTAAACTCATTCCTTACTTTTTAAGCCTCTTTTCCGTAACTACCATCGCTTCTAAAAATAGTCTGCAACTTTCAATACACCTTGCACGTAGAGAACCCGTGTAGCTAGTGTGTTTGGCGGAGGATTTCCCGAGTAGTACGTGTTGCAAAGGTTAGAAGCGATTATTTTTACATCCGCGGGGAGGAGAGGAAAGGATGATAAATGGAAAAGATAGCCGAACGAAATCGCCTCAACGCGAGCCTTGTTTTCCCTTCCGAAGCGTCTCTCGGAGGTTTGAGTCCGGCCGGAGTGGTCGTCACAAACGGCCCGATTCACACGCGAGCTTCTTGTTCGTGCAGTGTCACGCAGCCGAAGTCACATTTTAATCATCACTCACGAATGGCCACATGTTGCGGATCGGAATTCCTGCCGCAAACGCACGCCCAGCACGATAGGTCCATAATTTAGCGAAATCGTCGTCCGCCACGGGGCGGGCTCATAATGAATCTTAGGGAATGAAAAGGGCTCTTCTCCGGCAGACTAACAAGTCCGATGGCTCGCAATCGGTCCTCTCCGGAGACAGAGATTTCCATCTCTCCAAAATGGAAGGCAGTGTCGTCCCGTCGCTACAAGGTTCTCGGCGGATTTAACTCGTACATCTATGCGTTACTCCTACGCGGCGGCTCGCATCTGAGATGGATGTCGGCGCGAGAGATGAAGTTAGTTTCGTTCCGCTGCTCCTCCAGATCATAAAAATCCTCGCCCCGAATGGAAGTATAGTGGTTGTACCCGAGATGTACTTGATGGTTCTAGATGGCGCCGATGTATTTGTACCTCCTGGTCGAGGGCGCAACGCGAAGGTCCCAACAGCTCGGAGGGATGGCGGTCGCGGAGGATGGAAAAACAAATGCCCGCGTACGTACACGCGGATATAAATACACGCGCGTACCTCCGCGTCTATATCTTCGCAAGCGACTGGTTTTCACGCACGGCTGTATTAGTTTGACCAGTTGGAAAAATGTAGCGTTTGGGCCCCAGGAATTTCTCCCGAAGGGACTCCGCTGAACAAAAGCCCGGGTCCGAATTCGATGCGAAATATATTTGGTATGTACATTTTAAGAATAAGTCCTCCCTATCACTCATAGGTTGGGTTTCTTCTTTTTGTGCTCTACGAAAGGGAGTTCTTGTATCCTAGTTTTCCTTTCAAGAGCCTTATAGAAAAGTTCCTTCGTATAATTTTACTTCATCCGGATGGGGTTGTATTGATCCCCCCGTGAGCTAATCTATATCCAATTCAGAACGAGGTCAAGATTTTTTCGCATGTGATAACCTTGTGTTCATGATTTTGGTATAGCTCGCTTGTAAATCTAATGGAAACTAAAATATGGTTTCGTTGCACATTTTACTCCACCGGTTCCATTAATACCTCAAATTTTGATGTTACGGAGCAAGGAAATGTAACTTCCCTCAAATTAAAGGAGGAACATGTACATGAATACCCTGTAAGCCGCCTTTCGGCGAGTGGCAGGGGGTACATGCGCAAGGAGACGCACAAACCCCTGTGTTACACCCATTCAGAAAAATGCAGCGGTGAGATCCTTTTGGGGAAAAAGAGTTCAATGAATAACTAAATGAAAATTTGGGTCACCGATGAATTTGTGTAATTCTCCTTAATAGCAGGTGTATATGAGGCCAGATTGAAGACCGCTGACTAAATTCATGCCGAAAATAAGGTCGTAATATTTCGAGACATCCTTGTAACCCTCAGCATCGTCGCACGACTCTATTCGTCTCCACTCTCGTGGAAATTCCGTAGAAAATCAAAATCCGTCTCCACTCCAAAACCATGGAAACGACGCCTCTCCGGCAAATAGAATTTCGGATTTTAACTATAAAAACGTGCTCGAGGCTGTTATTTTCCCATTCGGTCGTTACTCGAGCCTTTCCGGGTGCCGAAGCGTTAAAAGTGTCCTCAGGAGCTCGTGTGACGTTGTTTACTCCTTCCAGGTGAACGAAAGAAAGCCGTTTATCTGTGCGTTAAAGGAGTCACTCTTGTGACTGACTTCAAAAGGGAATCCACCGTATCCTTCCTTTGCCCACTCGAACATTTCCCTTTTCCTTCAATTCTTCCGTCCACTCCGTGTCCCAAGCTAGTCCTTTGTCCTTGCCTATTCATGGCTATCCCTTGTATCTGAATGGCCACGTCCATTCCCACCCACACTTTTTGCCCCCAACCACGCGCTCCTAAGTTTTTCCGTACCATTTTCCATAACTTTCATCCCACTTCCATCCATCCAACTCCCATCCCTTATTCTACCTCTCTTCCCACCTCCGTAACCTTCAGCCCTATCTTCCATCCCAGCACAGTTTATCTGCTCTTGCCACCTCTTTCCTCCTATGCGTTCGTCGCCCGTCTTCTTTTCTCTCCTATCCTTCTTCCCTATCTTCCTCATCTACTCTCCACATTTTTCTTCTTATCTCGTTTCCCTTTTCACATCGCGCTCATTTTTCTCTTTTCTCCATTGTGACCTCGATTCTCTTTCCTGATCTCCTCCCTCGATCCTCGCAGCTCATTTTTGTGATTATTGTTCCCTCCTCTGCATGAAGAGTCATAAGCGATCGAGGTTCATAAATCGCGTTAACCAAGAGTTTTTCCCCACTTTTATTTCGCTGGCCTCGGTGACGTAGGGTTAGTCGAGCAACACTACCAGGGTACCAAGGTTCAAATCGTGGTAAGCGTATGGTTGTCTGTGACTTGAAAAAGGTTAATTCCAAGACTAGTAAGACTAAAATTCGTCTAATTAAGGTTTAAGTCTATTGTTATTAAAAAGGGAAATACGTAAAAGAATTATAACGATTATTATTATTATTTTAAAATAATTTTTATTGTATTTTAGGAAAGTTTAATTGCAAGATTTGTCTCTTAAGAGAGACTTGTCTCTTAAAATTCGTTTAATAAAGTCGTCATAATAATTATTATTATTATCATTATTTTCCTTCACCTATTTACCTCTTCTTCCGCCTATATGACATCTTCACTCCCAGGGTTAATCCCCTTTTCGTCTCAACGAATTTCAACTTTCCTTACGCCTTTAATGATGAGCGTCCGTTGTTTATAACTCCGTCAGAGTAAGTTCTCTTATGTCCATGTATGCGTATTTTTATGTTCATATCATTGCCTTCAAGTCTAACTTTTCTAAATTCCTTCTCATTTATCACCATTTTGAGCATCATTAGAATATTTATATTCCTTTCAATTGAAGGTTTCCGTCTATTTTCAACAATCCTTCCTTCATATTTCTTTACTTTTCCCTATTTTACTTCACCCCACTCCATTTCCCTTCATTTAATTTTTTTTTACATCTCAGCAATATCCGATCACCCATCGCCGACCGCCATCTGCAGTCTTTTTTTTTATTTCGCTACTTGAAGAAATTATATCGTAATCTGTGTATAGTGTTAGTGCCAATTATGACTCGTAGAATAGTCACTCCTAAATACTTGCGTCTGAAGATCAGAAAAATGCTTCTCTTTATCAGCATATCATTTAGTACAGAGTTAGTATAGTTACTTTACTAATATTCGACCATAACAAAAGGTTAAAATATTGTTACAGGATCGTGAATTTGGAATTAACTTTCGAAAGAGTGCGTTTTAATAATAACAGGCGACACATTCAACATCTAAAATTAATTAATTGCTGGTACCATTAAACTATGTTCTACTTCATAAACAAGCGTTTACCCACAGAATATGTGAAAAGCACATGAAAAATCGCACTCACTAACATTGTCCAGGATTGCTAATACTTGACAATCGAAATGAAAACTGACCCTCATCACGTGTCATAAGACGTCGTTTAACTTAATACCACTTGCTTATGATTCGGTAAATGGCTATTTCCTGCCAATTTTAAGAAAGTTTGATCTTCCAGACACATACGTTGAAGTTTCTTCTACATACTCTCTGCATGAAGCACCAGTCGTTCTGGTGCCGATGGCCTGCTGGGAATCACGTGATAACCGCCCCTTCGTAGATTGACTCATGGTCTCAGGCGCTGAATTCAAAAGTTGCCAATCGCTCCAAATAATCATCTCAACCCCTTTGTGGTCACGAATGTTTCTTAGGATTCCAGTACTCATACGCATATCGGTGTATAATCAGGGAATCGTCATCCGGCTGTGACAATTGCAGCTCAGACGGCTAATAATTTGCGAAACTCAGTTTTACTGCTCGTATTCATTTAGCGACATCAATTTTTTTTTCAGACTTACATTTTCTTCCACTTTTCGTCAAAGGTAAAAATGGGGAAAATCTTACAACATATACGTGATACCTACGTGAGCTTCAGGACAAGGTTTTCTAAACTACGGTCACCAGACCGCATGCGAACGACCATACGTTTTCTTCGGCCGCTTGCGGCTTGCTTACATTGTGAAGTCATAGCCACTTTTCCGTGATTAATGTTCGAAACATTTTCAATTTCTGGAATTATATTAAAGATTAAAATTTTAACGATTATCAACTTGGTAATTTATCCATCACAGATTATTCGTTCATTTTTTCGGCGCAGGATCGGCATTTATTTTTTATGACTCGGGAACTTTTCTTTCCTTCCCGGATATACATTATTTGAGCTGCAATTTTAAAAACACTGCAAACTTTTTGACGCTGGGGTACATTTCAAGGTATCATGGTGAGCTTTAAGATGTTCGGACAACTTGAGGATTTTTTCCGTCCAAAATCCGGTTAAACGACCCTCCATACCTGAACTCCTATGATTTAGCACGAGAAGAGTGCGAGCAGCATGTACGGGGAATTAAGTCTCCCAACGGAGTTTAAACTTGAAAAACGTCCCCGATCAAGCGGCAATCAGCCAGTGGCACCTTAACGTGAAAATGTTCCCCGTAATACCCCCCAGTGAACCCCGCGCAATTTTTCTCCCCATCCTCCGTCCTCTCCGGGGCCATTTCCTGTCGTGATTGATTGATTATTTTATGTTAACGTCTTTTTTCGCCTCCCGGGGCTATTAAGGGAAGATGGACTCGGCGATGATGACCGCTGAAAAGTATATTTACCGCGATGAATTCGGGGCCTTCTCCTGTCCAGGCGCCGGTCTCTACCCAACACCGTCCCCTCCTTTAATACAAATTTCTTTTTGGGCAAATGACCGACGATTACCATCAGGTGCGACCATATTCTTAAACTAGTCTAATTAGTAATTAGATTCTCCGCCGGAAAGCTGGCGTAATTCGGAGGCATTTCGGAGGACAATTGCAATAGGGTGTGAGTAAGGGTTGATTATCATGAACAGGATTGTGGAGACGGAGGAACTCTGCATGGAGTGGGAACCCCGTCTACGTTCGCAGTAAAAATTCAGACAGCGATACTTCGGATGACGATGTACCGATTCGGGTAACGAATGACTTGGAGGATGCCCGCGTATTCAGAAATGACTGACTAAATGTTTACTGCCATTCTTCTACTATGAAAAGAAAGTGCCAAATGAATCTTACGAACATTTTAGGATTTGGCTAGGTAATAGTCTTCGGCCTAAGGTTTCAGCGATCCCTTATGATACCAGAAATAGTTAACTTCACTAACCGTGGCATCTCTTTGATCAGCCTTTCTCTCTTCACAAATGTCTCACGCTGATCTGATCACGCCCGAATTCGCCACAGATCGAAGGACTTCATTAATTTCAATTTCAGCAATCACTTTTACTTTTCCACAAATATATTTGGCTTTGCTACCAATGGTTTCGAACTTCCAGTTCATCGTCAGGCTTAGCAGGTAGCAAAGCCAAATATATTTGTGGAAAAGTAAAAGTAACTTTCTTTATTTAATTTATAATGGAATTCCACCAAATCTCGGCAGAGAAGATTAATTGTATCCAAGATTATCATGACGATTCCGGCTCATTTTCAAGTGCGAAGAAAGATAATAAGTACTCGACGATCAACGTTCTCAGGGGTCTTAGTTTTACAATTTCTGGAGCCGGTGTATCAAACTTTATGAGGAACTTATTCTCGCTTTCATTGGTTCTAAAGATTCAGTTCTAGGGGCGGTCGGTTGTCATTAATGCTGATTCGACACCGCTTAGCCTCTGGTCGATCCATTAAGTGTTTCCCTAAATGACAAAAAGAGATAGTTGCCAACTGATCAACCTTGAATTTTTATTCTTGGTTGTCTACCCTAACATATATAGGTGAGAGGGATCCGATGTTTCAACTCCATTCTAGACTCCTTTCTTTTTGCTCCTACGAAAGAAGTCTGTAGCTGAGGCAGATTATTCGAATTCTTAGGAAAATAATAGAGCAACTTGTTCATGTCTCGGATTCCTAATTGAAATCAAGTCATCCTTTTCATATGTTGGCGTATGGAAGATCGAACGTCTGGGATTTTATTATTCTTGGCCAGTGTTTCTCTAAGATACCCGCTTCCTAATATGGATGCATTCGTCTTTCATTGTGATGAGTGGATTCGTGCATCCCGTGGACGTCTTTTTCTTCGCAAAAATATTCCGTTTTGATTGTTTTCGAATCAGGTTTGTAACCTCTTCATACATCAAACTGAATTCATTGTTATATCTACGGTGTCCTTTGCATACTTTATTCATATGCTAGTTCTTTTAATGGATAGGAGATCTTAGTACAAAAGCTTATAATGTGTGAGGCTTATATGCGTTTCGCAAATATATCGTATGGAATTGTCTGAAAGCGTTTTTAGATACGTAGTAATAAAAAATAGAACTATCTGTTTCATCACCATTCCCCGTGATCCGAAAAAAAAACTTTTCGTAGTGAGTTCATTTGTTCAAGCAGCAAAAATATTAACTCGAATAACGAAATGTATTTTGCCGTTTACAAATGTCGTTCGTGTAACTTTTAATGCCACTCACTTTTAGAACTAATCCTAGCGTTCGGTTTTGTACGTACTCTGTTGTGAGTAATCTGTTTTAAATTACTTTTTACTCAGGTAATCTATCAATCACTTGATACAGTCGGTAAAAATTTTGATTTTGGGAAGAGATCAGTTGAAAGGAATTTTTCATAATCCTTGGAGAGTTCCATGGAATCTGTATTTGCTGCTAAAAAGGGTTGGGAAATTATAGAACAGGGTCATCTATCCTTTTCATCCCGAGGGCCACTTAGGAAGTTTAATCAGCAACGGGACCAGGAAGGACCTCAGTGATTAGACAACCTTTTTTATCAATTCATAACTTTTTACTTAAATTGAACGCGTACTTCAAATAATGTCGTAACGGATCGCTAAAACAGAAGATAGATATAGATTACCTATTTACTCAGCCTGCTAAAAACGTTTTTTTCGAAATAGGAACAATGTATAACTAGGTGCAAAGATATAATTTCTCTGTATTTCCATGGGTTGTACCTGGTGATGGCTGTTAGGCCGAAACTAATCGAATAACAAAATCATGTGGAAAAAACGAATTTCAGTTTTCTCATTTATAAAATGACGTTCCACGAAGAAAGGTCCAATCATATAGATTAATTTAGGAATAATCTCAACGAGTGATTAAAGATGTTTCGAAATTCACGCTTATTGTATGCCCATTATATTATTTTTCGAGATTGAGGCTCACGTAAAACTTAAGGGAATGGGAGGGTGTAAAATCTGAAGCGGGCATATTGGACATCCCTGTTTTTAGTGTATGCTGTAAGAATCGCTTATCGCTCCAGAGGCCGAAAACGTTTCAATTTCGGGCATTTTGGAAACATTTACGTAAATACGAAAAGTAACCAACGCCAGTATTTTTGACCTTTCACAGCATGAGTGGAAATTTCAGGATTTACTCTCTGCCCTCTACTTATTCATACACGCTCAAGATTCTCGAGATATTTAGTCATATACTTTCAAGATTTTCGAGAAATTTATTCGTACACGTTCGAGATTATCGAGAAATTTCTCTTCTTTCCTCTCGAAAATTTCCCGAAATTTCTCGCATGGAAATCACGTCCTCCGGAAGCATCGAACTGCTCGGGATAAGGCGAAAGCTACCATCGAAGCGTTCTTACATTAGATTCCTGTGATGTGTCCACCCTCGCCCCTCCCATGCCGCATTCCTTCAACGGTCCGCATCTCACCCTTCTTTATATCCATGCTCGTGTCCTCTCATTATACCCTCTCTAGTGCCTCCCATTGAAACGTCCTCGTCTATCGAGTTACTCTTTTAGAGGAACCCACACTCTTCATTTCTCTCTTTCTCGCTTTTGCCCAATTCCTTTGGGCGCGCATTAATCTTCGGTTGTACTTCTGTCGTCCAGGTGCCCTCTCGGATCATGGTATTGTGAGGCGTCACAAGGATCTACCCACGGTTTTCTGTAAAATGGCCTCCTGAGTTTCGGTCCTCTGGGTTCTTTCTCTTTTGGGGTGGTTGGGAGGAAGTCGAGGGCCCCGCCAGAGATAACTCTTGTACGTTGGGATGAGTGGTGGCCCTGCGAAGACTGTTCGCATAACAAGGGAATATCTCAGGCCGTGGGCGTGCGTCCAGGTCCCCATGCGCTTTTCGGCTCTTTCAAAGGACCGAAAAGGACTCGGAGGTTTCTTTTTAACCGCGGAAATTTCTTCGCCTCGGTGATTTTTCAGGGCGTCTTGTTCGGTCCCATTGTGATAGTGAGTGCGATTTGGACGATTGTCTAAGCGATCGCATTCGAATCGGCCGCTTTCTTACTTTTCCCTTTTCCGTTTGGAATCATTTTTATTTATGACGCGCTGGATCGACGGGAATTTTACGAACGAGTTGGGCTCCAGAATGGACGGAAAGGTTGGCTTTCTGAAAGCGCGTGAAGAGGCGGGATTGTTGTTTGAGTACTTGTTACGAATTCCCTTCTTGAGAAAACTTTCGGTTCTTTTACGGGATGCACGCGTTGGTTTCGTTGGTGATAACGCACGGAAATAACGCCCTGCATTATCGTGACTAAGGGTGTACAGGATACTGAAAGAGCATTGATACCCCTCAAATATTGCCTTAGTATGTTTTAAAGCTGTTTTTCTGTAGATTAATCAGCTCAAAGGCAGGTTGGAACCTCAACCCCTCCACCATCATCTACCAAAATCTTTGGAGAGGGAATGAGGCTTACAGGAAGGATGAGGATTACTAGTTTACCGTTTTCCTCACTGATCCAAAATGTTTTAAGTGGAAAATTACACGTAAGTGCAGCAGAATGACTCTCTATATAACCCTTTTCATTGCTTTCCGTAAGAAGATACTAAAGTGAATCTAAATCAATCAGACAGACCAAATAAGTTTCGTTTCATCGCAGCTATGAGAAAGACCGAATAAAAGTAAACGGAAGAACGATTAATAAAATCGATGGTAGCAGGCCTTACTGTGTGGAAATCCATAACACAAGGATTATAGGAACAAAATTACCAATACTCTTTTTCCACAGATTTAATCTGTGGAAAAAGAGTATTGGTAATTTTGTTCCTATAATCCTTGGGTCGGAAGAACGATTTTTTCCATTCTGCATCAGAAGACAAATGACGACCGCTAAATTGGAACGAATTGCTTTTGTTACATTAATGAAGAATTCTCAATAACATATTTTATCAACTTTATAAGGGCAAGGCACTTCTCTGGTTCTTCCATCTTATTTAACACGTTCACTGCGGATCACTCCACCGTTGGAGTGATAAATGCATTGGAAATGGAGGTATCCACGGTAAACGTGTCAAGGAAGATTTTAATATCGGTTGAGTATTTCGAAATAGTATTCATTTAGGATACATTACCCATTTGGTCTATATAATGTCAAGTCCATCCTTCAGTCTTTGAAATTTGTTAGAAATGTTACTTATAATTTAACATAATACATATTTTTTGCGGTCAAAGGACTGAATTTGCTACGGCGAGTACTTCTAAGTAAAGGTTTGATGTAAGAAGAGACTTGGTAGTCTCAACCTCGCCCGAATAAAGTCGCATTGTTATTATTATCATTATTACTTCGATGTACTTCATTAATAATTTGCATATTCCACTTCCTTGATTCCTGATTGGGACCTAGATCAGATCTTAGCGCTCCGGGCCTCTAGTAGCCTAAATCTGCCCCTTGTATTGGCGTTTGGTGCCTTAGCGTAGAGGTCTTGAAAGCAAAAGTAGCTATAGGGAAATAGTTTGATGAGACTCAGCGTAAAGGAGGAAAAGTGGAATCAGCCGTAGAAGATCTTCTGGTAGAAGTGTTGAACGACACAACCTCGCTCCATGCAATGGTGTTGCCAAGTAAAAATGATACTTGTTCACTCAAGGTCACGAGGGAAAGGGGTCCACCGTCTCTCTCCTCCTCTCCCTCCAATTTCTCCGACCTTTTTTTCGTATTTATTCACGTCGCGTTGTGAGGTCCCTTAGAAGAGGACTCCGTCCCGCAGGATCGAGAGGTGGCTTGATTGCCTTTGACCGGTTAATTCTTTAGGGTTAATTATCTTTTAATTGGTTGTTTAGGTGGCGGACATATTCATAATTTTGCACCGGGCGCGAGAGGAGTGAAAGATGCTCTTTCCTGACGAATTTCTCGGCCTTCGTTGCGTTTATGCAGCGGGAAAGATCTCTTTCTTGGGGAACTGAATGTCAGATGGCGAGCTGCAGTTGTGCCGTGCTTCACACGAGTCACGATTTCAAGTCGAAAATTATGCACTGGCAAAATTTCGACCGAGATGATTTCGCGTTTTTCCATGTCCGGTCGCTTGGAAAAATGCGATTTTGTTGCGTGTGATTCTGCTTTCCCGTTTATTATTATAATTGTAGTTAAACCTTTTGGTGAGAATAATTCAACAAACACTCGTATAAAAATACCACAATAAAATATAAAACAATAACACAACAATAAATACCATAAAAACACAATTAGAAAAACAGGTACCCTTGTCGATCATACCAAATAAATACAGTTTTTAAAAGAGAAAGTCATGTAACTCTTCCAAACCTATCCCAGTTGCCAAGTTAGTACAGCTTCCTTCAGCTTCGCCTTAACACGTTCACTGCTGATCACTCCACCGTTGGAGTGAAAATGCATCGGAAGTGGAGGTATCCGAGGTATTATTAAAATAGTATCCTATTAAAATTGAATTTTTAGCCGTATTGTTTCCTTGAGGAAGAGGTTCAATTTTGTGTGCGTGGTCATTTCTGCTCAAGCAGGAGGGGTTCCAGATCCTACTCCTGATGTCTGTCCATGCTGGATTGCCTGCGAAGGCGTTGAGGGATGGAATGCATTTCGTTTTCAAACTCTCGAGACTGAGCCAAACACCCGTAATAATTTCATTAATATGTGTAAATGTATTTTTACATATGATGAAAATTTAGCGCGATGTCGAAGGAAGTTGAATTTCTGTTTGCATATATTATCAAAGCGATTTTAAATGCGAAGATCATGCTATGTACGAAACAGAATTCAGTTAACGAGCAAAATGTATAGTACCGCAGCGTAAATAATTTGCATTTTGTTTCAGCCTATTTATCTAATATGTTCCTTACATTTTAATTTATTCTTGGGCAGCCTATGGCGCACCCACCGAAAGTGGTGTATTATATAATTATAAATGGAGAAAAATAGCATAACATAAACTGGAAAGTAACAAAATATTATTATTGTTGACATAACATAAACCAGAGAAAATTTGAAAATAAATTCCTCACAATATTTGTATATACATTCGTCCAAATACAGATTCTTGCGCACATAATCTATCACATAAATTTAGGGCATTTGTTCGATAGCTATGATTGTATATGGCGCAAAATAATTTTCTTAGGCTCAATTTGTAGTTTACGGTGAATTATCGTAGTACAAAGGAGAAATATATTTCTATTAAAAGAGTTCTTTAGTAAAAGTAACACATTTCTAATTTGTACGATGGACTTTTAGAATATCAAGGCTTTATCCGTTGAATTTATAACTATTGAGGTGTTTAAGACGCATCCGAGTTCAAAACCAAATAATTGTCTCATGAACAATGAAAGGCCACCCATGCCTGGTTTAATGTGTAACGTTGCGTCCTTCCTTTTTGATCATTTAAGAGTCATTTTTAATTTGCGCTCGGTTACAAGTTGGTATCTATAATCTGGCTCCTCGATTCACTTTCAGCGAAAGTCACGTTTAAAATGAAAAACCAACGAACCATTCAATCTCGTTTTCAATTTCACTTCGGAGTCACACGCACGTACCCAAAGAGCCCCGCGTAGCTCGCGAGCCGCAGTTTGCCGACCTCCCCCCTTGAGTTAGGGGTCTCCTCACAAAAGTGGTTCCACCCTAAAAATAGACGAAGGCAGTCTTTGTACACGTCGAATCCGGCCGTGAGTTACGAGGGAAAAATTGGGGATAACGTGGACTCGTGAATAGCGCTAATAATTTTACATTATCACGAAATTATGCGCAGTCATAAAACTGAGTCGTGTCTCCGCCGTCTTCCCTGAATAGACGTACCTCATGCAGCACACTATGACCGGGGAAATATTTACGACTCTCGCCCGTGCATTAAAAGGCCCCATTAAGTCGGGAAGAAAATATGAAACGGTATCGGAATGGGGGTATTTCTTATTAGCTCGAAGATGGTTAGGGACGTCCGCGTCTCGTATTGTCGCCGGCCGAAAGGAAAAGAAATGTCCTCGTCGTAAATCGCCCTCCCGTGATGGAAGCACCTGTTCGCCTCTTCTTTTAATTTTCCCACGCGTTATATTCGAACGTGCCTTCGCCCGAGCCACGCTAGCTTGTTTCGGAACCGAGCACGGCAGTACACCCGCCCCGACTACGATTTATTATTTTCTAAGGTCCGACCAGGGCCGGCTAAAGATAGTAGACTAGCGAGGCAAAGGCCTCAGGGCAGAGCAGTAAGCGGGGCATGAACATCGGAACTGTGAGACCAACTGGTGTGCCGTGTAATATCCAAAGTTAACGTTTTTTCACGTTATGCGCTACGGATAAGCTTTATTTTGCGAGTTATTTCTTCGCTCAATTTCGTAATGTGAATTCAAACACTTCCAATTCCACACATGCTTCTATTTTTCAATTCGTATGTTGAACGAAACTAGTAAAGTAAGGCTTAGTGTATCGCGAACCTTGAGTCAACATGTAAGTTCGCCCGTTGAAGTCAATAGCTTAGGAAGCACTGCACTAGACAATGCTACCGGGAAGCACTGCACAGGACGATAAAGCTATTTTGTATTATATTCGTATGAATTTGATTCCGGCTCCATTAGGGTTAGACGTAAAAGGAACTGATAAGTCTCAATCTAACCCTTAAATACAGACGTATCATTGCCCAGCTTCAGAACCTAATTCATTGAAAACTGCAGCTATCCTACTTATTTCTCTGTCATAGCTCTTGCGATTATCAATATCGATCAATTGAATGTCTTGACCGCTACCTTACTCGGTATAGATCCGATCTTCTTTCTGGATTGTTTTCTTTGCAAACGGTGGGTGCTATTTGAAGGTAAACTGTTGTAAATTCTACTAAACACTCAAGTATTTCTGTTACAGAAAAATGTGAAAAATGTCGTAAAATAGCTGGAGTTAGGGGGGTATTCAGCTTCTCGAACTAAATTCGGCCCAAATTGAGACTTAAGGGCGAAACCTGCTTTTAAATGCATTCACGTGGATTGTCTCGCAGACAAAATATGAAAAATGGACCGGACTGGAAAATAGAAAAAACTGTCTCATCGATATTTTCATCTTAACACAAGGTATTTCATGCAGTATAAACATTTTGGCCTATGATTTTCGGAATTTTTACGGTTTTAATGATAGTAATGGTCATCCTTTCGACTCTTAGAGGACAGGGACCAGTACATTAGCGCTTTTGTATCTATCGCTGTCTTTAATTCGGCTCCTTCGAAGGGTTGACGGAATTTAGACAAAAAGAATATCATTCGCGTGGTCCCACCTCTCCCTCTCTCCTATTGAGCATAACTTTGGAAACTCGGATTAACAATCTTTTTTGTTGAGAGAAACTCGTATATTATGGGGAGGGAGGAAGGAATCGAAAGTAAAATACTTAGAAGCTGTGATTCTCCGAATACATTTGCGAAGATTAATCAGTTGAAGGAATGGCTACTTCGAGATGCATCGCTTTCCTGAGAGGTCCATTATAGAGTTTTCGCAAAAACCAAAATGAATTATCAGCGGAGAAAAACTCTTTGCATTTTTTTGAAAGAAAATTACGTCGTCAAAATGAGTGACTTGAATTTTAAATAAGCGAAGATGACGGAGGAGATATTTTTAGGCTGGAACCTTACCGGGGAAAGGGGTTGAGGAAAGAGCAATGACATTTCCTGCTTTAGTAACAGGTTTAGAAAATGAGTACTTTGTTTTGATGAAAATGCACCGTTCTAGGTAAAGTTGTTGGAGATTTAGACAGCTGTCATATTCACCCTCTGTACTCAGTGATACCTGCTGATTTGTCTGAATGCCTGATGAAGTAAATAACATGAAAGATAGTTGTTTAAATATAATAATAATAATAATAAACGACTTTATTTCAGAGCGTTCAGGGCTAGTCGCTTCTAACATCTAACCCTATGTCATAGAAAGATTAAAAGAAAGAGCTTTTGGAAGTAAAACAATAAAGGACGGAAGTATTATAGGGATTTGAAAGACTAAAGTGTAAATATAGAGGAAAACCTAAGTCTAAATATAGGGGAAAGATTCCGTCAGAGTGGACCCGGGTGGGAATTTCTCCAGTATGTTTGACGTCCCAGCTATTGGACCAGTCTCCACTGGTTCCGGGGTGATTACTTTATTCTTCACTGTACTTTCTCCTGTTTATGGTAGGATAGTAGATGAGGCCTGATTTTTTAAACCATTTGACATTTTCGGCCGATGAGAAAAGCGTAGACAGCTTATGTAAGTAAGTATCGCAAGTATACGGTATGCATACCTCAGAGATGAAGATGAAAGTCTATCTTTTAGGCTGTGCATTCTATTTCATGCGCGCTCACTCCACACAATACTGCACGCATGCATCCTTCAATTATGCACCGAAACGGTTGACTTTTGTTGCGGCAGCTATAACTCCGTTTGGGTAGAAAGAATAAAAAGGGCGGAGTGAAAAAGTGAATTTGAAACGAGGTAATCTCGGGAAGTTCCTTACCATAAGTTAACTGCAAACGTATCGTCGCTGAAGCGGGGATGAGGAACTGCTTCCCTTCACCGCCTAGAAAATTTGCGACTCTCGGAATAAAGGAAAGCAATCCCTTGGCTAACGAACGCGATCAACGGCATCTGCTGGAAAAAGTTAACTTGCCCATACTTTTAGGGAATCCTGTTCGGAAAAGTTCGAAACCATTTCGTAGTATATTCGGCGATATCCTAAACTTAACTGGGGGAGTAATAAATTTCCGTTTTCCAATTCGTTGTACTCGTATGCCACGTAAATCCATTCGAAAGGTTTATATTTCTTAAACCTAAAAGCCGTAGTTAATCATTATATAGCAAATTCCAGTGCTTAGTAAGACTCGCTAGGAAAATAGCCCAAAAATATTGAATATACGGTTCGTTTAAACATATTCATTTCCGCATATTTGTTTTTATTGCGTAAATTTAGTTTGAGAGCTTTGCAGGATTATGCGCTTAAATTTTAAGAAGTATAGTAGGTTATTTATTCTTTTATCTTAACACGTTCATGGCGGACACCTCCATTAACAATGCTTTTATCACCCCAACGGAGGAGTGATCCGCACTGGACGTGTTTTGGTAGACTATTTAGTGCGTTACTGTGTAAGCGAATGCAGTAGAACGAATTAGAAATATAGGGTCAAAGCAATGGTCTTAAATGTCACAAACTGTGAAGATTTGAATGCGTTTTGTTGATACGAAACGTATAAAATTTCATTTCAGCCGAGCGTTCACGGAGGCATCACTCGTATTCCAATTATTCGTTTATTAACGCCAGCGACCGAAGTTGAACACAGATGAAATATTCGTTTAGCTCTCCGGCACTGATTTTTTCCTATGCATATCTTTATGTCCTTTCCTCGGCAATACTTCGGTGGAGTTTGGGCGTAAATTAATACCGTGAATACAATATTTTCCGTTTCATTTTCTCTCGATTCCCTACTTAATTCATTTCGATTCTAACGTATGTGAAGATCCATCTTCATATACGTTACAATCGAAACTTTATGCCCAGTATTATAATGTATACTTAAAATGGAGGTTAACTAGGGACCAGTATTTTAATGAGTTGTTTGAATATCATAGATAATCTCCTATTTATGTGATGGATTAGCATGGGTATCAACTATAATCTTCACTTTAACTCTAAAAAAAACAGTAAAATACTGAGCCCTAAAGTGGACTTTAGTTGAAGTCCATGTTAAGTATACATTAATATTTCATTTTTCGTCCTCTCAAAAAGCTAAATGTTTTGAAATTAAAAATATTTGTCTATAGTTGTTGGAAATTCTTCATTGATCGAGTCTTATGGTTCTTACGGCACTGAAAAATAATGGAATGAAAATTATAAAATTATTAATTATTATTATAAATAAGAAGCAAGTATCAAATGATCGTTTCAGATAAATATTATTTGATGTGTTTTATTAATAATTTTCTTCTGTAATTATACACCTTTCGATTTCCCGTGAGCTTTATCGAATTGTGAGTGACAATAGGTTATAAAACAGGGAAAAGTAGCTCATCTTTAGCTAGAAGGCACTTTTAGAAGTGAAAGGTATTTTATGGTTGAGATCACTTTGGGGAAAATAAACTCTTTCGCCGGTGAGTTATTCATTCAGCCATCTTTTACAGAGTTTGAATCGTTTATTGGAAATAGTAGTTCATAACTATGAGACATCATCTAAGCAGCGTCAACCGAAGACCGCAGTTTTCGAAGAACCCAAAGACGTCGACTCCCATCATGCGCAGTATTCCTTCAAAACTACCCACGATTTACGACTTTCCATCGACACTTAGGAAGCGTTTAGTCGCACCCATGCATCCAGATATGTAATTCAGACGCTCCACACCCGCCATTTTGATTCACGCATTTCTCGGAATGGTGGGTCAGGAAGAAAGAGAGCGAGCAACTTGTGTTCTGCAGTTGTAAGCCAAGGAAGTCTGAGTTTGAGTGGAAGAGGTTCCGAGAGGAAGAAAGTAGGAGTCAAAGGGAAGGACGAGGCAGGCGGTGTTGCCACACTTCCGGGCACGCCTCCGTCCACTGTTCGGCGTGCTTTTCCGTCCCATGGAAAACATCCCAAAATGTGTGTCTACTCCTGATCATTGAGTTCTCTTTGTTCCCCGCCTACTTTCCCCATTCTCTTTCCCATCCCGCACCACTGTCTACGCCGCGTGTGATGCAGCCTTTAAGTGTCCCTCGTCTCACTGGACGCTCATTTCGTGTTTGCTCCAAATGTAGATATTTGTCGTAATATGTAGCGGTTAACGGTTCGGCCGCCCGTGAGTCCGAGGTAAAGTCACTCGCAAGCTCGTTTGCCGTCGCCTTTGACGTTGTTTTTACGATGTTTTGCGGTTTCGCCGCGGAATTTCTTCTTCAGGGGTTGTTAGGCGGATGACTTTCTTCACTGTAAATGTGGATTAGCGTTCCACCGACGACTACGTGCGAACGTAACCGCAATTTCTGTTTTCCCAATCAACGAATGGTTAACCTCTTTGCCAATAGGAAATTATTGAATATGAGTATCAGTGATTGTTTCACACGGCAATGCGGTTGTGCACGTCGACAGATTTTCAAGACAACATCCTCCACCTTTTCTATTCGATCTCATTTTTGTGCCATAACAAAACCAGTTACTTCCAATGAGTTAGCGTCAATTTCGATAGTTTTTTCGAATAATTATGGGCCTATTTCCGCTCTTTTCTCAATATAGCCATTGAAAATGTTGTCTGTTTGTATCCTCGTTATATTTTTCCTATAAGAAGTGACTCAGTTGACTCATTTATTATAAATTGTTAGACAATGAACAACGCATTATCCTTAGTTTTTCGTATCACCACCTAGTTTTTGCGCTTTTCCGCATTTGCGAAGGCGCTGCTAGTTTCCCAGAGCCGATTTCGGAACTAGTTTCCCATCCGCTTTCAGCGTCTGCGTTATTTTGGGATTAAGTGATCACGGTCCATCTTTTTTCGGAATAATGTTGTCGTTATAATCGATCTTCGCCGGAATTTTCTGGTAAATTTTTCTTCACATTTTATTTACGGCGTGAGATATATCCCCTAATTCTGTCCTAGCTCTTTAGTTCCGCTCTAGTATTAATGGCATTTGCTTTTTTTCCTCGCCCTCTCTCTTGTCCCGTTTTAGCCGAAGCTCTCCCTCATCCGTATTCCTTATTTCACGCCATTTTTAACTTTCGCCACCTATCACGACACCATCTCTCACCTCCCTTACGCAACGGTTCAATTCCGACTTTTTCAAAGTTTGCGTGTCTTTATGTCCGCGGAGGAATTCATTAGTTGTTAGTCTAACTTCAGAAAAATGCTGATGCGAGTCTCTTCCTTGGCGCGCTAAAAATACCCGGCAAATTTGTCGGTGAATATATCGATTCCGAACGAGGATGCCCAGCGCTTTGTGTATCTGCCAAGGGTGTTCCATTAAAAAGTTTGTCATTATTATCAGCTCCTTTGCCGAGTCACGCAAAGCAAATACAAGTAGCTGCGTATATGTGAGCTTCTCCGAAGGATCGCCATGAAAGGCCTCGGACTTCTTGGGTATCATCAGATGTTTTACTGTCTTAAGATTTTCTACGCTGTGGAATCTACAGAGGAAATCGTTGGTTATTGTTACGACCACTACCTTAAAATTTTAGCAGTGACTTTGTTACCATATGTTGACGTAGGAATTTTTTCATTTGTCTTTTGTAACAGGATCGAGAAAAAGGCATCTTTCAATTACTCTTTACCAGTTCATGGGTGGGATAATATGAAAGTTAGTGAGGTATGAGGTGGAATATACCCTGTTTATCTCTTATTAAAAGTTTTATCCCCTGAAACAATGTGCTGCTCCTGCACGAACGTTTTCCGCTGAAAGTAATCAGCAAGGACGAATTGTCTCACTCCTCATCTTGTCTGGTAAGCCTCATTACCTCTCCAGTGCTGTTTGTTGCTAATGATGGAGAGATTGAGGTGTAAATCGGCTTTTGGGCTGAATACTTGCAGGCGTACTTGGTTAGATGTTACATGTGCGTACAGGATTACCTCTCGTGTCACTGTGGGTTTTGATGTTGACAGTAATAAGCAAGGTATATTCATTTTGGCGATAGAGAACGTACTTCTTGTCGACCAGCTTATCGAAGAAGCAATCATACTATTAAATTTATTGGGTAAGACTGTATGCCGTATAGTTAACATTTAGATTCAGATACTAAAGGGTACCCTGTCATCGGCGTGCGGCTGTGGATGTAAACACCAAGAAATGGACCTAATTCTCTTGTTTATTGCTATCGGGGATCTTTCTTGAGAAGAAAGAGCTTTAAAACAGTTTAATTTCGAATAACTCATAAACATAATTTTTCCGATTTTTTTAAATTTTTGTTTCAAATTACTCTAAAAGCTTGTATGATGTTCTTTCACTGTCCGTCATCGTCGTTGCTCACGGACGTAATATTTTCGAACAATAATATACTTAGTTGTGTCCAGTTCGAGAGTTGCATCAGCTAACGCTCATTGCAGTGGTCAAGAGTTTTTCATGAATGCCATTTCAAATTCGTTATCTTCATGTCTTTCCAAAGTCTCCCAGAATGGAATATTGTTGATTAGAGGGTTTAAAGGTTATCTTTGTCGGGCTTTGTTTGCATTTTGAATACTGGCGCTGCTTTTTGATGAAAAAATCTTACTACAATTATTTCATACGAGAAGTTTTTTTCTCCTTGCTTAAATTTTGAATACCGTAATATTTCGCGCAGCCCATAAATCTCAATGAGCGTTTTCTTCATTATCAGCTATACAACTTTCATGCGTTGTCTTTAGAGCAAGTATTTTACACTTAACATTCATCATGAACCAATTTTCTTGTCTCGTCCATTGTGTGATTTTCCCCTTAACTGTAGCCCATATTTCTTCAGATTGACAACTTTTGGCCGTTCCTTTAAATTTCTCGGTTTCAAATCAAGGTAATTGAGACCCCTCAGGTCGTGCTTAGCTCAGCTAACACAGCAAATGCTCCACACCGTAAACTTTATTCCGCCTTTCTCTTCGGCAGCGATATCTTATCATTGCGCCTTTATATCGAATGTGAAAGTGTTCGAAGGGAAGTGAAAGAAGAAATGTCAACGAAAAGTTTACTTTGAGAAACTGGCCTTTTACGGAGGTGTTATTTTCCGCTGTTATGAATGTTGAGCCAATCTCGAAGCGGCGACCGCGCCCTTCCATTTGTGCACCGTTGCATTTACGATGCTACGCCCTCCCACCATTATTCTCTCCCTGCACTTATTAGCGGCGCTCTCCATTTACTTCATATATTTTCTGCTTTTCCGTCCCTCTGGGCATTCGTGTCGTAGTCCGTCATCCCTCGTAATTCCTTTCTCGTATAAGCAGCCCCCGTTGCCAAAGACCCCTCGATTTATTCAAGAAAGTTTAGCTTCCACTGCGGAATGCGATGGAAGCTGACGACTTTACCCATTTTTCTTCTTTGATGGGACTGCAACGAAAGGTTAATCATACATTTCATGCGTTTTTCTTAGAATATTTGTTCAGATTAACAACTTGTAATTATGCTACGTTCCATGCGCCGTAGATCGACCATCCCTGACCTATGGGATACCGGAAGCTTGTCAGTGGGGTTTCATTTATTTATTTCGTAAAGTCTCCACAAAGATCCATTTATCGGACAGTTACAGTGGTAGACGTAAACAGTTACAACGGTGGAACACAACCATTCCCTGACTAGAAAAACCCTACTAGCCGGAATTCGAACCCGGGAGCTTTAGACTGCAAACCACTCCGCCACCGCGGCCGGGTGCTGGCTAATAAAGTATTCGAAACTTAACTGTTTCAACAATTCCCTGCAGTGCCATGATGGTGCATTTGGTCACTAGAAAAGTATTTCTCATCATTAATAAGGAGGTGTAGGGTAGTTTACGTTAAAGTCAACGTGGCTACGGAACCAAGAAGTTCGGGAGCCCCTGGTATATTATAAAACCTGGTTAAATTCAACGATAAGTTTCCGAGTTATAATCTCAGCCAGAGGAATTTTCCTGGTCAATGCGTATGTGTTTGACCCATCTTGTTGTTGTAGAAGAATTTTTTGAAATCGCTTCGACGGATGAGGTTATTTCGCACTGGGAATCTAAAAAACGCTATTTTGCGTGAAGAAACCCGCCGAAGATGCGCTCGTAACTGCTTGTAAGCAGTATTTTTCCGTCCCCAGACGTCCTGCAACCCGTTTAAGACGATCGTTTGCCTCATTTGATGCACCAAATTGTAAACACGATCTGTGTAGCCTTCCTCCTCTCTCCTCTCTGGCGTAATCGGGGGTTCCTTTCGATTCCCATGTTCGCGATGACTAATAGCACGAAAGAATGAAGAAATCGCGAACTCCCATCCCACCGGAAGAGTATTTACACTGGGTATTAATTCCTTATCTTAATTTACGCCATTCGTGAAACGTAAAATTTTGAACGGAGTTACTTCTTCACAATGAATAGTAAGAAATAAAAATTCGTACTTTTTCCACAATATCACCGATTATAATCATTCGCACGCACAATGTATCCTCCTGTGACCGATCGTTGGCTTTAATGGAAAGACCTAACGGCGACGCTCGTATGTATGAGCGAAAATATTGTGGGACTTTGTGCAATCTTTTCTAAGTTAAGCCATTATGAAGTGAAGTTAACAGACGACCGTAGGCATACAAACAGTTCCCCAAACGAAGTAAACTGAAGGGCTTCTGGTTAAATTACCACGCTTTATCCGGGGCTGGCCAAGCCCCTTCCATTGTCACCCGTTCATCGGAGATGCGACGCATGATCCCCATCTATTTCCTCCCTTTGCCACCAACGACTCCCATCCCCTCGATTCTATTTCCTCGAACGTTTTAATTGATTTATATTAAGTCACTCGTCTTCCCCCTCCATCTCCATAAATCTACGCCAATTACCACCGCGGCGCGGTTTATCCGTCCTTTTTATGCTTTGAGCCGGGCTCCTGAGGCTTCCATCTCGGAATTTTATCGTTTTTTGTCCGCCTTAATTATAATACCCCCACTCGGTAGCTCCCCTTACTTTGACCCGCCTGTCTAGCGCATTGCCTTTGAGCCGTGTGGATGGAGAAAGGGGTGGCAGTGGGCGAGTTTGCGTGGGAGTGCCTTGTAGTGAAAGTTAAAAAGTGCTGTAGGTGGGCCGGGCGTTACCATAGCACTGTGTGTTGCGGCGGGAGAATGATTTATCTTGCGACCTATTTATTCCATGGAGCACGATCGCATTCATATGTTTGACGAATCGTCGATGTTACCAGCGGTTTGATCCGTGAAGAGGAGAAAAAAGGATCCGGGGTTCTCTAGGGGAGGCGTTTTTGAAAATGTGTGGAGGATGAATGTGGGAAGATTGGGGATGAATGGGTATCTAAGAAGAGAAGCTAAATTATGGATGAAACCCCGGGTGAAGGTTTTGTGTTCATCTCGCGCGTTCATCATTTTACCCCGTTCGACGGATTTCGCCTTTTTTTGTCACTATTTTTAATTTTCCGGTGGTATTGCGGTTGGCATGGCAACCTGGCGACTCCCAGGTCGGTTACTGCTTGGAATTTTATGTTCGTGGTTAATTGCAAGAATGACGTTGACGTAGAAAAATTGCCCTCGATAATCGAATTCCTGATCAATTTTAGAATGGATATTGTTTCAGGCAGGCAAAACTTTCGCTCGACATGATAGATAATAATTGCAATAACGTTTTTATTGGGCGGTATTTTTATTAGACTACTCTTAAAATTAACTTAAATATTCTTAAAAATACTTAAATTCACTGCTAAATACCCTTCCTGACAGTCCTCTCTTATCTTATCGATAATCGTGTTCCTAACAGATCTACCCGTTTGACATATCTACTACACAACACCACACCTAAACTCTAACTTATCAACTTCCTTCTTTGCTGAATTCCATTCCTCCTTCCGTTGGCCCTTTTTCCACATCTAAAGGGACGTTTATTAAATAAACTCAATATGCGAATGCGTTACTTCGTGGAAGGCCGTAATAATTTAAAAGAAATATTTAGTACACTTCCACAGGTTTCCACGAAATCTTTGGAAGTGTACGAGGCGTTTCTTTTCCATTATCATTAAAATTAGGTTTAATCACGCCAGATCATTGTATTTGCTAATCCTACTTTATTCCTTCGTTTATTATTATTTCTTATTATTCTATTTTTGGTTGCTGTTTTGCAACATTTTTGCAATGACCTGTGGGTATTGCGGCTTTTGTGAATTGTTGTCGATGCCTTTCCGCAATAATTCTTCCCTTCACTATTTTCACAGTAATTCTTCGATTCATCAAGGAAAAATACCGCACTTCTCATCTAGCCTAGAGAGAGACTTTTCGTAGAGAATAGTGATAATAATGATTATATTGAAATTATTATTTCATCAGGGAATTTTTATCAGTAAGAGACCATTCTTACAAATAACCTTTCTCAAGTCAAGTTCGCAAACAACCAGGATTCGAACCCGGGACCCCAGCATTGCTAGGCTAACTCGCTAACAACTAACGGAGGAGGGATGGAGGTTCAAACCGTCCTGCGGGCTTAATACTTCACTGACAATCAGTACGTAATGTATGCATTGCGTGCCAAAAGAATGAATCGTCAGCCTTAAATTTCCACCTGAGAGCATGTATATGCTACTGATTTTCTCACGAATGTTTAGTAAATGAAAATGTAGGTGGCTGTCTAAACCGACTATGAACAAGCATCAACGTATGTTTCACTTCCGGAATTCGAATTCAGCTGGTTGGATAGCGCGATTTTACTTTCACCGCTATGCCTGGCGAAATCAGTTCAGGAGGCATACATTTTACGCTCTAATTTTATTTTACTTTCGTGCTCATAAATTTTTTTGGCCTTGCCGCGCGGATGATTGTGGGATTCCCAAAATTTTTCGCCATGCCACCTACCCTTTACCGTATGCTATCGACACAAGGTTCGCCTAGTTGATCAAACGAGAGGACCGTCTGCATTCTTGCTAATTATCGCGCTTAGAATGATTTCAAGTTCTCTTTCTCTATAATTATCACTACCATGACTATCGGTATTTATTAGTGTTCGCTTAGAAAGATTTTGTTTCCTACGCTACGGTTCTCTCGTATTCGGAGAAATTGATACTTCGACGTGTTGAATTTAGGAAACATTTCTTAAAATCTAGTGTAAAGATGAAATCAATGGCGTCGGATCTTCCTACGAACTTTTCTACACGAATTTTTTTTTTACTCCATTTCAACCTCTAAATACGAACCAAGAAAAGAACGAAAAATCACGATGTAAAATTGGGCTTCGAAGTACTAACTTTTCTAGTTACGAGATTCATACTGAAGCGAATTCACCTCGTGAGTCAAGGTTCCACTCCATGCAGAAGTTGCAGAAAACTTGATGCCAAAAAAATGGATACACACTACATTTACATTTAAACCCTGCAAGCCACCGTTGGCGCGTGTCAGGCTATGTAAAATAAAACCGATAATCCTTACACCAATATATTCTACTATACTTCTTTTTACCAATATTCATCGCTAATCACTGACCATTAATTCCACGAGTCATGCGAGTTGTAAATATAATTTAAGAATGCATCCCATATATTCACTCGGAGAAATCGTCATTAGAATCATGGAAAGATAGAAGCCCTTGCGGCTTTTTAAAAATAAATTTTCTATCGTCACTCCATCTTCTGAACTCGATTTCATAGCTTTCATTCTTAGCAAATATGGTATTTTATGCCAAATCTAAGGTCCGATATACGCACGAATCTAAGACCTTTTTTCTTGTAGACTTACGTAGAGGAGGTGGTTCGTCTTTCAATTGGGTTGTGTAATCTTGTTATCTACGTTTGCCATATTTGTAAACTTGTTTTATGAAGCTGATTAATGAAGAAGTATTATCATTAAAAATTCTTAATTTAAATTTTATCTGGTCGATTTTTCCATTTTTCTAACACTGTTACAAATTTTGTGTACATCTTAATATGGTTTCATTTACTCATTTTTACAGCTTTGATTGTTTTTGCACAAAACGTTAAAAATTCAGTTGCCTTAATATTTTATCTTTTGCCATCTTTAGTTGCCAATCAAAGTTTATTTATTACCAGTGCTATTATTCCGTCATTTACGAATCCCTAGATCCATGGAATAGTTTTTTTAGAATTGAATTCGTTTTAGATTCTTGCAAATGCAATAATTACGACATCTGAAGACTAAAATTTAGGAACTACTTAGTAGTTATTGGACAACTCTTCTCGCATATACATGCATTTCCGCTCTTGTATTTCTCTTAGCAAAGGGCAGTGACGTATGATGAGAGGTATTGGTTTAGCTAAGTGGTTCATGGTATTGTGGTTGCTGTCGTCTGTCTCACCCACTCCTTAGCACTTAACAGCCGCGGACAAGCGCTTTGTCTTCCTGCAATAGAAAAATGCCATCTGAGATTAATCTGTTAGAGTCGGGGACTCCCTGGCGATTTTGCTTCATGATTCGCATGACTGACAATCAACCAATGCGCGACTCGCCGGAAAAACCGATAATTAATCATAAAAATCCTCCGGCGTGATATTAAACCTGGAGATTATATCTTTGCCTAGATAAGTCGTATACCATTTTAGTTGAAGGAACGTGCATTGTGAAAGTGAGCGGTTAAATTCCTTCCCAGCGTATGACGTTTTGGAATCGCGTTGCAACGTGTTTGGTCCTAAAATTCCGCAACTTCCTGTGTATCGACTGGGTAACGGACGGTCTATCGAAGAATCATTTTCTCTCGTTTTCTTCTTGGAGAATTTTTAGGCATTTTGAAGATGAACTTTAAGTTCTGTAGGGAAACGCATTGTCTAAGTCAGAAGCTAATGAAAATCGTCATACCCCTGTTGGCTTTAATTTTCACCCTCGGTAGATTTTGCTGACAAATCTCTCTAATATTTCCCTAGTGCTTGAGTCACATGATCCTCGTTGGAGAGTTCTCTGATGTTCACGTTGTCTTTTTTGGCAAAGAAATGTGGTAGTTGAAAGTATTTCCGAAATAATGTTTGTGCCATTTCAGATCAAGTTGTCAAATTCTGGAACATCTATATGCATTTATTTCCCATGTTAATTTATTAAAACATTCAGATGTCAGCATGCAACAGATTTCTGAGTTAACTCCTCGTTGTTTTCCGAGAACAACCGAGGTCTCTGTTGAACCCTCTTCTACCTCCCATTTAAGTATTTCGGATTAAATCCGACTTAAAAAGCTTTTACGAAACTTAATTACTTATTACGAAACAGTGGATGAACACAGACATCCAATCTCAAACAGGAAAACTACAGCTATTCGGGACTCGAACCCGGTTGCTTTCGAAGCTTTTGCAATTAATGTGTATTAGAGATTCACCCAGATTTCCGGCTGGTGACTTTACAGGTAGGAAGGTAATGAAATTCCCTGGATTCTGGTTACTCTTAGATACTGTACATGTATATTACCTGATTAACTGTATCATAATGGCTAGGGAATGCCGATTGTTGTTCATCCCATAAACACATTCTTCTCACCCCACGTAGCTTCTCAACTTGGAGCTTTCATCTCTGTGGACACTCAATGCCATTTTCATGGCAACCAACGGGAATCTTGTTTTATATTTCACGTCAGGGTGGTTCATCGTGAGCTCTCCGATTGTTGCGGGAACGATCACGAGGCATTTATGAGCGCACGAAGCAAGAAAAAGTGAAAGGTAATCTACGGCGGAATTGACTTAAACTGTGAACGCGTAGGTGGATACGATACATCAAAAGGGCAAGAAAGTTCCTCGATAGCGACAGTAAAAGCCCTTTTGTTTCGCGAAGAGAAATTTCCTTTCCGATCCTCCATCTTCCGAACATTTCTCCTCCACGATCGTGAAAGTGGTTTTAATTGTCGAGTATCATTGTGATGCAGTCGGTCAAAGGAAGTACGCTTTCTGATCGTTAGTTCCTCTCGGACGACCGGTGATTATCAGTGGGTTACTTTATTGCTTCGAGGTGTGGCTGTATTCTTGTCTATACCGCGTTCCAGTTTTTCTAGTCGGTAATGATGGCTCACGAGTGGATAGAATCCTTCGTATTTCTCGACGTTGCGAAATTAGCCTCGTGCCGCGTCACCTTTATGCGGAATCCCAACATCGGGTTATTTAAAATATTCTACATCTACATAAGTACCCTGCAAGCCGCCTTCCGGCGTGTGGCAGGGGGAAATATTATTCATAGTTTACTGACGAAGGCTTCAACTGCAATTCTCATCTACCATTCTGGCTGTAAAAACTTATTCTCTCTAGCTCATTATTCTTCTCTCCCGGAGATGGCAACATAGTTGCCGAAATACGTACGAGAACAATACTTGCAAAGCGCGACGGCTCAGAATCCTAACCCCTGTCGGATGGAATTCTTCAACGGTTAGTTTGCTTGCAAATAACGGCTATGAGGATGTTTTCTCGAAGTCTAATGTCTTACCACAGCCGTGTTCCTTTTTCTTATAGATTCTGTAAAAAATTATTTCCTCTTTACGTTTAGTACTATTTTGCAATCTTCATACAGACCTGTTATGGAAACGGAATATTTCAAATTCTTTTTCTGTTTATTTTTTATGAAAATTTATTTCTAGCTGTTACGTCTATGAATAATTTTGAACCATTTCGTACCTTAACCTTACCTTTTGTAACCATAATGAACCATTTTGCTTACTTTTCAGATATGATTTAACTTGCCTTCTTAAAATTTAGTTAACTTTCAGTAGGTTTCCCAGGTTTTTCACACCTTCTTACGGTTGTTTTCCTACTGTGGTGTATTTTTTCCCAAGTGCAAACTTATGTTTCTTAACCCACAAAGTAGTTTTCTTTTGTGTACTTTTTTGAGCTATATTTTTTAAATTTCACGTGACGATTTGTTAGACGAAAGAAGAGACATGTTAGTCTCAATCTCACCCGAATAAAGTCGCATTATTATTATAGAAACTAGAACGCAGTGTAGATCGTTTCTAATTATCCGCTATTGATTGTCTGGAACCGGTGTATGCAAATACATTTAAGATTAAAATCGACAAATACAGTTCCTAATGTCATATTGGTGGAAAACGCGGGGGTATGTTCTCGTTCTACGGAAATGAAAGAGATTTAATCGGTGAAGTTTAGGTTGAAAGAGAAACTTCATGAGAGAAATTCTCTTCGTTAATCGCGCTTCGGGAGAAAGTATGTAATTAATTCTTGCGAATAATTTGTATTCTAAATTGTTTAAAGGAATAGCTCGTAAAATGTGGTGATAACTACCTGCTTCGCATACTGCGGAAGTTGTTACAGTTTAGTTCAGAGGTGGGGAACCTAAGCCCCTTAAAACAAATGCAGCCTTTTTGGGCCTTAGATGCGCCCTCCATGACTTTCCCTGTAGCAAATACGCCTCATTTAATAATATTTTTATCAAGTCTGTTTGTCAAGAGCAAATATATCGGGAAATATTTTTCCGAAGTTTACGTGTTCAAATTTATTTTCCTCCGTTAGATTTCGATGTTAAACTGTTTGAACGTAGGCAGAGGCGTAGAAGAGGGGTGGTTTAGGGGTTCAAACCACCCCCATAAGAACAGAGCCAACAGTATACGGAAGAGGATGGCCTCTCGCAATAATGGCACATAAACACCGCTGGAGATTCGCAGCGTATATTTGTTAAAATAAATCAGTTTCTATTTTCATTATATTGTGAGTGGAAGTATTCATGCCCCTGGAACGCAGGCAATCCGGTGATAACTCCATGGCTCTGGGGAAAAAATCCCTGGATAAATTATGTATGTGCCCCTGAATACAGGCAACACGTCGATTATATGCATCCTTATGAATTCATAATCGGCTCAAAAGTGTCTTGATTGCCCAAATGGGACGTGTGGCCTTCCCATGGTAAAGATACCCCCATGTTTTTCTTCATTGAATAAGTTACAGCCGGTTTCATGCCTCATATTTGGAGCTTTAATTCGGAGCGACAGATGTCGTTATTTTCAAATTGCTTATATTATTCTTGGCTTTTATCGACTTTCGTATCTGTTTAGCTCTCGAATCAGCGTCCGGAGGGGAAAGCTACGATCTGACCAAAAAATCCAGACCGTTCCCGCTGCTTTTCATCTCCTCTCCGGAGATTCTCCATCCTCGGATTCGTCCTTGACCACGAGAAATCGTCTCCTAGGTTCTTTTTTAACCCAAAAAGAATTTCGTCCGTAACTGAGAAATTCCGTCATTGGCATTCCTCGGCCCTGATTTCCGAATCCGCGGCGCCGAGTAAATAAATAGGTAATAGACATCCGTCATAAAGCGGTGCGTGACTGCGCCTCTCTCATTAGTTTCCAAAGTGGGAATGCTCGGCGCTCACATTTACCGTTACGATAGGGATTTTTCAGCCGGTGGGCTCTCACGCCAATGAGAAATCTGCAATGCCACGGCTCCAATGACGCCCATACATCTCTCGCCGTGTCATCTTCGTGCATTCATTCGGTGTAATCGTTACCTCCGGATGGGAATAACATGCGGAGGCGTGCCGTTTAGACGTAAAATAATGAAATAATTGCTGTCTTCTCGCCACTTTTTTATCTCGAAAATGCGTTGTATTTTGCCTTCCCCTACCAATTTAGTTAATTGTTTAAGTTATTATTATTATTTTTATAGCCCTAGTTTCAATTTCGGCGATCAGAATCATACGTTCTAAGCGATACTGTTTTGTATTATAAATTTTCACCTCCTATTCGATCAATGTAGGAATGTTAGACGTACGTTTCAAATGCGTCAATTTCGATGAAAATAGGTTCTTGCAAGGTCTGCCTTCGCTGCAATGATCATTTTGCAGGAAATAAGTAACGGTGCCAGAAATCCGCGTTCTTAGCATTTTTGAGATAGTTAATTCGACCACGTTTACTTCTTGATGAAACTTTATCTACCCCAAGCCGGTTTGATTTTGCGAGTAAGTTAGTTTGGCCACATTTTCAGGGTAAGACCTCTTGAGCTCGATGCCCACCTAAATTTTATTTACATTTACTTCACCTCGCAAACTTACGTCGTTTAGTATTTCAACTTTCCTTCTGATCGGGCCTACATTTGCAGTAGTTCTGATCGGGTCTACATTTGGTTCCCTGTGAATAGCGAAAGGTTTGCGTCTGCACCAATTTGCACGGAAGGAATAATTTTCAATCATGGTCTTTAACTTTCTACATTTTGATGAAAAATAGCAAGTTCTTTTTTGGACGATAAACGACTAGACTTCGCTCTTTTGGTACCTTTAAAGAATCCGATGACATTCTTTTCTTCGCCGGTGGTGAAAAATGATGCATAATTATCACTCTCTCCCTTACGACATTCGAAAGAAAAATGAGCCCCTCAAGTTAGTCAATAAAGGCAGCTGTGGTCACGATACCGGCAAACCTGTTCAATTCTGCGTGTGTAATAAATTGCGTCATTTGCCCAGAAGTGAATCGTAACTTCTGTAGCCTATAAGAGATACATTCGGGTCCCCTGTATTTTGTCGTCGACATTTCAATCCGCGGCCCATGTGAAGATATTGAAAATGTGAACATAATTCGTGCTGCTCGTAATCATGATTCCGAGGACAGTGAACTCTCTCGTATAAGATGGCGAGGCACGATTAGTCATTCCAGAAAACTTGTGCCCGAAAAAAGCTAGCTTCTCATGCTCCAGTTATAACTTTCTCCCGCTGATAAATATCGCATTTGGTGGTAAAACTCTTACCCTCCATCTTGTTGGCGATATTTCCGAGGGTGAAATGTTTTCCACTTGTGTACACCCAACTATCCTATGTTCTATAACTCGGACCTTACCTTGCGATACTTGTGGCGAGCTTCAAGCTGAAAGCCTGTTTTTAAATAAGTTCTTGTAGTTCTAGAATACACTTTTGCAGCAGCTTCCTGCATTACGCTGCCCTGTACTTGGGTGGAACATAGGCTCTTCAATATGCCTTGAATTCTAAACTACGACCAGTATTAGCAGCGAGCTTATTGTCAGGATTTTTTAAGGACGTATTTATGTATTATTAAGCTTGTTTAGTTTTGGTTAAGCCAGGCTGGGAGGCAGAAAATAAAAAAAATATTGATAATAATGATGTTAATGTCAAATCATAGAAAAATCTCAAAGCATCTACTTGTTAAAAGTACGGATCATTTAAAAGAATGTTAGATATACCCACTGTAGAGACGCTTATTGTGTTATCCGTAGTGTAAGGAATTATTCTTTTTCTTGAGGTTTTATTCTAGAGAATTACGAATTCCATCTAATACATTTCATAATAATTGAATAATATTGCTCATATGACCGAAGTTATAACTTTATCACGTCACAACTTAATGTGTATAGAATTTATTACGTTGCCAGATAATCTTCTATTGTATAACTAAATGGACACCTCCAACGTGATTGGTTAACATTGAATTTACCTTTGAAAGTAACGATTTTATATAATTAGCTTTTGGGGTTGTTAACAATGGGATGAGGTAAACGTTGCGAGTTATTTGTGTGCGTTCTCCAGAAGATTATGTCTGCTGATGTCCTATTCTTTTGATTTGCTCCTTAACTAATGAAACGTATTCAGTGTGTTTCATACTTAGACTAACTATGAGATTCTGTACATCGAATATTAGCCACCTGTGTGGATAATAATCGAAGCAATTGATATGCAACCTCTCCCCTATATATTGTCTGTCACCTCATACACATGTGAGACAATGTTCTCATACCGTATAGGAATGCTCATTCGAGTTATGAAGTGTGACTTGGTAACGGATGGTGATGAAACTTAAATACCCGTTAACCCCTCACGATGTGAAAAGTTGGGGCCCCTGTATCCCCGAAGTATTCTCGCGTCGCGGGGGCCCTTTATTCTTCCGTGGTCACCTACAATGAGCCTCCAGGATAATTACCTGTCCCCGATAGAAGATTCCGAACGGAATTATCTTTCGAATCGGAAGCGTTCAATTGGCAATCAAGTCCGACTAGTCTGATTATCTGACCGCCCCTTTTTGGGGCCGACCCTAGACCTTTCCCCCCCTAAATGCGGTGCACACTTAAACATGCCTCTCTTGCGTGCTCAGGCCGTCCTGTCGGTGGGGAAGTCCCGTTAGAAGCAGCGGCCGCCCCTGGCTATTAATTCCCCCCGCGCCGAGCATGTAACGGATTTGCCTATTGTTGGTTCCTTTTGGTACGAATACGATGAAACAGAGGTTGTGACCCAACCCAAGACCCTATAGTCTTCGGCGGCGGTAGATTCTAGCAGAGGAAATGAAGTTTGTTTGGCTTACGGTAATGGATGAAGAAGGCCAAAATGGTAAGCGATTGCGGATGTGTGAAGCGAGTCTGGTGGGGCAGATTTCCTTCGCACTCTCAAGAAACAGCGCAGGGATGCCAGATTTTGGATAGCTCTATGCGAGACATTCCTGCAGTTTGCTAACAACGTGGACATTTCTGTGCAGAACTTATAAAGGAGAACTGCGACCCAACGAGCATAAGTAGCGGTAACTTCGAATTTGAACTTTTATTTACTCGGGTGAAGAATGCGTCGGCGGTTTTGAGGACATGTGATAGAAATATGAAATCGTCATTCGTAAATACGAAGATTTTGAAATTAAATCAAACTAATTTGCGTAATATCTGTATCCGACACATTCTTTGGAAATCGGGACTCCAAAAGTTCTCGCATAGTAACATGATACAAATCTATGGAGAACCATCGTTGTAGTTGATTCTTCATTTTTTGTCATTCACTTGCGCCATCCTTCCGGTAGCTTCCGTTTACAATTAGAAACGATTGTTGTGTTTGCCGACGGACCAAATATCTAACAGCTCCGATGTCTTCTTCACTGAAACGTAATTTTTAACCCTAGAAGTACTGGACCGTCTTTAAAAGCTTGGCTCCATTAATAGACGCCAATTTTGACGTTTTCTCACGGAATTTTCTTTTAAGTTTTTCTGCCTTTTGACAAATCACGTTTTGCTTGGCAAAAAATTCCATAATATCACGTCTTTTTGCGCTCAGATGATCTTCTGCATACTTGGAAATCTGTTGTCAACGCACGTTGGCTGATGAATGACAAAATTGGTCAGTAATTGTTCGTGTTCATCAGGCAATGACATCAGCTTTGGCGTTTATTTATTAGGTGATAAATTCAGTTTAAGATTCAAGTTTCATCGCTCCCAGTATTGAAAGTAATGGCGCCGAAGATCTTCAATCGGCTAAATTGAGACTGGAAAGTCCAATCTTTCATTTAACTGGATGGGAAATGCAACGACGAATTTATTACTAGTATCGTTCGTAAGATTAGTTATTTGCTCATCAGTTGGGGGCTGTATAAAGCTATTGGAGGTTTTAGACGACGAATAGAATTCGTCAGTACTATTTCAATGCTTTAAAAGAAAGCAAATTCGTACTATTAGGCTATGGTAAGCGAATTTTTGTCGCCTTTGAAGGGAAATTTACTCCCTTCACGATGCACGATCACATAAGGCATTGCATAGGTAGAATAAAGTATATGTAAAGGGAAAACTTTGATTTAATTTTCTTCCTTTGGATTGTCTTTTTTCCGTCTCAAATTCTGAATAGATATGTTTATTTCTCTCCCCCGAAGAAGAGACCGTAAGGGCACCGTATCTTTGAGTGCCGTTCGAAATTCTGTCTGTAGACCCACAAAGTAGGAAGGCCGCGGTACAGATTAATCATGTTCGATCACTCCATAGCAAACTCTTATCACTGATTCGTACTGAAGCAGCGCGCCGCTTTTCACTTGTTTCGGCCCCTTTGATGCTTAAGGCCCCCAATTCCCCCCTACGTCCTCACTCTGTTAAGCCCTCTAACATCGCTCATCCCCTCTCATATTTTGCTAACCGGAAAATACATGTTCGTTATTTATTATTGCGGAGTGTATCAAAAGTTTCCCTGTAGAATCGAGCTCTTAGTACTCGAGAAGAATCTTCACATCCGAGAAATTATTTTGCGTTCTCTTCGAGGAAAAATTGTAAATTAATTACCAGTTTCATATTTGGCATGATATTGGCTTAATTTTCATTTCTATATTTTTTTAAATCCGTGCTGCTAGGTTTCCAAGTGGGGAGATCGTTCAATTTCCGCTGGTTTGATATGGAGCATATTGGGATACTCACGTTTAGTTTTGCCGAATTTTGTGTTACTTCTTTCACCATTTCTCTTCTTACCGCATACTTTGTAAAGTCTTCCTTTAGTAAATTCCGTTAACTTCTGTTGCTACAAACGCATCTTGCTCTGTGTTAATTTAAATATTTTGATTTCCTGTCTGCATGCAGTTGAATCTTTGCATTATTTAATTCATCTGGCGGAGTGGTTAGCGTTGGTGGCTAGCGCTCCAACCCCAAGGTCCCGGGTTCGAATCCAGGCTAGTCTGATTATTCCTGCAAGGGAGTGGTCATGCGTGTTCGTCCTTTACTATTGTTTGCAGCCCACTACTCTAATGCTCCAGTAAATTGATGTTTGTAAGGGCATTGGGATATAAAATTTTTAAAAATCTGACTATTTGGACGAAATATTTCGCGTATTTCGCAATGTCCACATTTTGTCGATCTCGTGATGTTACTTTCGGTTCCTCCCGCATCGTTCCGTCATCATCACAGAAGATATTCATTCCTACAAGTTCCTTTTTCTCTACAATATGATCGTCATCTTTCGGGATTGGCATTTTTAAGTGTAGTCTCGAGCGGGCAAAAGAAGTCCCATTATGAATAAAACGGGAAGAGACTGATTTTTAGCGGCAAGTCGATGCAGTCGATTCCTTACCCATTCAGATGGAAACGTTTCTTAACTCTCAGTCAATTCTTTCGCCAATATTTTTCGGTAATTTATGACAAAAGTGCTGACTTCTTCTTCCCACGGCTTCCGGCCGTGGTTGTCGGAATTGTTTCCAGCAAGAAACCCATGAAATTTCCAAATGCATGTCCTGTGAAATTCGGCCATAATTGGCGAATTTTTACAGCTTGGAGCAGAGCGCGCAAAAACTGCGCAAGTTGGCGTCGTTTAAATTCATGAATCGTCGTGACGTGTACAGAATTTCTCGTTTAAACCCTTTAATGGCGTAATCTTCGTTTATCGCCGTTCGCGCTGACTTTTTTTGCTCGGGCACCAAGATGTTTTCTGCAGAAAGAGTTGTGTTTTTGCTTCATTAGGACCCTATGCCTTACCCATTACATGCCCTAATTCCCATCTTCTCCAGCGAGCCCATTCCTTCATAAACATCTTCCGGTCGTATAATAGTAGAGGCATATTTAAAGCCACATCCCAGTCGTGTTTAGGTTTACACTGATGTTAATTAAATGTTAATTTCTGGATCGTCATCGTCTTGGTACAATGAGTTTTCCATTTGCATTCCTCATGCCGTTGATTCGCGTTCCCGGTGTATATTGTCATCCTGTTATTGATCATCAATACCTGCTTCATCAGTAATGTATTAGCGAATCTAAGTGTTCTAGTCTTATATCCGACGCAGGAAGATGGAAATTTTGCTCAACCTCCGATGTAAGCATTTGTTTGTTTTCTCGCCCTCCCAAAGTTAATCATAATGACCATTTAGTGATCTGGAAACGACTTTCGTTCGTTTCGATTCCAATTTTTAAAAATCATAAGTAAAAGATAGTATTTTACTCTTGACAGTTCACTTCATTATAATCTGAATAATAAGTATTTAACTTCGTACTCCTCAGATATCGTCCACCTCCCTTAATCTTAATCCCGTGGAGATGTGTGTAATTTAAATTTAGTTACGATACGAACTCTTCCTAAAACGGGTTTCTATTCGCGATGATAAGTAATATCGCGCGGAAGTTTTTAAATGCTATTCATTTATTTGCTTTTTGGGCATCGTGAAATAATATTATTTTGTCGTGCCATCCCCTAAATATGCCAAGGAAACGACATACCGGGATGTTTATTATTTCTTTTCGGTGGATATGTTAGGGGAGATCCCAAGGACCATTTTGGCCCGTACAAAAGCTGAACCGCAAAAATAAACTCATATGCTCGCTTAAAGCAAGGCACGCTTATGTATGTGCACGCAGATTAATCCTCGCATTTCAAACTCATGCGTAAGAGCTCATGCATCCCCCTCCATTCACAGTAAGCAAGCAGGGGCGGATGCAAGGGGGAGCGGTCCCCCCCCTTCGGTAGTCTGGGAGATGGGCGGTTGAGTTCGTTTTGAAGAACTAGCAGAAAAAATTGTTAATAACATTTGCCTATCGCGTATCTTCTTCACTTCTATTAACTTTCGATGCCGAAATTTTTCAAAAATTACCAACATTTTAAAACATTCATCAGGAAATCTTAATAAGTTGCTCGGTGATTGAAGTGATACCTTGGTTAATTAAGGATATTCGTTCCGGAGTATCTTGCGTTAGCTGATATCTTCGTAAGAAACGCGATTTCTAGTGGGGTTCTAAATCATAAAGTACTCATCCCTAAGTATTCAGCCAGAAGGCTGGCTGGATCCTCTACCCCTCTACCATTAGCTACCAGAAGCTTTGAAGAGGGAATGAGACGTGCTAGGCGAGATAAGGAGTGAAGTAGTTTTTCCCTACTTTCCTCTCCATACTCTTTCAGTATGGGGCTATTCGATGTGTTTTGATTTTTCTTTTCACGCGTAGTTGCGCGCGAATGCACCAAAACATTCGCAAGACTAGCCCGAAAAGCAGCGAAAAGAATCGCTTGTTGAGTGACTCGTTAGCCGAGGTAACACTGTCGTGATTCGTCGGTCCTTCAATTTGCAGCATCTTGGAAGCATCTGCGTAAATCCTCCATCCTTTCTATCCGGTACATGAGCTGCTTAGCTCAGTTTAGCTTCCAGCCGTTATTTCCTCCCATTCAGTTCGTTGACAACCTTCGGATGATGACCCCGCTTGGGCATAGGTAAGGCAGATTCCTCCGCCTGCATTCCTCCTCACATGGAAACGCTCTGGGCTCAAGCTTTCATTATTTTAGATGATGTGTTACTGTAGTCAATTTGATGGAACAATTTAAAAACCGAATAAATATCTGAGTCGATATGATTTTTATTTGGTATCTTTCTCGAACGGGTTTGGTCGATCCGCTGCCATTTTTTCGTCGTCATCCCTCTGCTAAACTTTCGTGCATTGTAGGGGTGCGTGAAATGGCTTTCGCTGCTGTTCATTTTCTTCTTCCTTATAACGTTCCATTCTTTTGCGTGTTTTCATTCCATACCGCTGGGAAGGGACGTATTTTATGAACCAGCAGATTTCATCGGAAGAAAATAATTTATAATTCCCAGACGTCTAGGGATATTGTAAATGGTAGTGTCTTCAGATTCGGCTCTTCAATTAAGAGATTCAATGATCGTTAGGTTTCAAGTGGTAAAGGTTTTTTTTATCGTAGGTCTACCGAATTCCTTCTTCAAAAGCAAAGATGTTTTCCAAACGAAAAGTTGAGGACTTAGGAATCTTACGGTTCTGTGCCGCGGCGCCGTGGTGTGCCGTATTACATACACGATTGACGGACGCTTCTAATTTAACGTTAGACACGTGCTTCATCTTTAGATATTTTAAGTTCAATGACGTCTAGGCAAGAAATTTTTACTCTCTTTGTTGTGGTCTATTCTTCACTAATTTGATCTCACACTGGAACTGACGTATGGTTTAGTTCGACCTGAAGTTTGAGGGAAGACCTAAGTGCAAACCGAATGAAAATAAGGTTGGGAAGCACCGTCTAAGGTGATTTTCGTTTCGGATTCCCACGATTGACGTGGTGGTCGCCACAAACATGCCTCAAGCACCTATCTTCGTTTTCTTTCTACTTCGCTCGCCTCCCGCACGATGGCAGCAGCCTCCGAGGCGGCAGCAGCCAAGGCGTCAGAAGTCGCCTGTTCTTCCTTTGGCCCTCCCTTCTCGCTCATTCCCAGTCACGCACATGTGCCAGACGACCCGTGGATTATGAGATTTGATTTCCAAAGACCGCGCTGTACCCCTTTTCCGCTAAGAAAATCAAATTTGGACTTTTTTTCCTTCCCACCACCCGAAGTGTGTTTTTAGAATTCCGTTGCTTTGCTTTTTTCGTAAAACTACGGAAATGTGTGTGACGTGCTCTAGGACGAGAGGCAAAATCTGAAAGAATTCGTTCGAACCGAGATGTCGAGTTTAGGGTTCTATTTGTGATGACAAACTAAGATGAATATTCTGCATTACCTGCTCGCCAAAGTACCGCGAAGGACTGAAATAATTAGTTCTCTATTCTCACGAATTGTTGGGAAGAAATTATCCTTATTATTACACTGATACGTCACAGTAATCAAAAAGCTTTCCTATTGCCTTTCTTTCTGGAGGAAGTTATAATTTTATCATTGTTCAGTAAAATCCAGCCACACAGGGCAATATTTTATCTTTATTACATTCCACGTAGTCCATATCGATTTGGTAACGCTAGTCGACCAGGTCGTGACTACTATTGAATTACATTGCATTAAATTCATTTATTAATATTGAATTAGAGGAGAACGTAAGGAATTCCTTGCAACGCATGTTTTTTATGCGGTGTTCCCTCGCTTTCTCTTCTCTTACTTTGATCATACTTCTGCTAGGTACCCGGCGTATTATCTCTTTAACCGTGAAATAAAATTAAACGAATCCTCCCAAAGTTTTAGAAAAATTAATTTGTGTAAAAGTTGTCAACATTTTTATCCTCGTGCCCGTACATTACGGTGACTGATTTTTCGCATTTTTATACTTGTATGGTTTTATAATAAAATTGTAATGTTTCTTTTTATTTTGGATATTGTTTTAACCTAGTTTTCTTCTCTTTCTAGGTAAGTACCCGCCCATCCAGTTGACTTTGCGGCTCAGTGGAGGATGAGTATCTAATATAATATTTTAGAGTAGAATCAGACCAAGTAGTCGCTTTTTGTAATGAAGTAAATCAAAATGTAATGTTTTTATTTAAAAGTGAGCCAAAATATATGAAAATGTAAAAGTAAATTGTAAATCAAGAATGATGAGGAAATTTATTTATCTAGAGAACCTTTCGCTTTACGTTAATTCTTCATGAATCGCTTGCTGTCTTCTTTACGGAAGATGCTGCTGTTGAAGTATGTCCCTTTTGCAAATGCCACATTCAAGAGCATAAAAAAACTCAGTTAATTGATATTACCAACAGGGAAAAAATTATTTCAGGAATTCGGGCGAAGAACTGAGGAATTTTAATTTCAGAAATATAGTCGAAAGTTACTCTCGTCACACGACGTCATTTGTTGAAGTTAACGTTCATTGCTCAATGAAAAGAAATAAATGTCTACGAATGCTCTCATACGGCTACTTTATCCTTCACTTGCTATCCTCGCAGGAATAAATCATACTCAATGGCACAGTTATTTACTTAATCGGATAATAAAGTCATGTAACTCTTTCGCGAACGCGAAATATTTTCTTCGAACCATTGAAAGCGCATTTCTCCCCGAGAACGAATATATTTTTACTCTTTCCAACCTGTAAAAGGCAAATGAATATGTGATTTGCTATATTCCATCATCAATTTTCATCTTTGAGAAAGAACCCTAACTCAAACTCTAATTCAGATTATTGTATAGAAGAATTGGTGAAACCCTCATCTTAGAAAGCAAATCAGCATATTATCTTTCTTCTTGAGGTTTGAAATTAAGATTTTACGCCTCATCGTAAGCTGTAAGAATGATAAATTATGTATCCGTTTTCATTATTCTTAGGCAAACAAATAACAACTCTTTATTTATACAATTTCCTTACTAGGATAAAGGAAAGGAAGGTAACTTAGTAGGTTGTAAAACCTACGAAAATCCCAAAGGAATAACTGGGACACGAACCCAGGTCTCCCACTTTCCGGGCAGGTATTCTAACCACTGAACTACCGTGCCGCGTCTCTCTCACACTGTTAAGGGAATGCTCCCAGTGGTGTCGCTATTTTTCACACTTGTTATTCATTTCCTTACTATTTACGCGAAAACTAAGGTATTTAGATATTTATACGACTTATCTTTCCTCAAAAAAATTTAATGACTTACTCCTTGTGCCCCCCTCATAGCTGAATATTCTCAAGTCATGGGGGCTTATGGTTCTGCGATATCCCAATACAACTTCTTATAGGTTTGATTAACATACTGTTTGGTGGAAGAGTAAATGGAGAGCAATCCTTTTAAGTGGCTGACTTAGAGCATTGTCAAATTTCAAATCCTGTTATACTTCGGCGATGACGGAAACATAAATGTATTTCCGTCGAGGTAAATTAATAGAGTTGAAACGGTGATATTATTGCAAATTTTTAGTTCAATTCTTTAATTAGGAATGTATGGTTTCCGATTCTATGCGATGCACATTGCAATTCTATAGGTCTTTTCCTTGGAGCTGGTTGTGTGTGTCTAAGGCGGGAAATTTTCGGAATTAGTAGTTGATACGGAAAAACCACAAAGAAAATGCAGAAACAACCGGAAATAATTCATGTGCATCCTCTGTTGAGCACTTGTCAGCCTTGAAACCGCAGTTCGTGTACAGACATGACTTTTTTCCTGGCCGTAGCACTGTAGTAACATCTCTATTATCACTTTCTTAGTATCTTTCCGTTTTTCTCTTTCTCCTTAGTACTTTTGAAGAGGATTACCCAAATCATCGCTATAACAGAATTTTTTGGTTAACTGTTAAATTTTTCGATGAAAATTTAATTGCTGTATGAGCGACCGCCCTGGTGGCATATTTTCGCTATAAAGGCGTATATTTTTCTTTCTCTAATTTTTTTGTTTATTTCGTTGCTTCAGTAGTCCGTTGGGATCGGCCATGGACTTTAAAATGAATATCAACCAGTATTTAATTGACTGTTCCTTTATTTTCCCGTTTATGGAAAAGTATCTTATACCCATAACTGTGATTAACTCCAGAATTTATCATTAGCTACTCAAAGAAAAACATCTGGAGTGGAGGTTATTTTCTGCTGAAATCTTTTATTCCAGCTGCAATTGTTTCAATTTATTTATTAGATGGATTTTTGTTTATCAAGATTAGAATTCCCTCTGGTAATGCTGTTTGCATGGTAGGCTTGGCACACACGTTTCGGTATACCAGTCAGGTTTACCTGTACAGGTCACGCAAAAGGTTTGCCATCTGGCATACATGCTTCGGTTTACCTGTTCAGGTGACTTGTACAGGTAAACCTCACTGGTATACTGGAACGTGTGTGCCAGGCCTTACTGCTTAAGATAAGTATAAATTTAAGCATGATTGGAAAGGTTGCCAGTAAAATAATTGCCGGATAAAGTTCATATCACAGAGCACTGAGTTGTGGAAGCAGAATGTTTGATACTTTTTAGAGATCAATGAAGGAGTAGCTGAATGACTGATTAAGTGTGTGTTGGGTATTTTTATATAATACCATGATCGTGAGAGATGAAACGGAATGTAATTTTTTTATACCTGCCAAAAAATATTGTTCTCTGTTGTGTTACTCTCTAGATTTATGGAAAAATTTTATAATTGGTTTTTAATCAACCTGTTCATTGAAACTTTAAATATTATCTTAGAAACAGGATTTTATTATTTGTTATGATTAATGTGTGTATGTTGAATGTGGAAAGTGATGTGATTATAAGAGTTTTGAGCATTTGTCAACCATTCTATAGTTTCATTATGTTCTTCTGAGAGGCAGTTTTCCTGAGTGAAATCATTTAATCCTCCACCTGTTTTGGAAGTTTTTCACAAGTGAAACTTTTTATTTATAACAACTGTTTTTAAAAAGCTACTCCTTTTTATTAACACAGTGCTTAAGTTGTCTGTATATCCCAAAAAGCACTTAGTGGAATAGGAGTATTCAGTCTTTGGGTCACATGTGACCCTCTCCCATTGTTCTATAGCCCTTTCCTCATTTAAAATTTTGTAAGTAACCACCCTCATTTCTAATTGTATTTGATGGCTGGAACACAAAGTAAATTTCGATTGAAATCTACCCTCAAAAAAGAAAACTACCAATGGGAGATTTTGTTGTAATACAATGATGAAACTGTGATAATATGCTATGGATATTGCAGAACGTTGTTATAAAAGTATTAAAGGATACAAATGGTCTTCTGTCATTTTAAGCACTGATGTTACCCACCGGAAGTTAGACACTCATAGCAGTATAGAACCTATGGTAGTACTTCATGTAGTTTATTTATTCTTAAGCTTGAGAAGTGGGAAAGTATACCTAACCCAAGTAGGGTTCTTCAGGGAAGAATGTCTGAATTCTTTCAAAGAGTGAATGAAGATTATTCTTTAAGTACTTGAATAACATATACAATGAGAACTCAACTTGCAAAATTATTAATTACTCTGAACTTTTCCTCGTTTCAACCTCTAATTGCAACAAACCAAAAAGATTAAATGGGAAACTGGTTTTCAAAATACAAACTTTTTGAATTATGACTTCAAACTGGAAAAAATTTAATGGGTTGCGGTATCACTACTATGTAATTTGGTCTCTCTTATCAATGCACTTTAAGTTTAAGCAGAGTTCTGATTCACCACTCATATTACTATTTCTGTTTGCTAATGTTTTCTCCCTTCTCTTACAGTTTCAGGATAGACAACACAGACCACATAATAGATGTGAACAAAGGGAATGTTCCCTTTGAGTATGACCAGGTGAATATCATCTGCCCTGTGTATATGCCAGGCACACATGAAGATGATGCAGAAAAGTATATAATATATAATGTGAGTACAGAAGACCTTTCTATATTCATATTCATTTTTATATTTAAGGTAAATTAGTCCTTAACCACTATCATTATCATCATTATTAACAAAGCATTCACAATTATCTTTGATGTGCAGCTGATCTTTTTAGTAATCATAATCGACTCGTTTTACTGTCAATTACCTTGGTACTTATGTTTTCCTAACATTTATTGTATGATAGCTTTTACGTTATATTTTCCATATTTTTTGTTTTTTGATACCATCTTTATGTTAATGCATATCATTTGCAGTTAGTGTAGTGTGTGGTTCATGAACAAATGTTTTGGAACATAAGTTCCACTTTCTTTTATTTTAGCATGCATTAAGGATAATCTTGTAGATTGTGCAGAAATCTTTGTTTTCTCCTTGGCATCTATTATTTAAAACATCAGAAGGAAAGATTCAATGTCGTTGAGCATTTTAATGCTTCTAATAGTTTTTGCATCATATAATGGGTGTCATATTCGTCAGCTGTAATAGGAACTTGATCATCTAAAAATTGTAATGTGTGCAGGTTTTAGCCAAATGCAATAAAATATTAATGTAATTATCTTAGAGCAATTATGGACTTAGAAACAGTAAAAAAGCACTTTCAGATTGATTAGCCCAAGGAAAACAAGTTGCTCAAGAACTGAATTTTATGCTATGTGAAACTGAAAAGAAATAATAAAGACAAAGTAAAAATGTATAATATGAGACCATTGCATGATTTATGATTAGAGAATGGATCTCCTTTAACCTACCTTGTTTTTGTATGACTAAGTTTTATTTCCTTACAGGTTTCCAAAGAAGAGTATGACACTTGCCGTATCACCAACCCAAATCCTCGTAGAATTGCTATCTGTGATAAGCCATACAAGCTGATGTACTTCACAATAACATTTCGATCCTTCACTCCCCAACCAGGAGGGTTGGAATTTCAACCAGGACAAGACTACTACTTTATCTGTGAGTTACTTTGTTGTAGGCTTCATATAAATCTAGTTAATGTTTTCATGGTTTGTGGTGGATATCATCTGATGAGATTTTCATTTCACTTTGTATGAAAAAGTAAAAATTAATGACCATTAGCTTCATATTTATGCTAATTAGCTGAATATTTAAGAAGTTAATGAATGTATTATTAATATAGTATACCTATAATCTTCCTGATTTGATTCAGTTCTTAATGGAATATTTTACATATTTCTATATGTGCTCAACACAAGTAAATTCCTAAGTCTTAATGGTTTTTCTGACCTTATACCTTCTAAACTTACAATAAGTCTCTGATAAAGAAGTATTACGATGCCATAATTTTCCTTTCTTTTTGTTATTTTTATGGCCATATTTGCAGTTGCTCCTTGATGAAGTTAAGATGTTTATGAATTAGAATCATTAATCAGTTATTTTCATGGAAATTAAGAACAATTTTTGTGTTTACAGCTACATCTTCTAAAGATGACTTGCACCGTCGCATTGGAGGTCGCTGCTCCTCAAACAACATGAAGGTGGTCTTCAAAGTCTGTTGCCGCCCAGACGAGAATCAGAATCACAGTACGTACTAACATTCAGATATTTGTTGGAGTATTTTATTTTCAATAACTAACAGCTCAGTGTTTATTTAGTGAACCTAAATGATGATTTAGACATCAGATGTACATTGACATCGACATAAAATGTGCTGACTTGTGCACATATTGACATCTAATGAAACCAACATGGTGTTGGTATCTAATGGACTTTAAATTTACCAGGAGGCAAAGTGTTAAATGTGCCCTCAAGAATATGGTATTATCTCTATGAGTGAAACATTCCTTAGTTATACCTTTATTGATAATGATTTAAGTAGCACTCGGTTAATTATTGATCTCGTACTGTAACATCTGGTCTAATTTTATGAAAAGCTCAAGAAATCTCACTTTTTCTGAACAATGATGAAAAGAGAGCTACTAAAAGAATCCATTGAATATATCTATGCAAATGAAATCTATAGCATAATCCTAGTTTGATGTTGGCATGGAAGCTTTTCAGATTCATTTAGCACTGAAGCATCAATGTTATAATGTAGTAAATATATGCATGGTCATGTTTTCATAAACTCGTTTACATTCATTATAGGAGAACTTAATCCATCTATCTTTTTGATGAAAGGTTTTTTTTATGAAAAAGAGACGTTGTCTTTGTAGTACTTAAATGTCTTCCTTTTTTATAGCCTACCATAGCCGGCCAAGCTCATCATCAACTACGCCAACTACTACTCTCCCATCAACTACTACCACTACCAGCACAACAACTCCACCACCAACAACAGCAATTTCGTATAAAGACACTGACTCTCCTACTCACAATATAAAATCTACCACTAAGAAGACAAGTAAGTACTTCTGTCAGAAATTATATTTTCATCTTGTCAAATATATTACCAGAGAATATGGAATTATTTCTCTGCAATATATATTTTTTAAATATCTGAAGCACTTTTATGTTTTGCTAGAAAGTAAATAAAACTATTGTATGATTTTGATGTCAGAGTTTGAAACTGAAATTTTTACTGAAATGGGTTTTTGCAGCTATTTGCATTCAATTTCCATCCTATCGATTCTTGAAAACTTTAATTAATGAATATAAACAAGGAAATCTTGTGAGGATTCCACAAAAGTTTGATAATTTGCTGTCATTTGTTTAAAATATACAATATGTAAAATATGTGATTCAAGTAGTTAGTGGTTACTGTAAAGGTAATCTGTAATGAAATATTTTGTAACACTGTATATCCTATTTATAATTCTTTCTGTGTATTCAGTACTTTAAATCTTACTTTAATTGATAATATTTCACCTATTGATTGATATTAGAAGAATGTGTTAGGTTATTCAATGCAATCAGAGCCTGCAAAAGTAAAAAAAGGCTGATGGTTTTAAGTATACAATGTATTATTATATATTTTTCCTGAGAATAATATTTCAGAAGTCTTAGTTTCAGTATTATAATGCACAGTTAGCCTGGAGGTTAGTTATCTTCAAGTTAACTCTAACAAATTATATTGTGGTTGATAGTTAAGCCTTAACTGGTACTTAAAATGATGTTTAACTCAACTAGAAATATCCTTTAAATATCCAAATGATGTTTAACTCAACTAGAATATATCCTTTATATAATTATATATCATGTTATAAGAAGATATCTTAGCCTTAAGGTTAACTGCTATGCATTATGGAAGTAAGAAGTATGACATAAATATTGGTGAAATAATCACTAATGATGTAAATAGTTTTGAAATGTTCTCCATGCCACTAACTAGTAGATAATATTAACCTTCAGGCTAGTTAACTACCAGATTTAACTAGACATTATAATTTTGACTAGCAGAATATATCCTTTATATAATTATATATCATGTTATAAGAAGATATCTTAGCCTTAAGGTTAACTGCTATGCATTATGGAAGTAAGAAGTATGACATAAATATTGGTGAAATAATCACTAATGATGTAAATAGTTTTGAAATGTTCTCCATGCCACTAACTAGTAGATAATATCAACCTTCAGGCTAGTTAACTACCAGATTTAACTAGACATTATAATTTTGACCCTAAACATACACTTCTAATGCTGCACCTTCTGTAGCAAAGTAACTTCAAAAGTTAATTGAATGTGTGTGAATTTATTCTGTTGGCGCAACCTGAAAAGTTGAAATAAGCACATTTTTATGATAGTAATCATGTGAATAGAAAGCAATTCACTTATGATATTCATAATTTCTTTTATTCTTAGTCTAAAATTCAAACACCTGCTATCATATATAGACATTACAGTTAGAAATATTTCTTAATTTATCTTGATCAATATGAAAATATCTAACCACTTATTTGTTTCTGTTCACAGATGAATATGAGAAGCATCCCAATGAAGTAGTGAAGAATGAGGAGTTGACTTACAACAGAGCCTTGCCATCTTTCGATCGCATGAGGGTCACTTTTGGACTTGTGATTGCATGCTTGACAGTGCGGCTGTTTGGCCGGTGAGATGGAACATTGATGGAGAGAAACACTCTTGTATTATAGCTGTATATTATTTATGTGCCGTGAGTGGTCTCTCTGCTTCGGCAGAGAAGGCCATTGAGCTGTTGCCATGCACGCAATTCCAAGACATGGATGATAGCGTCCGCTGACCACCTCCATCTAGGTCATCATAAGAAAAGGAAAGTGTTAGACAACAAAAATGTGTTCTTTTCATTTGCTCGTTTTTTTCCACATGTTTGTTTGTAAAACTGTCAGTGGAATGTGACTGATTAAGACTGGAATAATCTAGTTCAAGAAAACAGCCATGTACAGAGAAAAGTTATTCTCACGTTAGTGATGGAAAATTTTACTCACTTGCATCTTTATGCTGATAATACTATGTGAAGTGGAGTTTGAAGTGATTGGGACAGAAGAAAAATGCTCTCTGCTAAGAAGGATGCGATTGTCAGCACAGTTGCTACTTATTCGGTAGGAGTGGACTGCTGTTGTCTGTGTTCAGTGGGTGAAATTAACAAGAATATGTTTATATGTGGATCAGAATTTATCGGACAAGCATGCAAGAAAGGAAGCTGTTAGTGTTCATATAAGTCATATTAAAGATTTCTGAATAACGAATGAAGGAAATCCAAATTTCATATTTCAAATGATAGAACTAAAAAGGGTTTTTCAAGTTCTGATTATTCAATTTTTACCCATTTTGAGCTATTTTGGATCCAGTGATTGTCAAAGGCATATAAAGTATCTTTGGACATCATCATATCATTGTATTTGTCATCATTTCTCAGCTATAGGGTAGGCATGAGTTCTTCTAAAAGACGGTCTCTCTTTGTAACAAAGGAAGACGTAGGTATGAGTGAATGAAGGTGCATGTTTGTGTTTGTATGACTGAGTGAGCACTTGCGTCTTATCACTTGAGAGGAGTATGTTGTGATAGATAGTAGATGAAATATCAGTCATTGTAAGTGAAATATTGTTTCTTATAGATGCCTTGTTACAGTGTAAGGACCTATTTCTAGGGCACAGATATAGACGTACACACTTTAACAATAGAATGATGCAAGAAATCCACTAAAATTGTTGTCAGTCTTATTTTAATGCTTACAAATTTACTATTTGTTTGCTGCATAGCCCTCTGTAGCTGAAATTTATGGGAGGAGGGAAAATTATTGCTACAATTTTAGGGGTACCTTGATTAGTGTCTTTGGATGATTAGAACAGAAGAAAAATAGGGTGACCTATATACTCTTGTCAGCATCTGTGAAGTAAAGGAGTCATGCATGTATGGATAAAAGACCATGTGTGGATCGGCTTTAATATGAAATATATTGGTATCTCACTGAGTATGTTTGGCTGATGAAAGAGTCACAGCCAACAGCCCGGTTATGCTTGGTGCTGTGGTTTTATCGTTGGATTCGTGCCTTAAAACAGCTTACTTTCTCTGTTTATCCTTCAAAACATCTCTCAACATGTGTGAATTTACCTGACATCAAATGATAAATGGATATAACAAAGCATAGTCTGCTAGGTGAATGAAATCTTGATCCAATCAAGAAAATCTTTTCCAAATTAACTTCTATGCAAACAAGCAAAAGATTAGGGATGATTATAAGAGTTGAATCATAGCAGCAGAGAAATTATCAGACTCCAACTACTCTTGAGTGCAGTACTACTAATTTACCCAAAAACGTGAAGATTTGGGCAGTTGTGATGTGTGCTTGGATCACCGCCTCCTGTGCTTTTGGTTACTTAACTTCTGTCTCCCATCTGATGTTCTCATCTAACTTGAAGGCCCCCGTTGCCAGATATGTTATTTTGAGACATCCATTAGATTGACAATACAAAGACTCAAAAATGTGATATGACAAATAGCAGCATGTTATGTTGGCCACTAGTTTGAAGATGATGCTGTGTCATTGTATCAGTCACCATTTCTTTTGTATCTATAATCTGAATTTATTACGTGATGAAAGTGAAGAGCAAAGCCTGTAAGTTGACGTTTGGAGTGTGATGATTAAATGATGACTAAATTAGATATGATTAATAGAAGAGGAAAACTGATAGTTGTGCTATGTAATTAAATGTATATATGGTATATAAGTATTTAAGTGCCATAAGTGGATATGTTTGCTGTGTGTTTTTTTTACCAGTCACACAAACTGATATACATGCATAACCTCACACATTTACACAAACAATTTTACATATTCATCTCCACACACAAAAATATACAATGCTGAACTTAAATGAGTTGTGTACAATGGGAAGGGGTGTTTTCTCAACAGTTAAATGATGTTGATGTCTTGAAGCTGTATTTGAGGTTACCATCTCTGAAATCATACCAGCTCGTGAAAAATAGGGCATTTCCATTAATTTTGCATGATCCAATTGTGATTGTCAGTAGTTATAGGAATGTAGTATAATCTCCAGTAGATAAATGAAACATAATTGTACAATGGACCCATATTATCATAACGACACTGTTTAATTCACCTTCCCATCCTGTAGCTCTTGGTAAGTTTTTGTGTTTGAACAATTTGGAAATAGTTTGGAAGTAAGATATACATGGAATTTTTTCAGTTTTCTCATGCATAATTAACTTGGATTAAGCAAGATATTCTATAAATGTCTTAGTATGTTTTTTTCTACAGCAAGTTTCAGAGTTGACAAGCTTAAGACATAAATGTGCTTTATCTTGTCTATTATTGTCATTTATAATATTAACATAAATTTTTTGCTGTGTAATAACTGGTCAATTAGCTCTCTCCTCCTGTATCATGACTTAATATTAATTTCTTGCCTTTGGGGTTAATGATTGGATAAAGTGTATATTTATATAGTGCCTCAGTAATATATGCCGTTTGGCTATAATCAGCTTAAATGCATCTCAAATATGCTTCTCTAATGCCCTTAGTAGATAGGACTTAGCTGGTATGCTGATTGCATATATACATCAGATGGTACCTCCTCGAACATCTCCTTTATCCATTTGTGCATATAATTACTCTTTCTGTGTGAATTACCATGTGTTGTGATGTTTACATGGAAAATGTAGAGATCCTTGCTTGCTTGGTTATTTAACAAAGAAAATATGTCCTTAAACATATGGAGCATTTAGGTGTCCCCCCTCCTACTTGTACTGTTTTCATGCTGCTTATGATTCTATGTCATGGCAGTCCATCTCTGTGGCCTCAACTAGGGTAAGTTCATTTTGACCCCCGTAAGAGCGATTGAATGAGAGAACATGAAGAAATTAGAGCTTGCAACTCATAAATCTTTTTGCATTTGTATTTTCATTCATCCTTTCCAAATTTCACTGAGGGCAGTAAAAGTAGAATCGGAAACTTTTTGTGTTGTGATTAAACATTCATCCAATAGATATTTTGTACAGCAGCTGCTCTTATTAAATTATATTTTAAATAGTTTACATTCCAGCTGTGTAGTTGCTGGATATGCAATCCTGCCATTATTGAGCAGATTGTGCCAAACTTCTCAATGTAAAAAGTTTTTCAAAGTATCATTATTTGATATAATTGTTGTTCCATCTTGTATCAGTCTATATTTTTGATAAATATCTCATTTTGTTTTAGTTATATTTGACCAAATCAATGGCCAGACAAAAGGATTTAATTCTGGTTTTATTTTATTGGTTTCTTCTCATTTCAGTCAGCTAAAAGTATCTCTTTCTGCTCATTTCTTTTTTATGCATGTATGTATGCATATATATTTATTTGTGTGTGTGTATGCTTGTAAATTATACGTACACACACACACATACATATACAAACACTCTTCTACGTACATACATGCATACGTATATATATGTATATGGTTGCCATTAAGTGAATCAATCCTTAGGGAAAATGGTAGGCACTCTAAATTAGATGCATGAAAAAATTCAATCTTTGTATTTTACAAAAGAGCAAAAATTTTAAAATGCTACAAAGAAAAAATGGTGCTTCTTCATAATGATATGCTCTTAAAAAGTGTTTCCTTGATAACATTGGACTCTTTGTTTAAAAAAATGCCCAAGATCCAAAAGTGTAAATGCAGAAGATCACACACCCTGGGAAATTACAGCAGGCCTTAAAACTGATGTGTCTGTTAGATTAATAATTCTACCACTTATACATACATCAACTGCTAATCATCCACCTATCATCATGATAAAAACAACGTGTCCCCTCTCTCAAGTCTTAAGTCTTGCATCCCAAAATCCATGTGTGCAAATGTGTAGTGGATTTATCAAATGGTACTGTGGATGTTTTTTTCCTGTTATTTATATTCAGCACCTTTGTCACCATACACCATACTATGTGATGGGAAATATTTTATAACAGACTTTTGTACAGAATAAATAATTGTAATGTGACCTTGTTGTTCAATGAATGAATCATATAACCCTTTAATCATTCATGTTAAGTGATGAATCACATGCCTCCATGTTTATGTAATTAATTACACCAGTGAATATATGTAATTAATTACCTTTCCATTTAATTGAGTGGTAACTTGATTACTTTCTTAAAAGGGCAATTTTATGTAATTTAATGAAATTTCAGAGTACCCAATACATTTTAATAAATTACTTTTGAAATCGGTAAATATTCTAAGAATGGTTGCTCAATTACCCTAAGAGAGATTTTGCATTTTACTTATTCATAGATGTGTAGTATATGAGATGGTACATACATAGATTAATTAGTCTTGAAATAGTGTCAATAAAATTCTTGTGATTCCTTCCTCTTAGGCTCTAGTGATTGTAAAAACCATAAATGCAATAATTTTATCATTTTACTCATATGAACCACAATTGCAATGCCATGTACTGTGTAGAGTTGGACTGAAAACTTCAAAATGTTTTTTTTTCCTGGAATTTCTCCTTTAAATAGGTCATTGCTGAAACGATCTTGTAGATAATTGTTATGTGCTTCATAAAAAGAAAATATCTTAATGTGGAACAAATTTTAATACACAAGAAGTAAAATAGGAAGCTAAATTATTCCTCACTTTCGAAACATAACATGCAATCACAATCTCATGACTGAAAGAGTTTCTCTTTGGCCTTTTTATACTGAGTTTGATGATTTTGAAAACCATTCTAATGATCGATTTTGCATTCACGAAATAAATGAATACATACTTTCTGTGGTAATGAAGGTGAAAAATGAAATTACATACTCAACTTTTTGTATATTGATTTATCTTCCTCAAAATCAAATTTACATAGGCATTTCTGAGTGATGCGGAACCCTGTTGGCTCAAATTTATAAAGTCCTAAATGCATTACCTGAACTTTACTACCTATTCTCAAGATTACAGAAATATCGTGTCCTTAAAGCTGAGAAAGGATTTTAATTAGTTTTTCAGATGGTTAACAATAAGTTTCTATATATATAATATGATATTCATTGTAATCTGAATTTATAATCAGCAAGGGTGGGACTCAAATTACTTACATGGCAAACTAACAGTCAATTATAAAACTAATGAGCAAAGACAGTTGTGATATGTTATTACCTTGTTGTTTTTATTTTAGTTTCAGGAAGACAGGTAGATAAAAACTTATTTTGCTAGAATTATACTTTCATTAAAAATATCTTTTCATGGCAGTTGGAATCCAAAAGGTGGATGTCATACTATGTTTAGCGAAAAAGGAAACTACTTGGATTAATAATCAGAATGCCAATGTAAGGAGGATCTGAAATCAAAATATTTTGTATATAATATT
>KZ308249.1:299357-310293 GCA_000376725.2 Ladona fulva | reverse complement strand
ATCAGCATGCAAGCATTTTTGTTTTTTTTTTTGGAAATTAATCAAAATTTCAATTCAGTTAATTCTATTTCAGTTCAAAAAAAGTATTAAAATGCATAATGGTAAACTAACTTAAGGTTGATATATAGTTGTCCCTCATTACTGTGCCTCCTGGTAAAGTACCAACCTAAAAAACATGTGAATAGATCTTTTATTATTCTATTCTCATAGGAAACTTGATTTTGCCAATTCATTCAGGGTTAATAAAAATTTCCCTAAACCATCTTGTTTAAGGCACTTACTGTCTTTTCTTGGAGTTCCATGGCAGATTACATTGTACATATATTATTTATTTTAGTTGGAGGAAGTGATTTGAAGGAATTATGGAATTTTGAAGACAAAGGCATGACGCAATGGCACATGCTGTATGTTAGCTTATACATTACATGTATATAAGTATTTCATAAATACGTATTATATAATAAATATCTGATTACATGCCATAGATTTTTGTCCTTTTACCAGAAAGTTATCACAGTGATGCATCATATAGTAACTTTTTTCTTTATAATGCCTCCCTGACTTAGTGCCAATGTTCAAGAACATACGGTGGCACAATAAAGAGGTTTGACAGCATGCATGAAATTTAAAGAATTCATATGGAACATTTTGTGAGACATTCATGTTGATAAGCTCATGTTGAAGTAAGAAGTATGGCAGTTTTCTCTAAACCTCCAGGAAATTAGCTTAATCAGGGTTTACTAACTAATAATTGAATAAGAACTTTTTGCACTTATAGATAAAAAGGAACAGAGACAGTAAAATTCATTTGCCTGCCCCCAAGGCTGTGCACCCAGAAGCACTTCTACCATACTGTGCCGACAATAGACATAGTATTTAATGACTACTACGGAGTTTGATCCACTTTCAAACATCTTTTTACAAGTCCCAAGAGAAGAATAATCGAGCACTAATAAGTTCAAGTTCTGCATTCTTCTTGACATCCACCTCCAAATTCTTTTTACACATGGCTGCAATAACTCTTGCTCAGAGACAAAGAAGGGGAAACCAGATGGAGGGGGGTTTTAGTGATCACATGACTCAGAGAAAATAGCACCAATGGGTCTTGTTCCAATGAAATAAGTCTCCATCCACTTTGATGACTTCAGAAATCAGGGTTTCCATTCACACCACAGTATATAAGTCATGTCACTTCACTGCAGTAAGCTGCAGCCAGAAGACTGCTGTGACTTTGAAAGGGCAACTTGGAACAGGATGACTAAGCAGAGCTACCATCCTGCTTCTCTCTTTTTATCACTCAAACTAGGCAGGAAAATTTGAGCGTGTAGAATCCAAGCAAATGGATATGGCAAGAATACGGCACAATACTTACATCATACAAAGTGCTTCACTCATATTTATCTGAAGCAGACCCTGTTTAATGACAGGTTTACCTAGAAACATGACAGATAATCATACCCATTTCCACTAAAAGTTGGGTTAGTGGAGTCAATTTTGGCACCACATACACTGTTTAAACCAGAAACTGCTTATCACTTCTTTTATGCTATGGAAATTCCATCTTCACCTCAAAATATTATTATATTTTGTACTACAAGGCCCTAAAATTTTCCCATCAATTATCTTCTACAGATCTCTTAAGTTATTCCACCTTTGGTATAGCAAAAGTGAAATAACTGCAATCAACCAGTTAAGCCATAAGCTATTTATTTTTAATCTTCTCATAGCATTACCAAACGTTTTAAAATTTCAGAAATTTTTACTACTTACTGAATATTCTATATTAGATCTTGATAGAATTGGAAGCATTTCCTATGTGTTCAGACAGTACACATTAGATTAACCTTTTGAAAAATGTGTGCATTCTTCAAACAAAACCATGTGGGCAAAAATTAATTCAAAGTTATTAAATAGTAAATCAAGCCTCAAGTTGTGATGAAGGCTTTTAGGGGCCATTATTCTTCATCTACTGTCACCTATCTATAATTTGAAGCAAGAAAAAGATAGCAACAAATCTTCGATAAATTGCAGTCAACAAATTCCTGAATTTGGACCAGAGTTGATTTTTCTAATGTTGACCCATATTCTATGTTCTCTGGAGAAGAACACTCAAGAAGTTCCATTGTTAAGGGCCAGCCTGCCATTCATAGTGTTTTTTACCTGGTTGTTATTTTTTTTGTTTTTCATCTTTGAAATGTTTTTGGCAAAATTTCTTTTATGAAAATTGATAGTGTATGTCTTTTGTGATGTCCATGCTAGTCAGGTTACACTTGTCTTTTGTATGGTTTACTCAGTTGACAGTAGACTCTCAGGAATAATTCATAATTCTTCAGGGCTTATATCCTCAGAGAGACCTGTAAGTCATGTATACCCTTAAGTTGAGTTGGATGGATTGAAACTGAGAAGCAAATCAGAAGAAAGAAGAATATAAGTTTTGAGTGCCTTAAAGAATGAGAATGAGTAATAGGTATTGCATAAAAAGGACAGAAGAAAATATGCTGCTGTAAAGATTGCTTTTGAGGTGAGTGGTGTGCAAGTGAGGGTAATTAGGGCTAGTAAGGTGTACTATGGCTTAAATGGAAACATTTATGAAGAGGTTGTTACAAAAGATGTTGGGATAGATGAAGAAAGAAAGTAACAATGGAATAAATGAGATGGGAATGGTGACTTGACATGAAATGTGTATGAATTGAGAAAATTTAGGCTGGGATATTACGTTGATGGAATTGAATACAGTAAAGATAATTCAATATAGATGAGGTTAGAGAATGCATAAAAATGTAAAGAAAAATGATGGTTATAATAGAATATGAGTTGAAGAGATGAAGTTTGAGAGTGACAATATTATTGCTTAGATTTGTGGTTTATTTAATCTGTTCATTAGAAAGACATCTGTCCCTTATGATTGGGAGATGCTATGATTGTGTCATAAAACAAAAGGAAAATACAATAAACTCCAAAAGTTATAGAGGCATCAGATCATTCAGTGAACCAGGAAAAGTACACTCCTATTTGTGAAAATTGCAACACCTAGAAGGAGAAGTGAGATTACAATGAATTTTTTTCCTCAGATTAGGGATATGACAATGCACAAATGATTAGAATTACAGACCTCTACATGCAGTCTGACTGTGAGAATTCAGTATGGTGTGAAGTCTCCATGTGCTGCAATCAGAGCCTCTAGACAATATGGCATGGAATCAAAGAGTGCCTGGATATGTTGCTAGGGAACATGCTACCATGCAGTTTGTAGGTGCACCCAAAAATCATTGACAGTGTTCACAGGAGGATCACAGCAAAGAAGTAGCCGACCGACCATATCCCAGATATGTTCAATGATGGACATGTCAGGTGAATGTGCAGGCCAGGGATGCAGTTATATCTATCCTTTGATTAAGTGATTCTTCCAGTTAAATGATGGGATTGAAGTACAGAAAGTTTAATGCATAATGATAATAAATATATAATAAAAATAACCATAATAAACTGTTCTCAAATAATTATTTTCAGAGGATTTCTTCCATCGGGCATTGAAGTCTCCAGATATGGATACCCTGTGATAGAGGTATTCCTCATTTAGATAAAATCCCTTTTGGTAATATATCATTAGGCAAACCATCTATTGGGTGAAATGCTTTCAGTGAAACATCCAAACTCCATTGTTGAATATGCCGAATCTTTCAAGTTGATTGCCCGATTCAAAACTATTTGAACCATCTCCTTTTTCCAGGTTGGAGAGGTGGAGTGAAGGTAGACATTCTCTCTTTTTCTTTGCTAAATCAAGAAACTAACTTCATTACCTTAACAAATGCATTGAGATTTGGACAGTCTCTGACATAATCTCCTCCTCCATCACATTATTCCAAAATCTATTTGAAAGCAGAAAAGACACATGAGCTTCAAAACAATCATAAAATCCTATGGTAGGAAATGCCCAATATGTTCTTTTGCAGGAACAGGTACAGGGGAGGGGTTGCGGTGGCAATAAATACCTCCTAGGATCATTGCCATATTAATTGTGAAAAACTGGAATAAGTCTGACAAAATGGGCTCTTTTTGGAAAGTTGGAGACAATCCATCATTCATCAATGTGGCTAATAGAACACATGGATAAATTTCCAAACACAAGTTTGACTTCACACCTGCACAGCCACTAGCTATTGGCATGAGCTATAAACTGTTATTCAGCTGATTGGGGGTTATTAATGAAAACCATCAGTGATGCATCATATAGTAACTTTTTTCTTTATAATGCCTCCCTGACTTAGTGCCAATGTTCAAGAACATNTTATGAAAATGATTAAAATTTTTTCTTTATCAGAGATGTGTTGATGAAAATCAGAAAGTGCTATATTACCTTGAGAAATCATGTAAATAAATAGATTCAGGATAGGTTGTTATAAATAGTTTCAATCATATTTAATTAGAGATTGTCAACATTATTATTGAAAAAGTACATTCATATCATTGAAATTTTATTACAAAGATACAGGGCAACTTAAGACCATACCCATCAAATGGCCTTGTATTTTTTAAATATAATTTCATTAATAACAGTAATAAGTCATATTCATTAATAAGAATCATCGTCATTATCAGCCATTTTCAATCCAACATCGGGTGGAGGGCTCCCCAAGCCTTAAACAATTTTCTTTATTCTGAGCTTCTCTTTACCAAGTTCCATCGGTCCTTTGGTCTTTTTGCTCCCTTCACATCTCTAGGTGTCCAGTTGAAAACTGGTGATGTCAATCAACTGTAATTTCTTCATACAACATGGCCTGGCCACATCCATTTCAGTGATTTTACCTTATCTATGATGTCTTTCACTCCTGTAATTATCCTCACCCAGGTGTTTCATTTTCTGTATCTTTTTGTGATTCTAAGCATACACTGTTCCATACTTCTTCGTATTGTCTGTTGTCACTGGGCTGTGCTGTGTTTAACACCCAAGTTTCCCTTCCATATGTCAAGACAGGTAAAATACATTGGTTGAAGGCTTTATTCAAGACCATTGGAATTATTGACTTAAGAATGTACCTGTTTCTTCCAAAGGCACTCTAGCCAAGTCAAATTCTTCTACACACTTCATTCATCCTGCCATTCTTTTCAGTTGTTCCCAGCTGTCCTTAGGTGTGTGTATTCTAAGCTGACATCCAAAGACATTTTATCCAGTTTTATCAGATCTTGAGCAGCAAAATAATTATATATTACCTTTGATTTTTAAATTTACCCTAAGGCCTATCTTTTGTCCTGTTGAGTTTAGTTCTTGAAGACTTGAAGTTAGTTCTTTTGCATTGGTTGCAAAGAGTACTATATAATTTGCAAAATGCAGGTGACTGATGTACTCCCCCTTAGACCCTTCTCCCAGTATAGGATTTTTAAAATTCTTCCAGAACTGCTGTGAATAAGATGGGTGATAGGCAATCACCTTGTCAAATTCCCATCTCAATCATTAGTACATCTGTTTCTTCATGCAGAATTACAGAGGCTATGGCATCCTTATAGATGCTGTGCAAGAATTGGATGCACTCAGCATCTATACCTTGTTTCCCTTGAGATTCCAGTGCAGAAGAGGTACTTACTGAGTCATAGGGTTGCACATAGTCCATGAATCCAAATATTAGTGGCATCTTGTATTCAATTGTTCTGCTGACAATTGTCAATTGATGTGGTCCATAGTGCTGAATCTTTTGCAGAAGCCAGCTTGTTCTCTTTGTTGTGCAGCTGCCAGGGTTGTCTTCAGACATGCAGCTATTACCCTTGTGAACGTTTTGAAAATAACAGGAAGGAGATTGATGAGGCAGTAATTCTTTAAATCTTCCTTGCTTTATATCTTTAGCAAAATGACAATTCTTCCATGATTCCAATCTTTGAATATTCTCCCTTGTCTCATACAATTAGTGAATTGGTCCTTCGGTCTTCTTGGACTGTCATCCACTTCTTCAGCTGTTCTCTTCATGACTTTGGCTTCCGGTTCTTTTTCTTTAAGTGCTGAAAACCAATTTATGAGGATTTATGATCCATGGTGTTCCACCAAGTTAAGCTATAGCATATTGATTACATGAGCTTACATACTCTGTTGGATACACTTTCTATTTTCTCTGCATTATTTTCCCATTTTTGATGATTAAGAAGTCAACGTCTCCAAATCTTCATCCATTGCACCTCAACCCCAGTAATAGAGTTAATGCCCTTCCTAGAGAGATATCAAGCCTTCTGAATTTCTTCTGACTTCTCAGAGTCCGATGACATTCCATTTTATTTTTGTCTGCCTTATTTAGTAATTCCAGGAGTCAATCTTCACTCTTCAAGCTGCGACTGTTGTAGGCTGAGAAGTGTAGGGTTGTAGCTCTATTAATTTAATTACTGCCAACCAGCAGTAGGAAAGCCTAGTGAATTATTGTCCTTTATCCCCCAATCGTAATTAAAATTTATTTATCATTGATAAAAATAAGAGAAAGTAAATAATAAAGTGTATCCAATTAAGAGTGGTTAGAAAAATTATGGTAATCTACTTAACGGAGAACCTTGTACGACGGTTGTAGAAAATTCCCTTCATTTTTGCCGGCAAGAAACAAATTTATCGGTATTTTACTGTCTTAGGCAGAGCATGCTGTGGCGCGCCGTTTGTCAGAATCACGCGACAGTTTATTGAGTTCAATGCTGTAAGGTATGTTGTCTCTCTAATTTTGTTTATTTCTTGTTTTTTCAATATAAATATGTTGTTTCTGAGAACGATTTCTAGTTTACTCTAGGTTTATACCTTTCGTTGATTCTACGAAAGATTAACAAATCGAAGAGTCACTGCTGAAATGATAGGAAATGCTTGACTATTAATACCTTTGATTATCTGGCCATTTCACGTCTTCGATATGTTTTAGGCCTAATTTATGTCAACAGAGTAAATAGTATGTACCCAATTAAGGTCGAAAACGTTCGTCATACCGATATAATCCTAATGAGTCTATCACTTAAACATTTTTAACTTTCTAGGTCTGTTCTGTCAACTGAGAAAACGATCATTTGTTTAAACTTTTGAATTCGTAGAGAAAATTTTCAGTAAAATTTACTTATCGGTAAAACCTTTCAATGGAAGTTGGGAATTGTAAATTGACGTTTTAATAATGAATGGTTTTTCATTTTTAAAAACAACATGATAGATATGTTTGGCTTATTATTATGACTCGATCACATCTATTCTATCCTTATAAAGTATGGGTTGTTATTGATAGATACCTTATTTATTAATTTTCGTCAAAAGTAATTAAGTAGGATTCAGTCACTAAATTAAATCCTCAATTATTTATTGTTGATGCGAATTTGTATTTTTTTTCATTGTGTATCCATTTGAAACAGGAAGCTGTTCCTCTGTTGTCTTCCCATTACATAGTGCTTTTGGAGGCAGAGAATCGCGCAAAACCTGACGATTCCGTTTTTGGCTAGCCTATGTCCTTCTCATGTTTCCCTTACAAAGTTTAGTGCCAGTAACAGTAGTTTTGCTGGAAGAAGAGGATGAAATCGTAAAGGTTGTAAGGATATAATTACTTTCAGGATAACCTGCATTGGTAATACCTGGAAGTAAGATGACTCAGTGATGTGGTATGAAGCATACGAAGAAGTCCTTCAATAAATCTTCACTGCATGTGAGTAAATAATTTTGGAAACAAATAGTTCTGTTTTTCAGATTAATTTCATGTTATTGAATCAGCCTCTAAATACTTTTGAACTGAATTATGCAAGTGATACCTTCCTATCAGTTTTTTTGTGCAGAAAGCTAGAGGCAGTCAATTTCTCTCTTCCTGTACCATCTTTGATTTACTGCACATGTTCCCTTTGCTATGAAGGCATTATTTCTTAACACAACACAGGAGGCAAGTTCAGTCTTTGGATATCCATTCTTAGAAATTTATTCATTTGTTTTATCTTCTTCGTTATTTCAGGCTTTGCCTGAATTTTGTTTATTATTTGATCTATTGAATCAAAAATAGGTATATATCTCTGGCTGTTATCTCTTACATTTTAATCTAATAGTGCAGCTTTCCTTCCTGCTAATCCAATTAATTTGGTTATTTTAGCCTGTTTTAAAATTTTATTTCTATGGTAGATTATTATAATTCTCTTTTGTTAATGGTGTTAGATTTCTATGGTCCAAGCTTATTGGCAAGTTTTTCTTCCCATACTTCAGTTTCCAGTTCAATGCCAATGTTGACTTATTTCTCCATGCTCTGATTGGCAATAGTATCATCTCTTATAACATTTAAGCTCACCTCTCCTCGCATCCAACATTTAAGTTATTTTAGCACATTCTTTTTTCTGTTTGGTGTTATCAAACTCTTTTACTTCCTAAAATGCAAAGCAACCAAGATGTATGAAAGATTTAGTGCTTTCCTGGTGTATGCTGTGAAGGAAGTCTTCTCGGGTTCAGAAAACCCAAACTTTTAGCAGAAATGTGGTATATGTATAGTCATGAAGCATAATCTACTCTTCTGAGATCCTATCAAGATTTATAAACCTTTGATAATAATCTGAATTAAAAATTGATCTTCTACAAATTTGATCCTACTCAGTTGAAATTTTCACTATACACTATTGAAATGATTTACAAAAAAGAATTGAGAGCAATTTTTCATAAATGCATTAATGGAGGAGATATGAGAGGGCCTATAATGATGACGTTGCACCAGCCAAATGTCATTGCCGCCTCCTCAGAACGAGAAAGCGTTTAAACCATGCTGAGTGTGCCTTGGCCGTAACTGTAAGTAAAGCACCTATTGAAACACAAAAGATGGTACTTTTACTCATCTTCCCCTGAGGAATTGCCACAAGAACTGCTTGTGTCTTATGCATTTATATTTACAGCTATAACTTCCAAACTTGAATCCCAATCTCCTCATTTCAATCCAGCTTATTCTCTGGGTTGGGTAGCTGCCAGAGTCATCTTCACACATGCAGCTATTACCCTCATGAACATTTTGTGAATAACAGGAAAGAGGCTGATGGCACAGTAATTCTTTTCAGTATATTCCTTGCTTTATTTCTTAAGGAAAAGGACAATTTTTGCATAATTCCAATCCTGTGGATTTTTTTCTTGTCTCATATAATTAGTAAATAATTGTGCTAAAAGGGAAGCAATTTCTGTTACACCAAGTTTCAGATATTCTGCTAATACTCCATCTGTGCCTCCTACTTTTCCAGTCCTCATCTTTTTGATTGCTGCTGTTACTTCTTCAGGGAGAAAAGAGGGGAGATTTGCAATTCTTTTCTTTTTCTTGCTACTCCTCTACAACTTTTTCTGTCTTCTTGTATAAGATTGTGAAGTATTCTGCTACTATCCTCATTGCTTTTCTGTTGCAAGCTGTTGTGCCATCTTCCATCTGTACTGCCAAGTTGTTTTTCTTCCCCATTTCTAGGCATTGTGGGTTCCTGGATATCTAAGTGGGCAACATGTTCAACTTCGGTGAAAGCGATCCCAGGTTCAATTCCCAGTGGGGCCCATGTGCAAAATGACCTAAGCTGTTGAAGCACTTTTAACAATACTACTACTGCTCCTACTCCTTCTAGGCATTGTCTGGCCTTCATCTGCATTTGTTATTTTCTATAGCCTCTTGCAAAGCTCCTTCATTGAAATTCCACACTTCTTTCTTAATTGCCACTCTGATAGGCTTGCAAAACTTGGGGTATTGACATCACTTGGTGAGCCTGAATTCCTCTCAGCATTTCATCATTTACGAAGTTTTCTCACTGAACTTTCTGCCATTTTGTCTTCTTTGTTTGTCTGCCACTACTTCAGCTGTACTCTTCATGACTTCCTTGGCTTCCATTTCCAGTTCTAATTCTTTAAGAACTGAAAACCTATTTCTTATTAGGAGACTATTTTATTGTCCTTATAATGTTCTATGTAACCCCATGTAACAGTACTGAATTTAGTTTAGCTGTATGCACTCAGCTGTGGAATCATTTTGCTATTTATTTTTGCTATTGTTTCACCCTATCTTTATATATCTCTGTTTTATCCATTTTTACCTCTGAACTTGTTTTTCAAACAATTGGGGTTTTTTATTTTATTACAGTTTTCTTACAGGTACTGTGTGGGAAGTGCATGGGTTTTTCATACTTGGCAAGTGAATAATTGATGCAGAAATCTGTCAAGGAGAAAAAATGCCTTTCCTTGCACATTTTAATCTTTGCCTCAGTGGACTCTAATTTGATTCTGATTAGTAGAACTTTATCTGAAAAATTAATATACCACTTTGTAAGGCATTTAAAATCCCAAACTTATACCCTGTATTTGACATAACCAGGCTCTTTTATATAAGTATAACCATCACTTTCTCAACATTATCTTTTACTCTAAGGTTCCCAAAAAATCTCATCATACATTCAACATGCAATCTCAAACCCAACCACATCCTCATATCACCCAGTAATCATTTACCTGTATCAAATTCTTTTACCACAATTTTCAAGTAATAAAAGAGAAGGTTGGAACATGGCTGTATATGAATTAGAGGTTTAAAAACATTCCGTAAGCTGTCTTTGAAATATTGTGTAATTTCTTTGTCTCAAAGAAATTGAAAAGAAAAAGGAGGTTAGCTTGTAAAATAAATTTATTAAAACAGTGGTAGTAAAGTTTCTGTGTTTAGTGTATAATTCAGTACCATGCATTGCTTGCAAGAGCCTTCTAGGCTCTTTTCAAAGATTCTTCTATCCAATAAATCAACAATTTCAGATGGAAAAACTGGTAGTGAAAAGTAAAAATGTGCAGGAAAGTTTTATAAAATAACTTATGTACAAATTCTCAGTTATATTTAGTTACTAAATACAGTATTGTTGCTCCAGTAAGCATTCCAATATTTTGAAGAATGAATGCTAATATAGCATGTTTCATTCCATCTGCATGCACTTCCCTTACCATTTCTTTCAGCTCAGGTACCTA
>KZ308249.1:278160-296388 GCA_000376725.2 Ladona fulva | reverse complement strand
GAATCCTACATCCCGGGTTCGATTCCCGGTGGGGGCCCAAGTGCGAAATGACCTAAGCGGTCGGAGCACTTTTCACAGTACTACTACTACTTAGAATCCTACAATGCTTTATAAAGCTTTGTAGTAAGGGTAAATTATCTTCCATTTTCTTATCATATATGAAGTAGTTTTATCACATAGTGGTGCCTGAAGTAATAGATAGTTTGTACTAAAAGAAAAGTTATGGAGATAAAAACTTGTTCAAAAAACTTTGTGAAGGTTGGTTGGCCAATTAAAAACCTTCAGTAGGCCACATCTTTGCCCATGGGCAGTATTTTGGACAATTCTGAGCTAAAGTATTGACTCATATTATTATGATCATGTGACATTTTTGAAAAGCTTGAGGATGTTTCCATTTCATAGATGACATTCAATTTCTTTAGTTCATAACTTTTGAATTGCTATACATATGTTGGAATGTATATTGATTTATCTTACCATTTAACACACATACACACTGCCTCTGAGATATCCGTTTCTGAATTTCCCTGAGCAGCCAGAACTACTTTTTGTATATTCTATGAAAGAGTCGATAACGTAGCTATTTTATTTAAAGAGTTAAGTTACTTGATATTTCATAGTAATATCATTTTGATGCATTGAAAATTAGTTTTATAACTGAATAATTATCCATACCAATGGAAGAATCACATAAGTGTAAGTGCCATACTATTAATAATGTTTTAAAATGTAAAAATTATTGGCAGTGAGGATGTTAAAATTAATTTTTAATATTATCTACATTTATGAATTTCATAATTACCTTACTCTGCTCAGATGCTAAGCTTGTGATTATTCCCACAAGATAAAATATCCATATGCCACACCAACAAATCAGAGCTTTAAAGAGATATGTTCCATCTTCATCATGGAGCTCAAAAGTCTAAAATAAATTACCCAATAATTTTTTTTAGAAAATTCAACAGAAGACTATTTGTTAGGCCTCCTGAAAGAATTATCTTAATTTTAAAGTCTTATTAACAAGCTTAATAGAGGAATATTTTATGTGTAATATCAATTTGAAAATTAAAAAATAACTTTTTATTAAATCTTGTAAAATTACTTTTCTAGACAAGAATGAGGTATTGATGACTCTGATTTCATCATTCAGAAAATGTTACCGCACTTTATTCATAAAGATCGCATTTGAATTGGAATGCATATATTGGTAACATAGATTAGAAACTATAAATCATAGAAAGATACCTGAATACACTTGGTATCTTATCAGTTTTTCATATTGTCCAGATGATCCATGCAAGAATGATCTGATGTGAAATTATAATTTTTACAAATTGAGGAGATTCTCAGCAAATTTTACCAATGCTTGAAAGTTGAGCCTAAGACCTAAAGATTCACACTTAGGACTACAACCTTGTAGTGGCTGATGTTTCTATGACCTAGAAATCAAAAATGCTAGAGGTTTTTTTCCTGGTTAGGTCGTTTATGCCAGATAGGTAAGGGCCAGATGAAGAGTAATTCAAGTCTGTGCCTCAGTGATGTTGCTGCAGGGGTATCTATGCCCCAATGGGGGGAACCATAATGAGTGTTGGGTTGGAGGTTAGGGAGAACTCAGGGAGGTTGTTGCACCAAAAAGTAACAGTGGTGAGGTCATCTTGGTTTTCATTTGACAACAAAATTAAGGTAGAAATTAAAAGGTGCAGAGTTAATGCACCAGAGCTATGGGAATTTCAATTGAAAAATGGTGGAGATTTAACGGGAAATGATGTTAGAGATTTGATATTTTCCTGGTGGATAGTTTGTGTAAATTTTTCTCGGGTTAACACCCAGGTAAGTTCAGGTGACCATGAAGTTGCCAACGCTTCAATGGCTAATTCTGCCATCTTCTATTTAGGTTAAAGCCCTGAAGAAAATGGCAGAGTTAGCCATTGAAACACTGGCGACTTCATGGTCACCTGAACTTACCCGGGTGTTAACCCGGAACTGATGTTATTTACGGTGAGGGGATATTAGTCTGAAAGGAGTTGTATTATTCTTGGATAGGAAGTCAAGATAAGCTGTGGTAGCCCTCAGACTAGAAAGAGAACTGATGATGGCACTGTGATAAAGGCTGAGCCAGTAATATTATGACCAACGAGATTAACATACCCACAAGTGATCAAAGCAAGGATGAGCTGGACTTAGCTTACCAAGATATGGCAGAGATTACTGTTGGAGCAAAGGGAAGAAAAACAGTTGTTATGGTGGGTTAGAATGCAGTTGTCGGGCAAAGTAAAGATGGTAAGTGGGAGAGTTCAGATTAAGAAAACGGTTACAAAAGACAAAAGCTGATAGATTTCTGTAAGAGGAATAACCTCTCCTCTATAAAAACCAGTTTCAGCAAATGAAGACTTATGAACAGATGAAGCTAAATTAAAAACACAGGAGATACAGGTATATATCGAACTGATTACATTTCGATCAAAAAGAGGCTTGCACATAATGCAGTAAACTTGCCAGTCTATAGACTATAACCATAACTTATTAATAATAAAAATTCCTAAAAAGTTCTTTTTGGCAGGAAGGCCATCAAAATGAGATTTGGAAACCCTCAGGTATAGGAAGCAAGAAAGTTTTGAGAGGTTATTTGCCAAGATCTATGAAGTGGAAATATATTAAAAGCGGAGTCAGGAAAAGTGTCCAGACAGTCACAGGAAAGTTCATACCAAATAAAAACAGAAAAAGGGGTAATTGCATTTTCTATTCATAAGTAACGGATAAAATTAAACATTTGCCTGAAACATTTACATATTGTAGTTTTTTATATTCATAAACATGTTATATATTGTCATACACATACATGTAATTTAGATTACGTTATTTTAAGTAGTTAAGAAACATTGAATATCATGTAGATGAATTGAAATTGTAATATATCGCGTTACTTTACATTGCAATATGTATTCTCCAGCTTCAAGGGCGCACCGACGTGGAGGAGGCACCCCAATTTTTGGAATAAAATTTTTGTTGGGATTAAAAAGCGATAATTATGTAGATAATTCATATCGGTAGCATCAATATCAGATATTTACTACTGTTCTTTTACTCTATTCGCCGCATCAGAGTGACTCGATTTCGGCTATTATAATACATTCATTACAGTAGTTTATTCATTGCATTGATTCATAGTGAAGCATTATGAAGATCACCGTTTTTATTATTATGGAAAACATAGGTGTCGAAGGTGCACTGAAATTTGGAGTGATTTATTTCAGGTTAAAATACCGCGTCCTAGACGCCAGAAGTTACGGTCTATGATGCTTAGAATTATATTATTCAAACTATAAAATAATCACCTCTGGTATAAGCTGAAATATTGCTGTGGCTGATAAAGAACCACAAGCAAGTCCCATTAGAATATTCATAAGTTCTCTAAAATAACCGCCTTTCATCAAAGGGTAACAAAGAAGTCCAGATATTCCAGAGAGGCTAATTACTCCGCAACTCAGAATTCCATAGCCCCAGACTGAAATAAAAAATTATTTAAGAGAAATGTCAATACCTTTAAATGAGAATTACTCAAGAGTATGTATGTGAATCCGTTATTACCTTCGACTAGAGAGGGTTTTACATCTTGATTGAGTCTCTTATCTGTAGAATTGCTATCTTGTAGCCAATTGACAAGAAAAGAGCAGTCTTCATTTAGATATTCACCCTCGTTTATCTCTTCTTCAACTTCATTAGCAAATAATTTCAGGTTTTCACACTGTGAAATAAAACTGCTATAGAATTTCACCTTTTAAAGCACTTGAAATTACCATCTTTACATTTAAAAGCTAATGTAATAAATAACTTTCAAAATTCACCATAATTTCTAATTTTCAAAATCTCTGAATAAAATGATACTCTAAGCCAGTACTCCGCAACCGGTGTGCCGCGGTCAAATTCAATGTATTTGACATTTTACAATTTTTCATTATGTATTTAATACACAATGACAAATTATTTTTCATAATATTGTCTAATTTTCAAAATTTAGTATAGAATAATTATTATAACTAAATAATATCAATTTAATACCTACATATTTTAGTTTTGGTGTGCCGCGGAATTATAGGAAGAATTTTGGCGTGTCATAGGTGAGAAAAGGTTGCGGAGCACTGCATTAAGCTGACAAAGAGTTACAGTCTGCCGGAACTTTTTAAATTTTTATCAGTCTTGTACTAGTCATCAGAGTGTAAGAAAAAGTAGGTTGGAACATGGCTGTTTATGATTGAAGGTTTAAAAACACTCCGTAAGAGTGTTCTCTTGCTCCGTAAGAGTGACAATGCCTGATTCACTAACAAACACGCATTTTGTTTTCCTACAAGATAATGGGTGGCTGTGCAATTCTATCTTTTCTGGATAATTCCCAGTGTTTTATTACTGACTGAAACTCGCCTATCACTCTCTTTGCACTCACTCACCTCTTTCTCTTACATATTTACTTTTCTTAAGGGCAGCCCTATGCCCGTAAAATAAACTTATTATTATTATATATTCTTTAATTTATCTCAAATTTTCCAGCCAAGAAGGAAAATGACGTGCCACTTCAGTATACGGTCATACCTTGGCCAGACAAAGTACTTTGTTCCGTAATCATATTCGTAAACAGAAATGCCATTTCCCACAAGTTTCCATAATCTAAAATACGCAAAAGCGCTGCCAAAAGACTACCTCTCTCTTTTGCTGGTGAACAAGAGTGGGAAGTAACCATTTTATTACTTTCGTGTGCCTTGAAATTTACGTCCTTTCGTACATAAATGCGTGAAAGTTTCCCAAAACTTTCAATGATTGAATCCAGAAATCGGCGAAAAAATTGTTTGCTGGTAGAGCTCGGTGGAGGCGACACTTGACTCTCTTATCTTGAACTTCATTAGCAAATAATGTCAGGTTTTCCCACTGTGAAATATAAATTGCTATGGCAGTTCACCTTTTAAAGCACTTGAAAGTACCAGTCATCAATTAATCTATTCGAAAGATCACAAAGACTTTATTGGTAAATTTCATCTTCAGACTCATGCTCTCAGAAATTGATCCCTATCTAGCAATATAAGCAATCGCCGGCTCAGGTGATGATGACGCCAGTAACCCCTCTATATGGACGATAATCAATGATAGAGTTAACAGAGTTAATGATTCATTTCTTCCATTTCGCATAGATAAAAATCTTCCTGTTGTCCAAAGAGAGTATGGTACGATTACCGCAGTTTATAGCCAAAACATTTATGAATTTTCATTTTATTATTCCACATTATCCACATCGTTTATGAGACCATAAAATGATCACATTTACTGCATTAGGAAAGACTAGTATAAAAGGAATGACAAAAAATTATGAAAAATTGAAAAATATGCACCTTGTTAACGGAGTTTTTCTGATAGACGCTAAAGAAGTTTGTGCTTTATGAAGGAACAAGAAAAAGTGAAAACTTTTACATTCAACGAAATCAGGTCTACCTGATTTAATATTTTCCTTCATGCTACCACGAAGTTACGGCCTAAGTAGTTTATTTATATTCGACAGGTTTAAGAATTATGAAAGATAACTTGAGTATGTCAGCAACGAGATGTTAAGTTGTATCTATTAGCTTTGAATATTTTCGTGGATAAAAAAATATATAAATTGTCTCCTGTCACCTAAGCTGTCTTTGCTGCTTAAATACCTCTGCCGATTGTAGCAATGTTCTTTTATCTATCCCCAGATTCTTTGCTATCGTGATTTCAGAAAACTGTTCTTTTTCTCTTCCTCCCAAGTATATTTCGTTCTCGCACTTGAAAATCTGGATTCCAAGCTCAGATCTTAAAATATTTCCTGCAACAATACATTAAGACAGTCGTTTCACCAGAAATGCTGTTGATCATATGCAGTGTGGAAGGTCACAACAACCATTGATGCTATTATTACATCTGTTTGATATGAATTTTCCCTAATCAGAGATTTTGTTATTTATCACTTTCTTTGGTACTAGCGGAATAGATCATACATTTCCTAGGTTTAATTGTGTGTATTTTCTGATTTCGGTCGGAATTTGCAACACTTGTGTCACAGAATGAATAGTACACTGCTGTAAGTGCTTCTGAAGGATTTTTTCCTCGTTAACATTTGTTTCAGAAAATTCATCCCGATATTTACAGCTTAGTTTAGGTATTTTGGGATTAAATATAATTTAGTAATAGTAAATAACATAAAAATAACAAGAAGGATAGCCAATTGGGTAGCGCGTTTGCATTTGGTGGAAGCGAACCCGGGTTGGAAACCCAGTGGAGCCCATCTGTGCGAAATGACCTCAGCTGTCGATGCACTCTTAATAGATCTACAACAATAAGAAAGAAAAGGACTGAATTTTATAACGTCACGGCTGTATCCTATAGGGTAACTTATGTCTGTATATACTTCATTAATAAACAAAAACTAAGGTTGGAGAATTTGAAAACTAACGATGTCAGTGATGAAAAACTGTATTTTATACATTATTACTATGTTTGGCCCGTACATTGTGGGAAGCCATGACGAAGTTTTAACATGAATGCAAAGGTCCGTGTCTTCTAATATTTTATTTTTAATAGAATGCATTATAATCTTTCATCAATTATAGTGAAAATTATAGGGAAATCTGTAACTGCAGAACTTTTGATTGGTCAAAAAAATCATTTGGGCCTGACAAAGTCATTACAGGACGCAGGACGAATTAATTAAATACAGGACATGTTCTATATATACAGGACGTTTGGCAGCCCTACCTAAGAGGAGCGAAACAAAGACGACGTTGTTATTTCTTTTAACTAGTTAATATATATACTGCATATTCAAAGCAAAAAGTTCTAAACAATTCTTTTAACAGGAAACGCATTCCGTGCACATTCTGAAACAATTCATCCACATGTTGATTTTCTAATCATTAATGCTTCGATCCGGCTGCACAAATTATGACTATCTAAGATAGAAAAATATCTTGCAGGTAACTGAAGGAAATATCATAATTTGATTAACATCTGAGACCTTAGACGTGACGCAGGCGCTGAGGATCGTCGCTTACAAGAGAGTGTCAAGTGGAGGACTCCATTTACGCCGAGTTCGTTAAGTAAAATGTCGTTAATGTTTAAGTAGCTAATGAATATATGTAAATAAGGATTACGGAGTGCAAATCTGGATTCCAGATAATCTTCAGGCAGTGTTGCCTTGAAAAAATCTTGTCCATATTACGTGACTAAAGTAGAATAGCTATTAAAATTAGAAAATAAAGCATGAAAATAGTAAGAAACATTCTATAGGAAGGGTAGCTAGAAACACAATGATCATAAAAGTTTAATAATAATTGTTCATTGAACTATAAAAATGCGTAATCTAAATTACTTGAAAAAATACATTACAGTAAATTACATTTATAATTACAGTACAATTACATATTACAGTAAATTACTTGAATAAAATGGTAATTGATAATGGTAATGTTCACGGTGTGACGAATGATTGCCAACAGTGACGAAGAACTAGAATTTTAAAATTGAAATGTCTAAGCGTGATTTTATGGAACTCAACACACATACTGAATGATAGAATATCCAGTAATTTCCACAGCAGGTTTTTATTCGACTAGTTTCGTCAACTCGTTGAAGGAAATAGTCGAATATAAACCTGCTGTGGAAATTACTAGATATTCTTTCTTTCAATATGAACTATGCGGGGCTCCCGGATAGCCAAGTGGGCAACGCGTTCGACTTCGGTGAAAGCGGTTCCGGGTTCGGTTCCCGGTGGAGGCCCACGTACGAAATGACCTTAGCCGTCGAAGCACTTCTAACAATACTACTACTACTACGAACTAGGATCTGCATATTTAAAATATGTATATTGTCTTGAAAATCGATTGAAGTTAAATGTCTTGATTAAAAGCTGCAGCAAATGGAGTGTAAGATAAAACGTAGAATTAAAGTCTAAGACTTGTGTAATATAGGCGTTTTTTAAGACCGAGACAAGGCGATTACATGATGAATATAGAGATGATGTATCAGTTCAGAGATATTTTTTTTATTTACAAAGGTGGGCGATTTGGAGCTAGAGCAATAAAGAGAACACAAAAAACCTTGTCCACCTTTACCTTTGTTTACTGTTTAGTCCTCTGTTTGCTTTTTACAAGAAATTTAGAAGTAAACAGTGGTATGTGTGCACAAGGAAAAGGGTAGAATGACTTTACGCGTAAAGGCGTGCACCTAGGAAAAATCCAAAGGCAAAACGGACATGAAAAAAATCCGGAAGGATCCTAATTAAACTGAGAGAATTTCTTGGCAAGGTTTAGTATAATATTAGTTTAAGTATCCAAACGGAAAACGGAAGATTCCAGGTTCGAGTGCTGGTCCTCTCAGCCTTTTTTCATGTCCCTTTCTCCTTAGGATTATTGGTATGTTTGAACATTGCAAAATGCGAAATCCGGAAAAAATTATGTATCTCTTTAAAATTTTAAAATTTGTGCGCACTGAATATGAGAGACTTTTTTCTATTAAGTTATTTTTCGCATCTGTTTATCCTTGGGCTGAAAGATTTTTATTAGCAATAAAAATTTCATAATATCCCTTTTTGTAATTGTAGATACAAGAACGAAATTATTTAAATTGATTTGTGATCCATTGAATAAACTTTCATTTGATCAAATTAACGCATTTTGTTATAAAAAATTACTTGAGATATTGATCTTCAATCTGTTTCAACATACTGTATACAATTTTGAATGCGTGCATGTTCTCTTAAAACTAGATAACGCGTTACTTAAAATTTTTGTACAACGCTAATTTTTAATACCATGCGGATAGTGGCCAGTTCCATTCGAACCGCGAAAAGTGCAATACATGGTCATTCGGAAGACCTTCCGTAAGATACCTACAGATAACTTTTATTACTTACTAGTAAACGCCCCCGTCAACCATGACGGAACATAATTTCGTTTAAAAATATATCTATTATCGTATATATCTGGCCCTCCTAAGCTAGAAAGAGTCAATCGTAAGATCATAATAACTAAATATATTTCTTACAATTATTTATANACCATTACTTATAATATTTATTCTACTGTTTTTTAAGTCATGAAAGTCTACTTTACGTACATTTCTTACAGAAAAATATAAAAACTGGTTATCCCCGTGAACTTGTATGGGACAATTCATGAAATCATCATCCAACAATTGCCTTGGTCGTCAAAGGGGTGGGTTGTTTATTCCCGAAAAAGTTTACAAATTTTCCGTGTATTTTATCAAAGTTCTCGCAATTCCGAATTTATAAGAATGTTTCACGACTAAAATAAGATTCTATGATCGTTTTCCTTTCTTGTGACACTTGTCTCAAATTCCTTGGACCATTGTTTCTAATTTAATTCTGTAAATGAAACAACCTCTGCAAGTCATGAAAACGTATTTTACGTTCATCTCTTATGGAAACGTATTATGGGCTCCTGGGTTCGAACCCGGGCCTTTACAGAGATGAGAATAGTTTTCCTCGGGGTTTCAGCATCGTAGAAACACATTGCAGTTTGTTTCAGATCTCTAAGTCGAATCAAACCGTTTCTGAGATAAATAGGGGGACGGACGGAAAGACATTTGCTTTCTATATACATGATGGAGTTTATTTCCTTTGCAGTTATAAATCAGATTCAATGGTCGAGATTTGTAACATTGGAAATATTATTTTTTCTATGCTTCTCATTTGTATCGTCAAACATTGTTTACAGGTTGATGATACTCGCTCCGATAAGATATCCTCGAATTTCGTAGATTGTAATTTTCAATTTTTTTTATCTCTCACATTATTGCTGCAATCAGGTCGATATTTACTTTCATGTGATTTCAATGAGATTTTGCGAAAATTTGCCCATTAAGAATCAACAAACATCACCTGGTCGTTTTTCGTCACTGAATTACGACTTGCAAAAATTTTACGGTTCTCTTTCTCACAACACACATAATGACGGACTTCGGCCAGTGCTCGTAGTTAAATCTACAGAGAGATACTTATTCATATTAATAACGCTTCCACTTGTGAATTAACAGTAGAAAAATACAGCATTATCAAAACTTAATTGAGCACAATTTACGTAGGAAACAATTCGGATCAACATCTAAGCAAAGTCGGGTATAAAGTTGACCATTTGGTTATAAAGTTTGTATTTTATTAACGTTTACATTGTTTAACCTTTGTATTACTTGTAATTTTAAGTTTAGGTGCTGCTAGTCCTCACATCAGGGATGATCTACCTATGGCACATCCGCCAAAAGTGGCGCATAACATAACTATAAGTGGCGCATTCCATGTAGAAATAAATTAAAAATGAATTCCGACCTCCTTTACGTAGATACATACAGATACTCATACCATTGGATAACCTACAGATACATTCTAGAAAGCGCACCTAGTATATCTTATTACTATAGTTTATGGCGATTTATCAAAATAAACTCTGTAGGGCGCATTAAAAATTAAGATTAAGTATTTGACGCATAAACTACGAAAGCCACCTCTACACCATAGTCGCCCCAAACAACACACCACTCGATTCACTGGTCATCAGCGAAGGAGAAAACCATTTAAAGTATGGCACTATTACGGGACACAGTAAGGATCTTACCGGTGTAGTAGCCCAGCATCGCTCCACTCCGGTTTCTCTCCTTTGCCGCAAACATTCGGAGAAATTGAAATGAGGGACACTTTCATTGCTCTCCTTGTACGGAATCAATTCACTTATAAGAAGAGCGAAATCACTCCGAGTCACATACAGCTCCTCGTCCTCAGTGGGCTTGAAAATCACTACCACGTACCCATTATTTTGCTCGTCTGTAAGGTTAAACGGTGGTGGAGTTTGAAAAGGCAGTGCCTGCACACCGACTGAAAGCACAGCTACAGCGATCCATAACAAGGAGATCATTCCTTCACCTGAAAGAGACTACAACTGATCCTCTTGATGTTCCGTCACCGCACTCTACCGAAGTTTGAAAGATAAACGTAGGATGAGAAGCTGATAGCCAAGACACGATATCCACTTATCGTAACACAAACAGGAATATTTTCGTTCGAAATAAACAGCGTGACTGGAAAGACGTTTTGATACAAGCAGTTAGTATTGGTTGAGGACAGAAACTTCCTTTAAAGTACAGTTCAAGGGCCCCGGGAACTCTCGTAATGATTCGAAACCTTTTGCTTTCTACAGTGAATGTGACAAGGACGTATTTTCAAGGAGGAGACCCACCGAAGAAAGGGGGGAAATTAGTGGCTACACTCAGAAAAGCAGTAAATACCTTCGCATTCTATTGAATTTAGGCTCGCTTTTCTCATGTCCGTTTTCCTTGGGGTTTTTCCTAGGTACACGCCTATACGTTAGAAGTCACTTTTACTCTTTCCCTTGAGTATCTTTCTCTCGTAAAATATAGGGATATTTTAAACATGGTTTATTTCAGACTTTCTTAACTACTGGAAATAACGGAACTTGCGCAAGTAATTACCGTATTTCTAGCATATTTCTACATATTTGCGTACGTAGTAGTTCTATTGTATTCTATCGCTAAAAGACGTTTCGCTTCCTCTTTTAGCGGTGAAATATTTGCTTGTTCTAAACAATTTAAATTTCTGTTACTACAGCAATTAGCGATTTTGGCTTAAATTATCCGCAAGTACTTAATTTTCAAGGCTCTCTATCTCATCTCTGAAATTAAAGTTAAATCATAAGATGGGGATTAGATAATACTGGAAAATCTTGACTTAATCAGAATTAAGTTCATGATCAAACACTGAGTAAAACAGGAATTATCGGTGCATTCAACCGTATCAGCAGAAAGAAGAAAGAAGAAAGATTATGACAAGAATGCTGTAATTTAGAGAATGCCGTTGTGGTGAACTGCGGAAATATTGCTCTAATACTTTGATCAATACTTTTTTGTAATCGAAGTTTTCGCGTGTTGAGAGCTAAATGTTCAGATTTCACATAGCTTTCTTTCTTTAACAAACCTAATGGCCTCAGGCAAAACAATAGCGACACCGCCAAAAAATCTCTTTGGAATAAGCTATACGCGTATCTGTATGAATTGGGCCTAACCTCGTCAGTAAAGGGTCTATCTATCTCTTTATCTGTCTGAGAAAAAAAGGAAAATTAAGAAGAAAATCGCCTTTACAATCAGGATTTCTCCATGTCCTAGAACCCTGCTATCAGATAAACAATATGATTATCGGATTTATTCTTCTGATTTTACTTTCTCGGAGATGTATAATGATAAAAAAATTAGATTTAATATTGAGAAGGCCTTTATTCTCCACGATGGTGGTTCTTGTAAGGGTTCTCGGATAGCCAAGTGGGTAGCACGTTCGCATTTAGTGAAACCGGTTCCGGTTCGATTTCCGGTGAGGGCCTATTTTCGCGAACTCATCCTCAGCTGTCGAAGCACTTTTAAGAATACTACTAATAAGTTTCTTTTGAATTTTTTGTGATGCGTTCCCATTACGTTTAGGGCAGGTATGGAGAAAATGGTGCCTGTACTTGGTGGAATTCCATAACAACATTTGTCAACTCACTCGCTGTAGGGATGGATAACCTAAAGTAGGAAGTGAACCATATTTTATGAAATAAGAATTTGCGTACCAATGTGGCATCAAACTATGGTTATATATTGAAATATTGTTGAAGTCATTAGGTCTACAAAAAATCTGCATACCACTTATGGCATGCGTGCCTTAGGTTCACATCCTCCGGTTTAAGATGTCTCGTCTACACTTCCGTCAACGTTACTTCGCTTTAGAGGCGAAAGTTTATTGGTATCAATACATCCAAAAAAGCTTATGGCAATTTAGGAGAAATTTAGTAAATTCTACAATACTGCACCCGAAATAATCTCCTAACAATGAAGAGATGCGTAGAAACAAATTAGCGTTTCAGAACTGGATTAGATATTTCTGAAAAAGAGTACCAAGGGCTGAGAAATATTTGCGTTCAAAGCAAGAGCGAATTACGGTTGCCACGAGACCACATATAATGTTATTTTACCTGGTACTTGGATGTATCCAAAAGACTTAGATTTCTAGGATATCAGGATGGTTCCTTTATATTGGATTTTTTCAGATCAGCCCATAACTATCTGAAATGGTTACGGAAGCTATTCAACTACTATAACTTATCAATCGATGAAACCTTTTGGTAAAATTGGTGTATTCACTCGCTCAGAATCTGTGGAAAAGATTTATCAAAGTGGAGGACTGTAAGAGAATGCACGTGCTCGTAATCCGAAAGAACTCCGTGAATACTATACGAAGCGATTCAATTCAGTCGACACCTAATTCTTGACTAACAAGAGTTTCAAATTGGCAGCAATCTGTAATATCGGTGCATTTCGGCAGCTGCCAACAATATCGGAATTTGTCTTGGTAAAGAGGCATAAAAAGATTGTATTTCTTAAACAGGTTTTAGCAAGGTCGATGAATGTTTGGAGCGAGGCCAGAAGTTCTGTGTTTTATTCCGTTGTGATGCGGTACGTGGGTTAAAAAGAGAACCGCTGAAGAATCCGTTATAAGACGTGAACAAACTCTTTGCATACTCCAGTTAATAGATGTCGTTAGTTTATATCAGTATTTTCAAAACCGGAATCGCATTTTCGGAGCTCTATTATCTACGGGAATGGAATAGTGTAAGTTTTCTAAATCAGGAAGTGGAGTGATATTTACTTTGCGTGTCCTTTAAATGCATTCATTAGGAAGGTACAGCGGATATCGTAATCTTTTCAAATGAATGCATTACTCCCCAAAATCAACTGACAAAACTTCCCTATGTTAGATGTACTCAAATTGTGAAACTTGAAGTATTAGTAGTATTGTTTCAAGTGTTTGACAACTAAGGTCATTTCGAACATGCGGGCCCTCGCCGGGAATCGAACCCGGGACCGCTTCCTCCAATGGTGTACGCGCAGCCCACTTGAATATCCGATTAACTTGAAGTAGTAAATCATATACACTGTTAATAATTCGAGAAGGAAATTTTAGATGATATAGCACAGATGTTTTAAACATTTTGATTTATTGCGAAGATCAATTTATATATATTTCATTTATCAGCAGAGAGAAAATATGTAATATGCGGAATTTCCTCGTCTTACTATATCTGGGAGATGCGATGTATGTAGTTGTTAACAAGAATCTCGCGCGCCGCAATTATTTGGATATCTTGAGAGATATTTTCCTCAAGCGATGATTGTCCAAAATAAATTCATCAATGGGTACAATTCTGTATCCAAAGATATTAAGGGAATTTTCTTTGTCGTTTTTTTAGTTGTGTGCCGAATCGTAGCTTTATTAATAAAGAAGATTTTATTTTTCTGCAGCTGTCAAAGGAAACGATGGCAATCAACTTACCCCCATCGAACATCTTTTAAATGATCGCTGAAACTAAGTGAATAGAGTCTTGGTGCATGCACCCCCTGCCACACGCCGAAAGGTGGCTAGCAGGGTATACACATAGACATAGACATAGACATAGACAAGTGAGCTATACATACATTTGGATATCTTGAGGGATATTTTCCTCAAGCGACGATTGTCCAAAATAAATTCATCAATGGGTGCAATTCTGTATCCTAAGATATTAAGGGAATTTTCCTAAGACATTCTTTTCGATAGCGTCGCTATACCGTATCCTAAGATATTAAGGGAATTAAGGGAATAAATTAAAGAAGTAATTCTACTCTTGGTGTTTACACCCCCTGCCACACGCCGGAAGGCGGCTTGCAGGGTACTTATGTAGATGTAAATGTACATCTGTATCACTTTACGGTGTAAAAGTTAACAGATTATACCCTTAAGCAGAAAATTTCCTTTCGAGAAGATTTGATGATGGCGCCGAAGCAAACTTCCTGCAACTCTTTTGTAACAATATCTTCGTAAGGCCTAAAAAATTAAGTCTTAACTTATAACTGCATCATACGGAGACCGTTGATTTCCTGGATGAAATCCTTAAATCGAAGTTCCGTCCAAATTCTATACAGCGTTTTTCCCATCTACGGTTTACCGCTATGATTTCCTGCATCTCCCGTGTACATCTTTATGGGTGCGTCATTGTAGTATCTTTTCCTATTAGGAGCAAGGTTCTCTTGGCCATCTACAAACACCTTGTGGTCATAGGTTCTGTTTCATTGAGAAAATATCTCAAAGCTTGGTTTACTCAGGTTTCTTTCGCTCAATCTCTTCCTCCGAAACGTACTTTCCACATACAAAAAATTCCTTTCCTTACACACATCAAAAGTTTTCGGTCTTTAAATGGTGCGTCATGAAATAGGAAAAGTGAGGAATAGCTTTCCTGTCGGCTGGGAAGGATACAAATTCAAATTTAGTCCCGAAATCGTGCGTCAACTTGCAGCTAAGGCTAGAATTGACCCTTGACAGAGGGTGACTGCAAAAACATAAATTTTGAATGAAACTTGTGTACGTTTAAAAATAATGTTTCGAGACGATAGCTTGAGATAGCATCCGCGTTATCTGCGAGCTTGAATTGATCGCACAAAAACTTTCATTCTATTTACGAGTCTATCTAATCAGCTTTAATTAAGATGTCTAATGAAATCATTACGAATGCCATACCTTTGGCGTATTGAATTATTGGTTTGATGGAAAAGGAGACTTTTAGAGATTTAATCTCGTCCATGTAAAGATGATTTATTATAATAATGATTATTTTTAATTAATTATTAATTCTTTCTTTATTGTAATTGCGAGTCATTAAAGCGATTCAATCAAGTACGTAAAAGAGGTAAAAGTAGAGCATGATAATTATGTCTGCACTATGAAGGAAATAAAGGAAATGGACAAAAATATTGGACACTTGTGGAACACTTGTGTGAAGATATCAGGAATTAAGATCTCATTTTCACTTTGAAAAGTCTTGCTTTCATTCTAACATCCATAATATCAATGTCCTTGCTTATTGCATTAATACGTATGTCAAGTTAAGAATGAGCGAATTCAGGAGTCATCCTCACATTCAAGTAACACCAAAGATTCGTCGCCTCATAGACCCCGTGGTGAGTCAATTCGCTCTTGATATGAAGCCCTGTGGAGAGGCGCCATATTCGTGTACTTATTTGGAGTGGCCCAGCTGAATATAGTAATTTCAATTGGGAATTGCTTCGACAAAGCGGTGGTCGGTGGTTCTACCGGATTTCAAATAATTCACTTTAAGTCTTATATACAAAGAAAATTATGTTTGTTGCATAAAATTGAACGTAACGTTATTTTTTTCTCGACATTTTCGGTTGCGAATACTGAGAGCTAAATGTGTTGCGAAGAAGTATTTTGTTCGAGGTTCCCCAAAAGCAGTACTTTCTGCGGATTTTAATCGATCATTGACATTCAATTACTGAATGGAATATTGCAATTTTTTCTGACCGCAATTGTTTTATTTTAAGGTAGAATATTCTCTTCAATTGTAAAATAGAACTTAATATTTATTTCTTTCTACTTTCAATGCTGTCTTACTGCTATTAGTAGAATTCTTCGATCCGTTCAAGTTTTTCCATTCTCACAATCAGTTTTACATGAAAACATCTTCCCTGCATCGGCTACATATCATCAATTATTTATTATTTTCCTACTTATTTTGTGTTTGTACTTTTTCGTACTCTTTCTCTTGAAAGACATTCTTTTCGATAGCATCGCTGTACCGTATCCAAATGGTTGATTTTTTCTCTTTTTATCCGTACACCTCGTTTTCTCTTCAGTCATCATTTATTCATTCATTCACTTCATTTCGGGTATATAAATTGAAGAACAGTGGTGATGATGAGCTTTGCTTTCTTTCTAAAACATACTGACTTTCTAAAGGGCAAAGCGATGTCATCCCAAGTCACATATAAGCTGTTTCAGCTACATTATAATTGTTTGAACTCTCGACTTGAAAGTACATAAATCTTTCTCCGGAGTAAACTCATTTCTCAACCTTCCCTGGCGGAAATAATTAGACGAGAGAATAAAAAATTATCTTTAATTCAATTCGGTAACCAATAATATATGTAACGCTTGCAGTAGATCCTTAATTTGTAGTGGCAAATAATTTTAAATCCGATAATGATATATTTCTTGGCAAAGATAATAATATATTTCTTAGGAATCGTTCAGTGAAAAAGATTTTATTCTGCATCAAACTTGCTCAATAGATTTGCGGTGTTTTGGGCCAAGATGGAAGAGGCTTCCATGGCGAGTGATAGTTAAGTTTCGTAATCTACTTAAAGAAATACTTGGGCTAAGAAACGCCCCACTCCAGTCTGCCAGTACATATCGCACTTAGGTGAGTTAGAGGAACTGCTTCTCGGAAGGCGCATCAGATATAATGCGAGATAAATCTGGCGAAGAAAAATCGGACCAACAGATTCAAAAATAAACAGTTCCGCGAACGATGCGTGACTGTGACGTTTAAGGAAAAGAACATACCCCGCTTCGACACGTCCGATTGTGGGCTCTAGCTCATGTCAAATTTGATAACAAAGATAATCTATCAAAACAATAATCTCTTAAAGATAATTTTTTCCTTGAGTTAAATTTAGCCTTTAGTTACACAATGCCTCAATCTATCTCCTAAAGTAGAAAATGAGGCAACGTCAGAAGAAGAAGAAGATACTTATGCGAAAATACAGGGATTGGATCGAGAGGGCAAATGCTTAACTATCGAACACTTGTGGAATGAACTATAGCTGGTTATATATATATATATAGACATATACATACGTACGTGAATAGGATCCAAATTTAGGGTCCACTCAAAGCAGAAATCATTATATGTATCTAGTATTTCTATCCTACATTAATAATAATTTTTAGAAAAATGCTGAGAGTGGATGTAGAATTAAAGGAATAATCGAATCTAGGATGCAAGAAAGGAGGACAATTCTGTAAGCTGTTGGATGATATGAGGTGCTGGATAAGTTAACAAGGAGCGAAGGAAAAGGCGCTAAGTGGGAAATTTTAGGCCACATGAAGCTACATTTTAAGACCTCAGAGCTAAGAAACATTGTTTCCTTAAAAAACTCCATTTTAACCAAAACTTTTACTAAACCACAAGATTCATACACGCACGACCATGGTTTCGCAGCATGGCTGCATCATCAGGTGACTCAAAGGGAAAAATACACAGAATATATACAAAAACAGAGGGGGTGGAGGGGCAGTCCGAGGAACAAATCAGGAAACAATCGAGGGGG
>KZ308249.1:242326-278035 GCA_000376725.2 Ladona fulva | reverse complement strand
GGAGGCAAAGACAGGAATGCACCGGCAAGGAGGTCAAGGGGTTAGGTAGCATACATAGGAAGTACAACACAAACCAAAATCAAGGAACAGCATGAAAGGCACAGAGACAAAGGATGGCACATTAGCATGAGGGTGTAGAAGTGGAGGAGGGGGTGAGGTGGGAAACGATGGTTTTCAAAATGGGAGAGGGATTGGGAAACAAGTATTCATTCAAAATATTCGAGGAAGAACCTCTCAATATTTCCACAGTCTCTAAAGCGTCAATCCTGGCACTACGGTCACACAAGTGTAACACCGTCATATCAAATTCACTAGAATGTCCGTTGTCCAATAAATGTTTGCTAAAGTGGGAGACAGAGGGATTGCTATGGACGAAGGCGCGTTTGTGTTCCTTCTGTCTGGTCCGGAAGCACCTTGCAGTTCTCCCCACATAAAAACCATCACAATCGTTGCAGTTGAGACGATAAACGCCACTTCTATTGAGTACATCAATGGAATCTTTGCACTTAACTACTATGTCTACAATTGTAAAATTACACAAGTTCCACCAATTTTCCATTTGTATGATTTACTTGAACACATTTCTAAATTATTTCTAGGGGGCCCAGATTAGGGAAAAATTTTTAAATATCAAGAAAATGTGATGTTTACGAAAAAGATGTTTTACTCTTTAAGTAGATTATCAAAAAGTTTAAGTAAAATATAACGATTGTATAACAAATTAAGGTATGCTTTGCAAACACTTTGACTTAATTTTGACTAAAATTGGATTTCAAAAAATTTCAAACTGAAAACAGGGGCCAGGGTTTAGGCGTTCTCCTCTAATGATAATAACAAGCCTTTATACAAGGGCGAGATTGAGACTCTTCAGTCTCTTATTACACCAAACCCTTCGTCAAGAGAAAAGTCTACAGGAGTAATGTAACTTTAAGTTGATTATGCCTCTCCTTGAGTACGCTTTGAGCTTGGATTTTGTAGACTCTTTGCTCTTTGTTCGTCGTTCTTGTGTATAAATCAGTTTTGTTGAGGTCATGTATGCTAAGGGCTAAAATCAATCAATAAGAAAATTTTCATCCTAATATGAGAATAACATTTTCTCCTTAACCAGATAACTGATTGCTATAGAGCAGTGTTGGCCAAACTTTTTCGTGCTACTGCCCCGTTGGATCCATACCACCGCTCCCCAAATATGAAAATCTATGAAAATCAGTATCTGCATGGCCATAATTGAAGTAAGATAAAAAGGAAATGAAGCACTAAAATGACAAAAATATCCACAAAATTACTATATGGCAATTTTCTAATGTTGTATTGATGCCATAAATCCAGTAAAACTCTATTGAGGAAGAAAGATGACAGGCAATGGGATAAAATTCTTTTTCGTCTAGCGCCCCCTTAGATTAGACCAGCACCCCTAGGGGGCGGCATCGCCCACTTTGGGAATCACTGCTATATGCTGTAATAACCGAAAACCTGGTTTTCAAACTTATGATTTTATGGATACCCTAATCTGAACGTAGTTGATTACAAATTATACCTCGAAATGCTTTGTTTGATTCTTAGGATTCACACAGAGGCATCGCATCCAATTTGTGCTTCACCTTTTCAGACAATTAAAAAGATAGGGTTGGACACCCCTAAACCCTTTGGCGCAGTATTCTAACCTTGAAATGTCAACCACGCGAAGTTCACGTAAATGCCAGAGCATTTGGGCATAACGTTCTCTACCCCTCGAGACGTTCGAACTTTACAAATTTTCCCTCGCTTTCTACCCCTACCCGCCCTTATCACCCTCTTCCTCACCCTTTCGTTCAATTGCCTTCATTCGATAACCCTCTCCTCTTCTCTCATTCTCCTCGTGGCATTTCTTGCCGCCGACCCGCGTGAATCCCGGCGGCTCCCCGTCGGGGCGCTGGGGGTGGTCAGTCTATATCGTACTTCGTAAGCAGAGAGACGTGAGCTGGTGCCCTTAGTATCGTCTGGTGACGGAAGACGACGCTCTCGTCGCGGAAATGAAGATCCATCCGGCAATTCTGCTCCTGACACTGCTGTACGTTTCCCATCTTTCATACGGTAAGAAATGTTTCCCGCGCCCCTTTCTCTTGCACAGTCTTCAATTATAAAAGATTGTCCTCGGCGACCTCTTGGATGGACGCGGACGTGAAACCTATGGTAATGATGATCCGAGTTTCGATATTAATGCAGTTCTTATCAACGGTCCGTGAAACGTCTTCGACATAACGTATGAGGGGTGCTATCGTTAATGAGAATTATTTCGAGGTAAAAATATCGGTTAATCTTCGACATGTTCATCCCAGATACGTATTGGACTCCGCATTGCTCTCATAAAAAATCATTTTTACTGATTCTGAAGTCTCAAGTAAGTCGACAGAAATTTGGGCCCAATCGATTACGGAAAGTGGGAGACCTGGGTTCGAGTCCCAGTCGTGTCGCTATTTTTCACACTTGTTATTCCTTTACGAAAACATTTCCCGAAATCAGGCCAAACTTAAATTATCGGAACCGAAGAACCTTCTTGATGTCGTACGCATCTCAAGGATAACAAAATTTATAATGTCATTATTTATTCAGCTGTTTCATATATTTTGGTCTACGTTATTCCGCCAAATTAAGTTCAAACATAAGAACACACTTCACTACAGCTAAATATACGATCGTTAACGGCTCATTAATTTTTCAAGTTTATGTAAAAAATTTTGGGCAGCATTCTATGTATTACTTGCCTTGTTTGTCAGAATTATTTTATAGTGAGAGGTTCTTTTGCATTCATAAACCTTCTATCAGAGAATTAGAAGTTAATATTGAACAATGTCTTGCTAACCGGGATAGATTAATAAGTTAACTACTCCTTAATAAATACCCTATTTGCCTGAAACTTCCCAATGTGTAGCCTGATTATGGACGAACCACGACAAATGCATCTTTTTCAGATTGATTTTCATCATATAACACAATATATTCTCATATAGAATTTATAGATCTTTTGAGAAGAAGCTGCGCTGCGACCACTTATTTTTTTTTCCTCGAAGAAGTTTTGGAATAACTTTTCGGTTGACATTTTTGGCATCCTCAGAGTTGCCTTTCCTCGTATTAATCGTAACCATATCATTATTCCGGCTTGGATTTTGCTATCAATTCTAAATGAGTACGATATAAAATTGAAATCGATCTGATTTATTTATGGCGCTTTTCTCCTTGAAATCCAGAAATAGATACCCGGAAAATTCTGGAATTAGAGATATTTTTGCCATATCTCAGTAATTAGTACGATTTCTCTCTCTCGATGGCAATGAAACTCCGAATTTTGAAAATAAAATAACATCAACGCTGCGATTGGCTTTCTGATAAAATGAGAGAATGAAGGCAGACGTAAGGGCCTTCTGGGAAACGCTTTATGAATGAGGATATTTCCAAGCGACCGGCTCCGTGCGAGAAAATTGTATTATTGATACGGGCGGAGACTCTTCGGATTCAAAATAAAACCGTCTTATCAATTCAGGTTCGTCTGCTCGACTCACTCGAGCGAAATTTTTTGAAAATGAACTTTGATCTCGGAGATGACGGATCCTCGGTTGTGACGGCCACTACGAAGTCGTTCTCTCATTCATGCACATCATCCATGCCGACCAAAGTGCGGCATCGGGTGTATGTTACACTGACCTGGTAAGTTCGATCCCGCACTCTACGATACGAGTTGAGAAAATTTTCTAGAACAATTTCATTCCGAGTGTATTCCTTCAAATAACTGCGTATTTTTCTCGACGAGGAATCGGATTGCTTTCCGTTTGTGACTATCGAGGGGTCATGATATCTACTGAGTTAGGACTCTCAATTTGAAGAAACGTGACAAAAGCATCAAAGGCACTCCACATATGCCTCCTCATGTTCATTAAATTCATCTTCTTTCGGCTTAATTTGCATAAATACTGTTAGATTTCATTTTTGCTTTCATTCTGTTTGAATGTCACTTTCCTTTTCCCCCTTTTTCTGTTAATTCTTCTTTCCCTTCATTATTCCGCTTTGTTTGTTGCTTTCCTGTGCATGATAATGTATTTCTTAATAAGTTAATTTCCCTACGAAATGACCTTTTTATAATTTTATGATTTGTTATGCTAATACCACAGACGCATCTGACTGTGAATTCAAAGTTCAACAAGGCACTAAATATAAATTTCTTTAGTTCAACTCTCATTGACAAAGAATATCTATGATCTGATATATATTGTTTACGATAACAATTTTTAATATTTACTATCTTTTATATGATCTCTTGATGTGATCTATCTCTCTTTCTTTCACTCTTTCCTACAACTTCCGCAGGTTTTTCACACACCCCTTCTCTTTGTGGGTGTTTTTCTGCAGTGGAAACCTTTTTTCTGTGATCAAACATATCACAGCTTTTTCTTCACAAAACCATTCTTTCTCCCCTTTCACGTCTATTCCCACCAAAAATGTTAAAATCTGTATGTTTTCTAGTTTAAAACGTTGTATAATTTTATGTAGCTTTTTTTATCACATTCATAAAAGGGTTAAATGGAAGATGGAACTTTCTAGTCGCAGTTTCACCGAAAAAAGGCATTTTTATTGCATTTTATATGTAATCCAACGTATTTTTAATCCCAAAACCAACTCAATCTGTCTCTCCGAGGAAATCCATTACTATTTTCGTTGGAGAAGAGTGTCTCGCCATCAAGTCAGTTCGGCGGTTCCCCAAATATCAATACACCGAAATCCATTGGAAAGGCAGCCGATTGCATCGTAAAACATGTTTGGAACGATGCTTCATATGCTATAGGCTACAAAGACCAACGAGTCTACGCAATGAGATCTCACAATAAGGTCGTACAGTACTTAGAAACTGAATTAGCTGCTCGATTCATTCGGTGTACATTTAATAGTTTCCTCAATCTGTAAATTGTCCACAATTTTAATTTTAAATTACCGGCAGGTGGTATTTTCCTCTGAAAGCAGTATCTCAAATCAATTATACCTGAAATCAGTTTACTTTGTTATCAATAAAGCTCTTACAAGTAAGTTCGCTGTAATAAGTGGGCAAATGAAAGGATTGCAAAAACGAAGGGTTTTCTCAATGAATGGAATTGCTAGCACCGCGTATAACTTGTAGCCAGTCCATGTAAAAAGATACGAGAGAAAGAAAATCTGCTCTCTATCAATCGCAACGGGATTAAAATAAGCTACCATAAATTATCTTTCTTGTGTCTCAGCTCCGGGAAAGTATATTATCCTTGAAGTTCATAAACATGCAATGAATATGCCGTATTCTTGCTACCTTATCTTGATGAAAGAGACACTTTTAATTTGGTTTTTGATATCGGGTATAGAGAAATGTGTCCTTCGCGTGTCTCTTTTCTCTCAATTCCGTTCGTGGCTGAGATTACATGAAAGCTATTGAGGACCATGCTAAATAATGGCACTCTTCCTGGTACGCCATATTGAGTGGTACGGAAAGTATTATTCATATGATTATTGTACTGTAATTACGTGGATGTTTCCAACTTACAATCAGAGCAGTTGCCCATTGAGGATAAAAGGCAAAATTCTTCATTCCTCATCTTGCCTAGTAAGCGTCATTCCATCTCCAGAGCTTTGATAGCTAAATGTGGAGGAATGAGGTCCAAAAAGAACTCCGGCCCGAATACTACGCTGAGATATCGTGCTGTTATTAGTTATCAAATTAATTAATAATGTAGTTAGTCTATGAAACATCTATCAATTTGAATCATCCTCTATTCAAAATGCGTTAGCTCTAAGCATGTTGTAATTCTACCAAATTGCTGCTTTAATGATCGTCACGTTAGAACACTCAGCATTTTTATCGAAATTATATGTAAATGCAATTACTTAATGTTTAAAAGTAAGTGTGTTCCGAGGGATTCCGACTCGCCGATCCAAGAAAACGCTTCATTCTTGCAATATGCTTCTCGGATGATAAAGCTGACCTCGTCTTTCTCAATATGCTCTCTGTTTTGCTGTTTCATTGAAGAATCCGCAGATATAGCTTATTCGGGGGCTAAGCATTCCGTTGTAATTGTCGGTAAAATTTTTCAAGCGATATTGTGAGACAATTACAAAGTTTACTTTCATGTAAACGTATCTAAACAGTCTTGTTGTTGTACCGACTTAATGAGTTAGCTCATCATAATGCCATCTTTTGGCTTAATTTATGCCGCAAGGAAGTTAGCCGTTTTATTTATGTGACCCCTAACATATGAACTTTGGAACCTACTATACTCAGGGCACACCGCACCAACTCCTTTGGAGGAGTAATTTACGCGTTTTAAACGAGCATGATTAATCTAATTATGGAATTTATGGGGGAAAACCATAGATTCCAATTAGGTTCGTTTAGTCTCTATAAACTGTGAACGTCTCTTCCAATTTAAACGCTTCTTGTAGGCTCCTGACGTTGAAACTCATTTTTTACACTTAATAGTTCTTGTTTACATTTAATTTCATCCATTATCAGCACTATCTATCAGCATTGTTCTTAAACAGATGAAAATGACGGTATATGCTAATGAACAAGTAATTTAGCTGAAAAATTGTTTAAGTCATGTGGGTGCGACAGGGTTCATACCGATTCGAAGTCGAGAAATATATACATACAGGCATGAGAATCGCGCCTTACCGCTCATCCTCCTCCTTTTTAATAAACACATTTTAAATTGCGCCATCTTTGCCACTCTGCTTCTGTCTATCTTTTCCACTCGTCTGAAACAACTTAACACATTTCGTGCATCATATCAGTCCAGACTCATCCATCCATTCGTTCGCATTAATTTTTCGTAGCCATGAATGTAAAATTGGGGAAATGAGTTCATTTAAATACACCACAAATTCACTAAATCTTACTGCTGAATTCTTCGGATGCATCTCCATGAGTTTGTATGGTCCGTTTAAGGATTCGAACCGTTTTACTTCTGTGTATCCAAGAGGTCCCAAAAGAGAGTATGGATTACTGCTAGTTACAGCGTTACTCAGGGTGCACTAGGAGGAGGCGAGCTGGATTTGCACGCCAAAAAGATGTATGAGATGCCATAAGCTAAATAGATAAGGATTTACTGGGAATTACGTGATGGAAGGCTTTACTCGTTTCGTAGACCTCGGCACCGAAGATCAGAAACATGATTCTTTTCCTAGGTAATTGAGGGGGATATCTGAGGATAAGCATTTTGAGCTAAGAACATCAAGGTGGAGTTAAGAAAAAGATTTGCAAAGTGCTTAATATGGAGCGTTGTATTATATGGATCTGAAACATGGACGTTGAGAAAGAAGGAAGAGAAATACTTAGAGTTTTGAGATGTGGCTATGGCGAAGGATGGAGAAGATAAGATGAACAGACAAAATTGGAAATGAAGAGGTACTGAGGAGGGTTGGAGAAGAACGAGACATCATGAAAAGTATAAGGAAAAGGAAAGCAAGCTGGATAGGCCACATATTAAGAGCAGACTGCCTACAGAAGAAAACATTTGAAGGAAAGATAAATGGGAAAAGAGGAAAAGGAAGAAGGAGGTATGGAATGCTAAGTGATTTGAAGAAAGGAAGGAAATGCCAAAATGTGAAACGGGATGCACAGGATAGAGATGCCTGGACACAGCAGTGCCGTTGAGACCTGTCCTAGGACAGAGTTACAATGATGATGATGATCTGAGGATATTTCACGGTTTATTCCGCCATCTTACTGTGACCCGACATTAGAACTGTAATTTACACCGCAAACCACGAATTTGCTGTTATATATATATTTGAAAGATGTTTTTCGAATAGAATTTTCTTTCCGCTTCTAAAATATGAATGATTTTATGGGTAGTAAAAATATTTTCTTTCCGCTTCTAAAATATGAATGATTTTATGGGTAGTAAATTTTAGGACTAGATATTCTATTTTTTTATTTGTCTTTTCCCCTGCCACACGCTGAAAAGGCAACTTGCAGGGTATTTATGTACATGTCTATTTTAGCTCTATATCGACCAGGTAAATACTAGTGGAGTTTTAAGTTCTACAGTTACCTTGTAATCTCTACAAATTATTTTCATTTGCTCTCTTTGATGCTTCTTTCACAATTTTGGCACCATACTACCATATTTTTGATAAAGCTGAAAGCTGCTAATTTTTTCTGTATTCATGACCGCTAGACGCGAATTTCTTCTTGAAAATGTCTTTAGTTTTACCTTGGAAAGTAGCTAAAAAGTCGCTAAACTCAGAAAAATATTGCCAAAAAGTAGTTAAATTAGCCTAAATTCCCTTCTATAAATTGAGTATCAGTCCAAAAATTAAATTTATAGTATAGTCTTTTATCTATTTAATTTCAGATAAGTCAGCATGTTAAATAATGGTAAAGGAGGTTCAACGTAATAGAGCGTGCTCCATGGAGTACGAGATGTCAACTAAAACGGAAAAATGGTCGCAAAAAGAAAGAAAATTCGCTAGATTTAGCGATAAATTTGCTGAATTGGCTACCTCAGCCGCTTTTATTTTTCTATACGTACCTTCATAATAAAGTATCTTAAGAATAGCTATGTACATTTTCGTACATTATGGCATTTTTTGGGTGTTTTGTTGACCATACATTTTTATCTATTTTCTTGTTTATTTAATTTTCACGTATCTTTATTATGCATTTCTTTGTATTTAAAACGGCTTCATGATAAAATTCTTTACTACACCATAACTATTCTTTACCACACTTTAAGAATTTTATCATGAAGCCGTTTTGTATTTATGAATACCACGAAGTGAGAGCTGAGTCTGTTTCGTTTCTTTGTATTTACTAACAATTTATTTTACAAATATTATGTCTTCTCACATCTTATAGTTACCACTATCAATGCTTTTGCGAATATTTTTCACTTGTCTTTTCTGGATGCTTTACTGCTATGGATATATTTTTTATCTCTCAGTTATACTATATCCGTACTCATCTGATATTTTCCAAAGCAATCTCTTTTCAGATTCATCTCTTTTTAAGTGGAATATGCCAAAATTACGTTGGTTCACATGGAAGAGGAGAGTTTGCCCTCCCAAGCTCGCCCGAATGAATACTTCCTCATCCTTGATGGCTTAGATTCACGTCGGTAGAGTTTTCGGGTTTTGATCAAAGAAGTCAAATATACAGGAAACCCTTGATTGGTGCAGTTAATGAATCTTTGAAATATACCGCTCATATTAAAAATGCACTGATCAAGCTCAAGAAGCAATGTGAATGATTGTAGTGAACCCTGGAAGATATCAAAATTGTGGAAAAATACTTTTTTTACTGGAAACGTTCCTGTAATGCACTGCATGATTCCTGAATCATCAAATAATAAATTTAATAAAGATAGCAAATTTTATTTTTGAAAAACTTATCAAATTTTAATCGAACGGCTTTGCTCCTTTTCTCTATGATAAAAATTAAACCCTCAACGAACGTTCAAGGTTCTCCCAGCATCTGAATCAATATTTAATATGATTTGTTTGCTCTTTCGAGCGTATCAAATAATTTTTCATTTTTTTATGATATTTTTTTGGGAGCAATTTGCTTTTATTCTTCTTTATTTTCGTCTATTTCCTTGCATGCACGTTGATACTCAATTTCAAGAAGATCGTCGTTACTCGGGTCTTCTGAATGCTATTCCGGCGGTTCTCTATCGTTTTCTGAATCTAAGCAGAGGTCTTCTCCAATTGTAATAATTTCTACAATAACTTTATCAACAGGATTGATGATACAAGAGAAGCAATTTCAAAAGATTCCGCCAGGCTCCTCTCACATAGCTGTCCGTAATGTCTTTCCAGGATCTCTAAATTTTCTCAACTGCTTTTTCAATATATTTTCTCATTTATTTTCTTAAGTTTATCGACAGTGCATCATCACCACTTGTAGCTTAAATTGATTGAGGAATAGTTTGACTCTAACATGTTTTGAGTGTAGAAATAACTCCTTGTTCGATCGGTTGTAGAAAAGAAGTCTTATTTGGAGGTAGAAAATAACCTTCACGTCGTTGGTTAAATCATTGGGTGAGGCAGGATGCCCAAGGACATTGTCTGAAAGGGAACCATGATCCATGATGAAGTGTGAACTATTGAACCATGATGAGTAAACCATTCCTCAAACAACGGCTATGTCACTCAAGCCCTTTTATTTGATTTCCAAATTGCTGCAATGAATTGCTTGTTACAGCTTTTTAATGCCCTCGGGTTCATTGCACGATACATTAGCATCGTTTTCAGTTTGAAAGTGTAGAAGTGTTAATCTATTTTTAATGCTTTATAACCTGGAGCGGTTCCTTCTTTTCTTACCTTCTTTTTGGCATTTTTCCATTTCAGTTTCGTCGACACTGGATATCTGACGATATTCATACCCATTTTCTTTCATTATTTTCCTTGGTTCAGTGGAGTATTTGGCTGCTGCATCTTTATCGGCAGTGGCTGCGTCACCTGTTATTTTAACATTTTTAATGTCAGATCAAGCTTTGAAATTTTCTAGTCAGCTATTGCCAGCCGGGAATGTTGAAGTACCCCCTTGATGTTTGCTTTCTTTTGATGAAGAAAGAGGGTCGAAGCTTTAATCTTAATTTCATTTCCATCAATCGTGTGGTTTTCTGTTTACAATCTTCTAACCAAATAAATATAAAATACACATTTAAGTTATTAATGAACTTCTATTCATAGTGAGTTGTATACTTAATTATGCATAAGCATTTTGAATTTTTTTCGTTACTCACCTGCGTTGTTTAAAATCGGGTGTATGGTTGATATAACAAAGTACCATACCTGTGTTTTCTTTGCTTTCGCCATTATCAAATCTGTCAATGATGACAATTTTAGTGTCCATAGTGATACGTGTTCGTTTCTTACCATTTTCCGTGTCCTTAGTTATGAAATTAAAGAAAAAATTGTTCTGTTAGGGAGATAGATAAGCCCGCCACACTTCTACAATCGTGCAGGATTGCTAGCGAACTGCTTAGTGAGTAGTGAGAGTGAGAGCATAACGGAGCACCTTCACACAGCTTTAACAAAAGGTGATATTAGCGCCAGACCCTCGCTAAACGCTACACAGGAAACCCTAAATTGGTATAAATTGTGAAAATTCAGAACGAAAATAACACAGAATCAAAAATGAATCACATATTACTTAAACTACATTAATTATACATGTAGCCTGATGATGTTATTTCTGCGTTAACGCTGAAATTATATAAGGTATTTAAGTTGGAAGACGCTGGTGTCACGTGTTTGCCGCTTCAGGTACTGTCGTATGGGGTCAAGCACCGCAAAAAAGGCTAAAAAGGCACCGCACTGATCATATAATTTGAAACTCTTACACTAAAAGGATACTATAAAAAAATCGGCGCTGTAATTGAAGCCGAATTGTTCAAAATTGCACTAATCAAGGGTTTCCTGTAATTTTATTCTAGCTTTTCTTGTCCTCTCTTTTAAGGTGTTCATGGAAATATACTCTCCACTACCTTGTTGATTCATTTCCATTCAAATATATTCAATTTCCATTCAAACCATCAAAACATTTCAATTTCCATTCAAATATATTGGTCAAAGAATTTTCAGAATATTTTTTTCATACTTTTCTGCCTCTAAATCATTCAGCCGGAAGGCCTGTTTGAATCTTAATCAATTAACCATTTGTTTTTGGAGAAGGAATGAGGTTTTCTTGAAAATATTAGGGACGAGGGAGTTTGCCTTCCGCAATGAAACATATTGCTATTAAGTCGAAATAAATCCAGCCAATTGTTCTATGAATGAGAATTTTCAATACATTCAATGAGGAGTGATGAGAATGAATTCAGTATCACTCATACCTCAGTAGCTTTTATATCATCAGGACCATGAACAAGACAGAATAAGTAAACAAAAGATATTTTTCTTCATCCGGCACCAAATGAAAAATGGGAAATGCTCCTTTTTTTAAGATATGATAGCAGAACCCTACTTTCATTATTTGGCGACACGCTATTAATTTAATGCAAGACATTCCGATACGTAATGGGCCCGTAAAATTTATTCGCAAATTATTTTTTCACTTCAACGTATTTACGTAAAATTAATCATCATCAAAAAATTAGATCTCTATAAAATGTCCTGATTTTCTTTTTCAATCGACTAAATTCGTCTATTATTCGGCAAAATACAGAGAATTATTTTACGGTATGGATCATGAGGTTCTCCTGACCCCTTCGCTGGGAGTAGGATATGATTAATATCCAAGAGTGGTTGCTATGTGAACCTGCAAGAACCTCACAAAAGTTCTGCGTCATTATCTTATTCTCGTTAAAATGGCGTTTGAATCATTGTCGTGATTACCTTAGGAAATACTAAACCGAACTGAAGTTGAAAAATCTCCAAGGTAAACTTACCTGTATACTTCATTATTTTTCTGATTATATTAAGTCGATACGATATGATGATGTGGTGTTTGACTCTTAAATTTGCCACAATTAGCAGTTTGCCAATAAAACTCAGTATTTTTAGCTAATTAACACATTAACCTTTTTACGCATGAAGATTTCCCTGTCCAGTTCATGATCGGAGAAAGTGTTGACTACAAACATAGTAAGTTAAATTCCCAACGTAAGATAGGGATATAATGTTCGCATTAGATTCATGAACGAATTGAAAGAATATTTTTATGACAAGTATCGTGGAAATTTTCAGATTTGTTGTTTCTAAGGATCTGTAGCCATAAGTTTCCGTAGGTAAATCGAAGAATCTTTTGTGGTCACTAGAGCCATAAGAGAATCTACAACAAACTCCGCTAGCACAATGAGATTATTTAAATAATATCCCGTGCAAATGTCAATCTGTATATCAGGGGTCTCCAACTCGCGGGCCGCATGCGGCCCTTTCATCTATTCCGTGCGGTTCGGCGGCTTATTCTCTCTTGAAAACTTCACACACTATTCCATCCTAAGGTCTGATAACCGAAAAGGAAAATAAAAATGTTGCTTGTTATCTGCCATTTAAAATATACTCCACTCTCACTTGAAATAAGACTGCAAAGCAATAACGCTTTTTGATTAATTATTAACATTTTTAAGGGTAAAAAGAAGTATTTGTGAGCTTCCATGTCTTAATAAGAGCCAATCTCTTTCTGCCAATCGAACAAAACAGGATTTATCCTTCTTAAATTCACTGCTAAATTTCTTTCTGACTGTCTTCTCTCAACTACTCTTCTCATTTATCCTGTTCTCAACCCGTTTGGCATCTCCACTACGCTATCCCACGCCTAGACTCCCACTTAGAAAGCCTTGCCGTTCCAAAATGAATTTGATATGATCAAGCTCGACTTTGTGGAAGGGAGCCATACTAAATAAAACAAGAACACTTGGTAACTTCCACAGGTATATTTTTCAAAGGCAACTAGTTTCGTCGATAAATCGACATCATCTGGCCTGATGATGTCGATTTATCGACGAAAGTGTTCTTGTCTTATTTAGTAGCCTCTCCGTTCCTTCCGCCTTCCTTCTTTGCTGAATTCCATTCCCTGTGGATCCTTCTCTCTTACCCTTAAATAAACGTTTATAAAACTAGGTTTGACTCGCGCCAGATCATTGTGATTGCCACCCCTACTTTTTTATTATTCTCTTGTTTATTTCTTTGTTGCTGTTTTGTTGTCGTACTTGTCACATATCCAATTTAAATTGGGATTTTCCTGCTGTATGTTATAAATAAATAAATGCGGCACAATAAAAATAATAATTTTATACACCACTGCTTTATATTCTATTTATTACTATGAAGTGATGCTACCGGTGATTACGAAAAGACGAGATATAAGAAAAATGTATTCACTGAAGGCCTTCCCTTGGAAACAAATCTCTCTTTTGGGCGTGAATTATTTGTAAACCTTGTTTCGTTGTGCCTCTGTTCGTAGGATCTACGTCTGATCTACAGGATCTACGTTACACTTGCAAATAGAAAAGAAGGAACTTCTACTGTGGAACAGCTCCGTACCCGAAGGTTATAGAAGTAACCAAAGGTTAAAGCATCACCTGAAAGCGCTTACTCGTTAGTTAAACCAATCTTCGAGGAGTAAAATTTGTGGATATCTATCAAGCCTCGTATTTTCGTGTTGTGATTTCCCTACAAGTCACGCTTTCTACTATAGATTACATCAAAAATCAACATTGCCCCCTCGAAATACCCCAAGTAAAGGGGTGAAAAAACTAAAGTATAATACAATACCAAAATAACATACGGAACCAAACAATTTCGGAATATAAATAATCATGCGTATTGCAGACCTTTAGCAAACAGCCGAAGATCTTATCTAGGTTTTCCAAAATATTACGAAATAATTCAAAACAATGCCAGAAACTAATTCTGGTTTATAAAATTTGTTCTCCGTTTTACCTTTGCAGTCAGCATTAAAAATCGATTTTATTGAGTACAGTCTCCAAAGGTTAATTATGCATGTATGTAAAAAAAACCTCAGTAATCACTTCGAGGGGATTCAAAAATTGATTTCCAGATATCACGCGCCCTCTGCATTCAATGCTGCTACATATTTCCGTAATCGTCGACCTATCACTCGATATCTCGGCAAAATTACTCGCAAAGGGGCAAAGCAGAAAATTCACGCCATTCGTTTTCCATCTAATTACAAAATTTAGAAAACGTTCTTATGAACTTGCTCTACGAGAATAACCTTAAAAATTAATGTCAATTCTTAATATTTTCTAACTTCGGTATTCATTAAATTGTCAACCATTCTTCGCACCTTCTGAAGGGTTCATCTGATTTTGATTCGATTGCATTAAAATGAGTTATATATCCTGCGAGATCCTCATTGTGATATACCTAAGATGGTATCGCAGTTATTTCCGCGGTGATTCACGTAGAGATTATCTCTTAGAGATTTAAAGACATTTAAATTGTCACGTATCGATAAGGCTTATCTTGTCTTTCGTCAGTCTAATTTATTACAAAACATGGCTCAATGGTTTCTTAACAACTATCAGGATTCTATGTAAACATTCGCAATCGGCTCTATATTGAAGTAAATTAATCTTCTCTCGCGTATGCATTCAGCCGTTAAGTCAAGTTAATCTGGCTAATGAGGATCTTTAGATTGCTAAAGGGAAAGGACTTAATCCATCTCATACGTTATTTAGTTCTTCCGCGTATTCTATTTTCTTGTCTGACGCCAATGGAGGAAAAAATGGATGGTGACAGATTTCACCGGTCATATTTGCATCACTTTCGTTTATAGCAAGAGTCGACAACCTATGACTCGAGGGTCACCAAGTGACCCATTTGATAATTGCAAGTGACCCACTCGTGTTCCAAAGTTAAGAGGAGATTGTCATTACGATAATGACATCGCGAAATGGAATCGCGAAACGCAGGTGGAAGCTCGTGAGTGGGATGGTAACGGATTAACGTATAGTCAGATAACAGGGATAATCCTAACTTTATCTTCAGTTTCTTATGACGTTCATAAATACTTCTTAGGGAGATGTAAATCACGACCTCCAACTTCTAAGGGATAAGGCATGGCTTTTTGAGAAGCAATGACAACGTTCGTAAAGGATTTAAATAAACAATTTATTATCGTTTTCGCACACATTCCGTTATTTTCATTCGTTTTATTGACTCATTAGGAGTTTTCTTCGAATCTTTTTAGCGGCGATAATTTCATTGTAGTCGTATTTCAGCTTCTAAAAGAGAATGTATTACGCAATTCCTGCTTTCTTTTTCTGAGAAAATACTCATTTTGGTGAATTATATAAAATCATGTACGAATAATCCACCCACGGATAAGCGGGAGTTCATTGTGTGTACCAACGACTTCCAAATATTTCCTTCTGGTGGTTTTGACCAGCAGCCCAAAAAGGTTGCCGATGTCTGGTTTTAGTTTCGCTCCATTCTTTAACGCTGCAAACCTAGTGAAAATGAATGCAAATAAAGGCCAATGTGGGTGCCAGGTATTTGTCTCGTTTTTAGAGGGCCATCACCGAAAGTGGATTCTCACGCAGGCGCAGAAACAATTGAAAATTCCAAAATAATTCGCGCCGTAGAAAAAAGGGAGACGCTAACCTCAATTTTTGGGGCTTCTGAACGCGACAGGTTGTATGCATGAACTATACACATCGCATTGCAAAATTTACGAGGTGCGTTCAAGTTCTAAGGTCTCCATTTTTTCTGAAAAGTACTTTCAACTTTAAAAGTAGTAGTATTGTTAAAAGTGCTTCGACTGCTTTGGTCATTTCGTACGTAGGCTCCCACCGAGAATCGAACCCGGGACCACTATTTCAACTTTTAAAATCTGCTACTTTTTTTTACATAATCTCCGAGTAGACACTTTTTAAATGTCATCTCCTTGATTGCATGACCGCTGAGAATTCTTCTTTAGGGGTGTATTTTGCCTACTGGGAAATCGGTGCCTTCGAACGGTCTCCGTTTTTAAAGCATTTAGAGAAGTATTAAGATGCAGCTGCTTTTAAAGATGCCATCTGAAGATTTTAGCCTGAAGTCTATCTCTGATTTTGTAACATAGATGCCAGTACCATACCGCGCGTAAATATTAAATTACGTATTTGTACTCGATGGCAATGCTGCTTATTCGGATGATCATCATCTCAAGGTGAATGAATGGACTTTTAGAAATAAGGTTATCAAAGGCACGAAGAACAGAGTGGATGGATAAGGGATAAAGAACATTGCGAGGAACTCGTATACTTCATTTTCGGGTGGAGAACTCAAATGTTTTATCGCATAAACATGTCACACAAATGCACATTTCTATTTTGTAATGATTGCTGTCTATCGGGTTAGTAATAGGTAAAAAGCATATCTAATCGCGATCCACCAGAACGAATTGAAAATATACTCGGTATTATGACTTCTGAAGACAAATTTTTCTATATATTCTCAGATGGAGGCTACGTGTGCTCCCAAGTTCAATGATCTGGTAAAGCCTATTTTACCGAATATTTCCGCGGTTATTCGCGTAGGGAATTCTCTTGGAGATTTTAATGCATTCAGTTGCCTTGCATCGTAACGGCTACAAATTGCTGCTAAATTAGTAGCTACTAGTAATTTTCTATTCCGTCGGTGTATGCTAGTCAAGAATATCGTCCTAAATGTATGATTCCGGACAGAAATGCGAGGAAGTTGGTGGCATTAGCGTATATTTTCTCTTATTCGATCACTTTTACAAGATATCATGCCGATAGTAAGAAAGCGAAATCGAAAGTATGTGCGAGCGTAAGCCGAGCTCAAGTCAAAATCGAAACCTCTGGGGCAAACTTCTTTGTTTATTCTACTCAAATGCTGTAACATTGTTAAAAGTGTTTCGACACCGGAGGTAATTATGCACATATGGTCTTCCATATGGAATCGAACCCGAGACCGCCTTCACCGAACGCGCTACCCCCTTGGTTATCCGAGAGCCCCCTACTCAAATGTTCTTTCTACTGTAAAATCAATGAGAGTTCATTCGCACATCGGTAACTGAGATAGAGATACAGCTTTAAGTACTCTTCACTTGAGTAAGGCACTTAAACTACTATCCCAACCTTCTTCAAAATAGAAAAGTCACCGCTAAGACTTGTTCATGGATGGGATATTTTCCGTCTAGTATTTTACCAATTTTTCTAAGGTTTCTTTTCTTTCTTGTCTGATAGTTTATCATATTTGTAACCGACTACAATTAATATTTAATATTTGTTTTTAAAATTTGTTTTCTATAGTTTACAACAAATTTGGAACAATCGTAGTGCCAATTTTTTGCCTCACATTGTGTTATATTAAATGTGCAAAGATACGACAATGATCAGGAAACTATAAAAATCGAAAGACAAACACACATGTTCAAATTCTGCATCGTCACTTTTCCCAATTGTTTTTTCACTGGCCTCTACGACGCATCGAATCTGAATAATTTCCCCGAAAAATTCAGAAACAGTGGATTGATGAAGTTTGACACCCTGTTTCTTTTTAACGTGTAGAAATAACTTTAAACAACACGCATAAGTCTCAGTCCCACACTCAAAATAATAACAATTAGGGCCTTTTAGCAAATTTTTTTTGATTCTAGCTGACTGTGTGTCGTCCAGATGAAATTTGCGGAAATTTATTACTTTCAATCAGCAAAAATTGAATGGCTTCGAAAATAAAAAAACTCAATTGCGGGTAATCTTCGGTTTCTATTCAAATATCTCTGAACGGATTTTCCTCGACGTCGGACAGTTTCCATTTGTCAATTCTAACAAGTCAGCTATTGAGTTATCTAATGTCAAGGGTTGTAACCTCTCGAAGTTACGAATCCTGCTCCTAGTTGTCACTGGGAGATCCTACAAACACTAGACCTTTCCAGGAAATAAAGTAGTAGTCTGAAAATAAAGTTGATTTTTCCTCAAATTAATAGCTAAGGCTTTCAGAAAAAAACGCGTTTGAGTATTAACATATATCTGCCACCGTAAAACTTGATGAATGGGATATTTTCTATTCCTTTTACGGTACGGGATAGAGGAAATGCGTCTTTTATTCATATTTTCTATTCACAGAATTCTAGCTCATTGAGGAAAGCAAAGAGAAGCTACCTCAATCCCCATTCTGCCTAGTTAGCTCACTCCCTCTCCAAAATTCTTTTAACTTGTGTTGGAGGCGTTTAAGGACCAATCAGTGTGGGAGTTACAACTTTGTAAGCAGATAGGTATTAAAGTCTGCAAAATATTTTCTTCTATCCATTAATAGAGCGAGATCGTCAATGAAGTATCTAAATGCGTGAAGGAGCTTATTTTGTGAGTAAAAAAATTGCTTCATAATCTACAAATGTGCGAGGCAATCGTTGCTGAGGACTTGCAATTTTCCCGAGCTCTTTCTTCTTCTCTTGTTTTGGCTTTCACAGCTGTTTGGAAACATGGAGATCTGTGTGGAAGCATATAATTTGTTCGAAAATCTGTCCCTTGTCTCCAACTGATGTAACTTGAGGAAAGAATCTGAGGTTCCTTATCGTTTACTTCGATCTGTCAGTACTGGTATAAGAATTTAACGCCTTTACCCTCTAGCAAATGCAGTCTTAGAAAATACGAATTTGTTATTGGTGTCTGAAAGTGATCCATTGAAATTTTAAATAGTTTGTTGTCCCATTTCACGTAATCCTTAGGAGCATAAAGCTTAAGGGCAGTGAACACAAGGCCTGAATGTCCGTTTGCAGGCTGTTGGCAATAACATCGCCATGATTGCATGCATATAGATAAAATATTTCTATTTTCGTCATTCGATGCGTGAAAGATGTTGCTACACTTGCATGCATTCTTTGTCAGGTTCATGCAAACCATAATGGAGAAATAAATTAGAGAATATACATAAAAATCTATCCCTTTCGTTGCAGTAGTACTCGGTAATAAGAAGTGATCTTCTGGGACATAATTTTAGCTTAATCCTTTTTCTTCGAATTCAGGCACTTTCCAAGTACGTAAGTTTCAAAAAGCCGTCATTACCTTGTCCGCTTGTAAAGAATGCAGAGCCGTTGGGAGCATCGTAAGTATTGTTAGAAGTGTTTCAACAGCTGAGATCATTTCGCTAATTTTGGGTCCCCGTCGGGAATCGAACCCAGAACCGCGTTCAACAAAGACGAACGCGCTTAGAAATAAATCATTGCGATAGAGGGGTTTCTTGTGAATAAATACATACACATTTAAACGGAATGGTTATCACCTGATCACCACCTGGTGATAACGATCATTCTCCGAAACCAGTCGTCTTGCTGTTAAGGAAGAAAAGGAAATTGTGCAAAAATACTAATCTTGATTTCCTTTTCTTCCAGACGCATTTGATGCGATTACATTAATACATGAAGGATTATTTTAAATATACGACTTAACACCCGTGTTTTAACGTGGTTTTCTTTTGCAATGCATTCATAATAAAATTCAGTTCGTTCTCTTCGGTAGTTTCATCGTATTGATTGTTTACGTTGCTGAATTTGCTAGCAGATATTTTGCAGTATATATATGGTATCTCTTTTATCATTTAGGATAAAGTCTACTTGCTTCAGATTTTCCACTACTACGGCTTCCATAGATAAGAAGTATTCTGTATCTATTGGTACTTATAAAGAAGAAAGGTATTCTCATTTTTCATGACCACGATAATATAAATATTTATTTAATCATAGGATGGGCATTAGAGTAAAATAATGCAAAAAAATCCGCCTCTTTACATATTTTTAAATGAACGTAAAGACTTTGGATCCAGATTACAATTTTATTCATCTCACTTACGTCAACGTAAGATAAAATTACCAAGTTCTAGGCCCGTTATTATAATGTATGTATACTCAAAATGTACATTACTTAATGTTCATTTTAGGGTCTGGTTTTACGCTGTTTTGATAGATGCAAAGTGAAAATTATTGTTAATCTCCATGCTAATTCATTATATACATAGGAGATTAACAAAACCTTCAGTTTAAATCTATAAACTTTTATAATACCTAGCCCTATTGTAGGATCAATAGCTTATTCTTTTAGAAAACCAGTAGAATTGACAGTTTGGATAATACGTGGATATAACTTCCACATCATGTGGTATTATATATATATTAATTTACATATAATGTTATGATACTTTTAGGATACTTGGATTTCAAGAAGTGAGCTATTGTTCGGGTTCACTTAAGGTCTACCAAGTGCATTGCGTTTGTCAACCGAACACAATATCGTACGTTGCTGGATTCAACGCATTTCATATTCACGAAGTCTTATGCTCGCTAAGGAATATATCAATGGGTATATCCCTGTACATTAATATCTTATTCGTCTTTCATTCTTTCAGGTGATAATATTGAGCCAGTTTTCTCACGATGCTGCGATTTGGGTAGTAATTGGGGCCTAGAGGGCTTGAGGTGTAATAGCTTTCCTGCTCCAGTGGCCGGAATACCGGCGGAGCAGCAGAGCGTATGCCTCTCTGCTGTAGAAATATGCTGCCTTCGCGCTCACAGGTTAGTTCTACGTAAACCAACATAGTACGTATCAATGCTCTTCTATCTATGCATAAGTAATGTGATGCCGTCAATTTTGTAGGATGGATATTCATTCCCTTAAAGAATCTTAGAAAAATGTAGGGCTGAATATTCTAAAATTCTGAAAAATATAAAATGTAGGGCTGAGATATTCTCCTGCGTGTTAAAAAAAGTTCTAGATGATAATTGTTTTGTCTATCCATGAATTATTTGGGCTGGGGATAAATTTTCGCCATTATTTTCCTTTTTTTAAAGGGTTGTCTTAGTAGTACTGCTCGTCTTTGTAATGAAACAGTAAGACATGTATTCAAAAGGTGTGTCTCTGAGCTTTGAAACTTACAAGGAGAGACCACGAGAGTTGCTCCGCCGATTTGAACGAAATTTTTTTCGTTGTAGAAGAAATGAATTTCTACAAAAGTAAAATTGGTTTCGTCTGAATGAGCGTTAGGTTTTTAGTAATAATTAACTTTCTTTTCGAAATTTTCAGCCTTTTATGCTTATAGCAGAATGGTTTTGTGATGTAGAGGTTAGTAAGCTTGATCCCATCCAGAAGGGCTGGGGTACGTATCCAATACGTGACTTTATTTTTTTCTCTCTTATCTATTTCCATTATATTCAGATTTTCATGTAGGAGTATAAAATCACTCACTGACGTACTAAAATACTTTCTTTTGATCAATGTATTCGATCGAAGCTACAACTCTATGCTTGTCTCCATCTCTCCAAGCACAAAATTGCAGTTTTCACTTGTGTCAGTGGTAGACATTCGCTAGAACGTAAAAAAAACTCATTTTTCTCGCATTGTTAATGTCAAATATTCATCCAACCTAGCAACGTTTGCAGTCGTGCTACATTATTTTTTTGTAAAGAAGTTCTGCAGAAACGCACCGTTTGATCATGAATATTTTCGCATCTTACACTTGTAAAGAATGGTTTCGGCTATTTAAAAAATGGTGATTTTAGCGTGAGTGAAAAAGAACTGAAAATATTGAGGATACAGATTTGCTTTAAAGATCCACGTCGAACGCTTGAAGGGTTGACGCTCGAATGAAATGTTGATCGATCCAAGGTTTTAAAACGTCCGCTTGAAATGGAAATAGTCCAAAAGAATATTATTAGGTTCCATATAAATAGATAGAGGAATACGCCGAAAGGCGTTTGGCCACAGGCGAGATGGTGCTTGAATGGCAAAAGAGAAAAGTTTTTAAATTGAATTGTTACTGTTGTTGAAATACGGATCCTTCGCAATGTTCTTGAAGGTTGAAATCATGCGTGATCCAGGTAAATCTATTCCAAAACTATATGGTTTAAAGGTTATGCTATGCATTTGGTGGGATAAAAAAGGTGTCTTATATTATGACCCACTGAAACTCCGGAGATCGTCATTGGCTATAATTATGTATTTGAACTCAGCTTAGAAAGAAAAATTACAGGAATGGAATGATAGGTACAATAAGCTGATCCTGCTACTTAAAAATTCAAGGAAAAATGTTCTAAACCTGTCAAGAAATTGTTGGAAAGAGCGAACTGGGAAATTCCACCCCTTCCGCTGTAACAATCAGACATTTCTTCCTCGTATTGTCATTTGTTCCAGTCCATTCAGTCGATCCTTTCTGTAGAGAATTTCACTTCTTATGAAGGTATTCATAAGAGACTTGATGGGTAAATCATCTCCAAACAACCAGATTTTTTCGTTAGAGGAATCCCTTCATCGACAGGACTGGAGAAGGTCTTGGCTACCGATGGTGCACACTTAAATGAGCATTTTTTGTTCTAGTATTTTTCGTTAAACATGTTATGTTAACCAAAAAGGGAAGAAACTTATTCCCATATTTTATATATTTAAATAATACGATTAAAACTTTAATCTTTAATGACGCTGATTACTTTTTGCCATTTCAAGAAAAAAATTCTTTGACTTGAACTCTGTGATATCTTTCAAGTGTTTTGAAGATGAATTTTATTACTCTCACTTTCCTAAAAAATAGGGTGTGTGTGTTACTCCTCGTTAAAAAGTTCCATTGATGCATGAAACATAAACCAGTATTTTAAAAACATATCGTGATAGCCACCCACCGATTGCCCTAAATCATTTTTTAATCGGGCTACTCTGCATATTTATATTGGTTTTATTATATGTATCATAACACTTATTTTTAAGCTCCGAAAGTGTGTACACTTGATGTGAGTTTTACTTTGGTGCGTCAAAGTAAAACACACTAATATCCCGCGAAATACAAATACCATAGTTCACACGAATTCTTGAGATATAGAAGATATATACAAATACTGGAAGTACGTCTTTCAGTGAAATTCTTCGAAACAAAAAAGAAATTGATAAGATAGCATGTAATCGAGTTGATCTGAGAGGACTTCGTAGAATGCCATCGTATGTATTAAACTTAGTATTTTCCCAAAGGAAATAATGTTTAGTTTCATCACATTAGTTCATATAGTTTATTATACTTTCATTATTATTGATAAGATAGTATTTTCTCAGTAAGCCAAATGTATGATCGATCTGAAAATCACTGCTTCTTACTCCTGTTATCTTTATCATAAGAATAGCATAAACAAGATTTATCTCGAATTTTAGTTTCTGTTTCTTATCGATCTATTATATTACTATAACTATTCTATATACACTATTAACTATGTTCTATTCTTAGGAATAGTTGTTTTTATCAAAAATTTTGCATATTTTCTATAACTTTGGAAACAAAGCGAAAAGTAATAGAGAACACTATTTAAGTCTTTACATAGCCTCTGTATTGCTGAACGAAGAAACTGGTGAATTTAAGCTTCAGGTGCGAGTTCGGTAAGACGACTGCTTATCACCCAATTTATTTAATAAACTTTTTTAACCCTAGATTGGGAGGAGAAGGGTCCAAGCATAAAGGGAAATATACAAGTCACCTGCGTTTTGCAGATGATATATGTAGTACTCTTCGGAATCAGCGCACATCTGACATCATGAAATATTGATTAATTCAATAAGAAACAGCGTTATGAAAGGTAGGACTCAGGATAAACTTAACCAAAACAAAGACAACTCTTTTACAGCTAAGGTACTTGTACAACTTCAAGAGATACCTTTGCATGTCTGCTCAGAATACATATACCTGGAACAAGTAGTAATAATAGGAGATAACAATAGGTTTAATGAAGTAAACAGAAGAATTAAACTTGGCTGAATGGCCTTTGGAAGAGAAGCGCATATTCTGAAGTCAAAATGCGCAGTGTCTTGATATAAGTGGACCAGGAAACACGTGCGATTTCTATAATTTTATGCGATAGCTCCATATCCGATGCGGTCTTATCTAAAATCTTTGCTCATCTATATCCTTCTCCGAGAGTAACCTACGCAATCCATTTTATTGCAAATTTCGAACAATGCCTTAAAGTGCTAATTTTGACGTAAAAGGACTCCGGGAATAGGAGTGTCATTCAGTGAAATCAACCTTGAAAGGGAATGAAATGTCATTCGGAGAAATAAACCTTGAAGGTACCTGTTACAATTACGGAAAGAGAGAAACCTGAAACTACTGGCCTAGGAAAATGAACATGAATTTCATTTATTAGTTCAGGATGAATTTGAATGGGGGTGGTTAGCTGGAAAAAGATGGAAAGTGATTATCTGCACTCCATTCGTAGTAAGAGCTCACGCTAACCTGCAGCCATCAAGAGTGGAATATCCTTCAAACGCGTCCAGCACGATTTTCCCTCTACCCTCCTGCTCTGAGAGTTGCGAAAGAGTGAAATAATTTTACAGCCGACAAAGTGAAAATATATTTGTTTAATCTTTATGGGCAATTGATTCTGTCTTTCCATTTCAATTCCTCCGCAGCGTTCTTGCTTTGAACCAACAGTTTTTAATAACTAATTCAATAAAGGATACAGGCTGACATGGACACGCCTCTAGTCTTGAAACTGAATTGCTATCCAAGTTGCTGCAAAAATCGACTTCTCAAATTTTCGTGGAGGTTGGCTAAGGAAATAGAAAGGAAGGAGGTCACATGACGTAAGGAAATGTTCGAGTGAAGGCTGTTCCCAGAATAAATATCCTGATTTATTGCGCAATTGAAAGAATTGAGCTCTTCATGACGTGACACGGGGTCAGTAGAAGATGATAGAGAGCGATTTTTGCACACGTGACTTTCAGACGCTTTTGCGCATTTTAAAACATAAAGAGGAAGGACCAGAGAATATGGACTCTTTAGGGGAAAGTTGAGTTTTCTCACCAAGATCTTTGTATGATAGACACGTTTTGATAACTCTTAGAATGAATTAGGAATCGATGTAGGGAGTAAATATTTCACATGCAGTTTTTCTCAAAGGATTCGTACCTAGATATGCAATCAAGACCTTACTCTTCCCTTCTAACAGTTAGGATAATGAAAAAATTGCTATATAGGTTCATCTATGTTCAGAAAGTTTTATAACAGAAATTTCGCGGGCAAGTTTCCCTCTATAGATTTTTTTATAGCACAAACTTTTGGTGTAAAGATTTTTATCGGTACTATTGTCGCAATCGTTTTCCCTTTCCACGACACCCTAAGCTCGAGAACGATCTTGAGAAATGAAACACGTCTTGAAAATCTATCTGTCTTTCATAATCCTCAAGAAGCTCATTACGAGAAGGTTCAATCGCTCCTGATATTTGAGTTTTGCTGGCCTGATTGATACTCCAGTCACTGCAACAAAATTTATATGCTTAATGAGTTACAGTTGGGCTATACTACCACTATTTTACGAGTAAACACACAAATTATAAATAAATTATGAGGTGTCTGCTTGTTCATTTTGCCGACATTTCATCTTCTCTTCTTCCAAAACGAACATCTCATTGATTCAAGGGCGCTAATCGTCCTTGACAATGGCAAATGCTTAAAGCGATTCGGTAGCATACGCTTAGATAAAAGAGATAGCTCATCGCCGATGACATTTCTATGCCATCATATTTTTATTGTACCAGATTCATATCTTGTACAGCCAAGCGTTTATTATATTTCGGCTGCTACAAATTTTCTCGAATGTTATTCTAAATGACGATAATGGCGTATATCCTTTCCCGTTTCTCGATGTGAGTTTAAATTATACTAAAAATCTTATGAAATGGAAATGTAAATAGCTGAATTACAGATGATCTTACCTACTCAGTACGTAATCAGTGTGGGTGGATTCTCTATATTCATAGACAGAGATTTGCTGTTTTCCATGTCATGATGATTTCTTTGGAGATATATCGCTATCTTATGAGGTATTTGGTATTGGTTGGGTTATTCCCCATTCATTCTATTTCTGATAATAAGATACAATAAACTGAAGTGCAGTTACCACCACTTTATAGAGTACTAATTTCACAATCGTTTTAAAGACTCCGAAAGGAGTGTATCATTAAAGTAATGCCTTTCATCAAAAGTCAGTGCTGACTTTTATATTCGCATCATTTACTTCCCTTTTTCTGTATACTACGAATTAGTTACTTCCTCAGCCTCCTGTGAATCTATGGGCCGTTACTGGTGCTGCGAGCTTATTGTCTCCTCGCCTCGTACATATTTTTATTCGCGTGGTATACCTTAAACTTTTTCTCTTTTTTAATTTCGCTAACCTTAACTCTGTAAAATAGTACATGCCTATATTTTTGAATATNTTGTTAGTATCAATTTAATACGTTGAACATACTTTTAAGTGTTTCTAAAATATCTTTTATATCTAAAATGCTTTATGGCAGATCATCATTCATATGATTTGATCGGCGTCATCATAAAATTCCCAAGTATGGGTAACGCTCAGTGTATTTCAAAATGTCTCTGAACATTCATGCTCTTAAGTCAAACAAAATGATAACAGTAGTAATTTTTCATCTCACTGATATTAATCGAAATTGACAAATTCGTGAAACTGATAATTTGGAGCTGTTGAAATGAAGAACGTGATAGGAAAGATTTCGCCGACTCTCATCGCCTAAATTCGAAGATTGGAGTTTTGATTTATTGCCAGTGGTGAATTCGGAAGGAAATGAAAGGAAAGTTTATAAGTAAGAACAGAGCCGCGCCCAGCCGATCTGCCGCCCGGGTGCAAACATGACTTGCCGCCCCTTAAAATTAAATACCAAAACCATAAATTTCCTGATTGGAGGTAAAAATTATTTTGAAAAACTCTGTTTTGTAACTTCATTTCCCAGCTCACAATGGTCGCAAAATATTAACAATTAATTATGCATAATCCGAATGCTGACTTAGTGAATAGTCAATATACGGAATAGTAAATTGTAAATGCTTCACATTAATTTCGAGTAACACTATCATCGCAATGTGCTAAACATAAAATGATATGAATCTATTTCTGCGAGTAAATATGAAAGTTTACAATAAGAATCGTATTGCATCAAAAATAACTTCGATTAAATCCACTGCACAAATATTTATTTCGCGTCTAGATTTATCCCTAATTCTTTCCACTGAATCTTTGCCTATCTTTAATTTCACATCATAATCTTCCCTAGATAAATCGTGTGTATCACACAGAAAACAACAAATAATGTTGTTGTAATAACAATAATGGTTGGCTACGCTTCTGTTGCCACCTCTAATATGCCGCCGCCCGGGTGCAATGCACCCCTTGCACCCATAGGGTGGCGCGGTTCTTCGTAAGAATATATGTAACGTAATTTTTTTAAAAATATTTATTAAATTTCCTGATTTAGGTCCTATTTTCTGATTTAGATCGCAGTATGTATTATAAATTCATTGTAATTCCTGATTTACAGATTAAGAAAAATCAATGGCATTTATCTTACATTCGCATAAGTCTTCCTAGGTCTATCTTCGCTGTAAAATTTATGATTGATATATTTCACAATTGGAATAACAAGTGTTATTAACAAGTGTTGTCTTGCTCACAAAGCATTCCTTTCCTTTATCCTTGTATTTCACAATTATTTCAAATTGAAATCCTCTTAAAATTCGTCCTTTAACGACATTAAGATTAAGGTAAAGGTGTTAATTTTGGCACGATGAAGTCGTGTGGCTAAATCCCAAGGAATAACAAGTGTGAAAAATGACTGAGACTCGAACCCAGGTCTCCCACCTTAAGATTAAATCGTTATCGTGATAGATAACCGCATCTACATCTATGTACATTTACATTTATAGTTTCTTTGTGTTCTTATGGGTTAGGTGGAAGAGGAGACTTTTAGTCTCAATCTCGCTCAAATAAAGACGATTTATTATTATCATGTACTAGTAATTTTGTATAGTTTTACTTGCTTGCGCACATATGCACGATAAAGCGCAATCCGCTGATCGGAATGTGCCAAAAAAATTAAAACATCAAATGATCAGCCGACTTCTTTTGGTCGTAAATATTGCGGATCCTTTGCGGAGAGAATAAGATTTAACCCCATATGACTTCCTATCTTATATTTTGCGCTCACCGTCGGCTTGACTTAAATTGCACGAAGATCACGAAGTACCTCAATCGCAAACGAACTTTTTCAGAATTTGTTTAACAATGGCGCAGCAGAAAATACCGCTTTTCTTTCAAGGATTCCCAATCTGTTAGAAAGCGTTTCAGCAACGCTTGCTGTTTTATCGCAGTCGATTTTAACGAATTCATCCTTGCACTGAACCGTCTCTAGCTTAGGAACACGCATTTCATCCACAGAATCTCATACATTTGAAGCGAATGACGGACGAGGGGGTGGGGCGATCGCCCCCTCGATAATTTTGTAACATTAGTATGGTTCCTTACTAGGTGCTCAAGCCAAAAAATAATTTTCAGGTGTATATATCGTAATACATATCTATTGTATATTTCACGATAGCATTTTAACTTTAAATTGGAAAGAATTATGGGAGTAAGGTTGTTTTTACCTTACGATAGCTGTATGATATCACCCTAATCCGCTCCGCTTAACAAGTTTCTACTGTCGGATTGAAAATTGTATAGATCTGGACTTTGACGGGTTCCCCTTTGATGATCTGCCATTATAATGGGACATTTTGTACATCGTTCGAAAGAGTAAGTCTTTGCCTTTAAAATTATATATTTTAAGAGTCGATCGATTAACTGCTTAATCTTAGTCGACGTAAACCAAAACACGGTAAAGTCGCGCAACTTCATGACTCGGTCATCTTTACACCTTTCTGGAACAACGACCAGGTTTCACAGAAAAACCAAACTTAAAGCAGAAATGTGGTATACGTATAGTCCTGAAGCATAATCCGCGTTTCTGTGGTCCAATCGTGATCTATTAACCTTTGGTAATCGTCTGAATTAAAAATCGATCTCTTTCTACAAATTTTATCTTACGCAGTTGAAATTTTTACTACACACTTTTTATATGATTTTAAAAAACGAAAGAGGGCGATTTTTCCTAAATGCATTGAAGGAAGAGATACGAGGGGGCCTATAATGATGACGTCGCTCCGGAGATACGCCATCACCGCCTCTTCCTATAGTAGATCCGTTTCAGTACGTCTTAAATGAAGCCTGACTTAAACTAAGCAGCATCTCTCTATAACATTTTCAGCGCAACTACCAACAATACGCTTTGTGAAACAAGCTTTTATTGATGAAGGAATGAAGGAGAAAAAGTTTACCGCCGCCGGGAATCGAACCCGGATCTCCCACTTTCCGGGTAGGTGCAGTATACTCCAGTTATCAATCACGAATACACAGAGAAATTCAACTGAATCGACTAGTTTTACGTTTATTTTATTAATTTTACACTGGTCATCCTGATTTATGGTACTTTCTCTCGAAAATTTTAACAACTGAGCATTTATGTGTGTACGCCTGCCATTTTTCGCACCATTTTAATGTGTCGACTGAATCAATATTTCTCAATACCAGTCAGTAATCAGTTTTCTTTTAGAAAAAAAATCAGTACTTCTCTTTGTCATTTCTCTGATTACCAATGAGTCATCTACAAATATCATAGTATTGCTAATAATTACGTCGCTTAACTCAGCAAAGTAAATAAAGGAACGCTGGTGTACAATTACACAACTCTAGAGGTACATACTAGAGGTATGTACTTGAGATCACTAAAAACTTAAGCTTTAACAAAGCTAACATCATTAACAATTACTTTCTTCCCGCTTATTAAGAAAATCTTGATCCATTTGATTTCCTCCTTATTACCCTCTGATTAGTTAGAATGTTAAATTGAGAAGAGAAAATTTTTCGGTGGTCTTCTCTAAATCAAGGGAAATAGTTTCCACGTGTTTTTTACTCTCGGTTGATATTGAGATGTCGCGAACTGTTGACGTCTGTTTATTATCGTATAATCGTGACTTTCGAAAGCCTAGCTAATTCTTTTAAGGAAGTGACTCTCCTCTAGTAAATTCATGAGTGAACTGAAAATAATGAGCCTCGTTACTTAACCGAACAGCGGCGCTGTAGAAACTGTTTATCATTTCCGGGCTCCTCTTTTATTCTACCTTTAGATACTTAGGCTTCGTTATCTATCTTCTTTCCTTTCGGGATCTGTCTTTATTCATTGATTAAGCGAGTATAATTTAGGCCAATTCTTTGAATACAGTGGCCGAGAGACTAACTAGACCTGGCGGTTTATGAAGTTAAATTCTTCGCTTAAGCCTGGAATTGTTTCGGTCATGTAAATCTGAAGGGCGGCTCTGTTTCAATCGGGCGAGAGCACGCTATTATAAAAGTATTTCCTGTTATTTACTTCCCTCTGAGAAACGCAACTAATATTACCTTTTATTATCCTTCCTGATTAAGGAGATATTAAGAGGGTACCTCTTGGATCTTTCTCATTACCTCTCGTACATTTTGCCGGCCTCGGTCACGTAGTGGTTAGCGTGCTGACCCTGCAACACAGAGGTCCCAGGTTCGAATCCTGGTTATGGTGTAGTTGTTTGCGTGTGTTCATTTTGGGCTTTTGTAGGAAAGGTCTTTACCTTACGCCATTTAAATTAATACGAAATAAATAAGTACATGGGACCAAAAACATTTTAGGTTTCCTTAGAGTAATTTTTCACTTTTGTTACAAGTCTCCCAATTTTTCTTCCTTTTCTGTCCTTGATTTTAAATATGCCAAAGTTCCAATGGGAGAATGTATGAACTTGGGCTCAATTTCGTCGTCGTCAAGGAGACAGGTTGTTTATAACCACAACATTTTCATTTCTTTCATTTAAATTCTCGAAAATCTCGATTCTGAAATGATAATCCACGACTAATTAACCTTTTATAAATTTTCCTTAATTTTGGACTTCTTTCGATTTATCACGACAACTTTTTCTAATTTAATTAAATTTTCCAAAAAAAAGAAATAAGGCCTGCAACCGAATATGAGCTCTCTTGCATTTCTTATGGGAACCTTCTGACTAATCTTGAGTAGAAATAGGTACTATTATGAGCATAAGAAGTACCTCGTTATCTGCGAACCTTCGACTTTTAATTACGTACAAAATAGGCGAAAATACGCATACATCACACAAGTATATATATAAGCTTTCAGAAGGATTGTGTTAAAATCTGGGAAATAAATTATGCTATTTATAGCATATATTAGATACTAGGAGCGAAAATCCAGTTAGAAGATGAGTGACTGAGTGAAACTGGAACTGAGGCGAAATCCTGCGTTTCCCTCGAACCGTAGCGAAAGCTGGAACGAAAAAAATACGGTTCGATGCTCTGGTATGAGTGGGTGAAGGGATCAGGGTCGGTGATATGTTTTCCGTTAAAGCCTATGATATTTGCTTTAGAATAAACGAAAATTTTGCGTTTGGGTTTCCCATCTTCGTTTAATTTTTCATCGATATCTACGTAAATGTTCTTTCTGGTCGCTTTCCTCTTTACAAATAGAAATATTTGTAACGCTTTAGTTTAAAAGAGAGAATATTTTAATTTTTGAGGCTGTCTTGGCTACTCAGCATAAAGAATTCTGAAAAGATGAATCTTGGAAGGGAGAGAGGTTGTAACACTGTGCTAGTCTGTACATTATATGGTCTTTTATTCTCTTTTGGAAAGTAACTCAGGTCCTCTGTCCTTTTCTCAGTCACACCAATTACTTCCGTTGAAAAGTAGATAATATTTTCCTTAAATTCACTTTGCAGATAAATTAGTTTTCTTATGCGAGATATTTTTCGTTTCTCACTTCCAGAATCCCACTATCTGACCTTCTCTCTAAAAAGTACTTACCATGCTGAATGTCCTAAGATAAATCTGTCTTGTGGCCAAAGGAGCATGAAGAAATCCAGTTCCAGCTGGAAAACCACGAAGTCAGCATTCATATAATTTCCCCAGTTGCATTCTGTTCCTTAATATTCCGCTAAATACAAACACCATATTTAATATGCAGATAATGTACATATCTATCCGAGTTCTTAGGAATGATTCCCAAACCAGTGTGATCTCAGAGTTCATGTCCTTAAAAACTCAGAATCTCTACTCCACTTTGACACTGTCTCCACTCAAGACAAGAGCAATCCATGCCCTTTTCCACTGCTGATACCATACCCTTGAGTTGGATACCTTACCTCAATGGTACATTTTAAGATATTCCATTAATATATAGACCCATGTCTAATTTTCTGGCCAATATGTAATCATCATCTCTCTGTCTGCCCCAACTCTCCAAACGTATATAAACCCTTCTAATGATGTTGTAAGAGGGTATTTGCTACACACAGGTTACTCTGCTTACACAAGTGTTCATTATGCCTAAGTGTAGGTACATTTATTACTTCAGTTAAATTGGTCGATTTTTATCAATCAAGGAATATTGAAATCAATACATTATACGAAAGAGAGTATTTGAGATTTTTTTTCATAGATTTTACTCTTTTTCTTGCAGAAATCATATATGTGAATTAGGAAAAGATGCTGCAAAAGCAGGAGCAGAATGTACTTCTGCTCCTGGCCTTGGAGGAGAGTATCAAAAGGTATTATAAATTTCTTTAACTATTATAAAAGCAACTTTTCTTTTATGCTAAAATCCCAGTATCATATTTTAGTATTGCTGTGAAGCCTGCAAATTGGGTCTCATCTCAGGAGCAATGGCTGTAGATTGCAAGTTTAAAGCATTCTCATTTGGACCACCGTGGGATTTACCTTATGCCAGTTGTTGCTTGGAAACCCATCCTGCAAATACTTTACCAAGTAGAAATTCTACTTCAAGCAGATTGCCTCCAGCAAGTGTTACTCCTCTGCCAGCAGTGCGAAACACTTCAAAGAATAGAGATCAAAACCCTCAAGGTATATACAGCACCAATATGAATGGATGATCTAATCACTTACTATTAAAATTAAAAATAGACTCATTTTATAAACATGAGAAAAATATACCTTCCTAATAAGATATGTCAGATTTATTCTTCTCATTCTTAGAAAAAAAAACTCAGCCAATAATAGTAAAATGGTAATATGAGACTGAACAAAAAATTGTAAAACCAACTTAGCACTTAAAAGGATGTAAATAAGACAATTATATTACAACTTCTCATCACTTCCATATGTAAAAAGTTGACTAACTGAGAAATTTTACAGTTTAAGTGTTGAAATTATATTCATGCTTAGATATATGTCTTAGATTAGAATTTCATTAGATTATATATGATTAGATACTGTATGATTAGAAATTTCACAACGAAAATATTAAGAAAATGTAAAGATAATCCCTGTTTTCCCTCTCACTTCTCCCTTTTTTGTATTCTTTATTTAAAATTCTTAATACATCTTCAAGCTTCCTTGTGTTGAATTTCTCTCTAGTTGCTGAAACAACATCTCCCCTATACATATTCCATAGCATGATACAGATATTACTCACTTTGTGAATTCCCACTTTACAAAATCCAGGATTTATACTTATATTTTTGTTCCCTATATTTATCTATATAATTGGAATTATTTCATAACTTTCCTCATTTGATACCTAATTCATACTGATAAATATAGTAAAACATAGAAGTATGAAAACTTTGGCTAGTTATTGTTATTTAAAGATAGTATCCTCACAAAAGCACAAAGAAATGGTGAAGATTATTTGCTTCCTTTGTTTACTCTTAGTCAGTGTAAACCTTTGTGAAAGCTTTCCTGGCCAGCTTTGTGCACATTCATGTATACCAACTCCTGGTTCCTATCGCTGTGAATGCAGAGAAGGATTTTCATTGATGTCTGATGGCAGATCATGTCAGCAGGATATTTTTCAAGACAGGTGAATATAAATACATTCGCTTTTTATATTTTTGTCATTTGATGGATAAGATGTTCACTTACAATTAAGCAACTCACTTATGAATGGAGATGTATTTTTACATGTATACACTAGCAAAACCTCGACTATATTATATATTTCTTGCTTCAACTGTGTTCATTTCATTTCTTTTTATGGTTACTGATTTTTTTAACATGTACATTATTTGAATATTGAAAGATCTTTGTTTTTGATTTCTTTAGTAAATATCATAAATAAAAAATATTTATAATATAGTACAAAGTGCACAAATATAGATGCTTACCAATGCAATGGAAACACCTGGAGTTGGAAACATGTAAGGTATCTGGGTTGGCAATGATCAGATGCTAGTCAGATGCAGAACCGGACTGTGATTGTTGACACTGGCCGTGGAAGATGCTGATCAGGTTCCTCCATCACTTGAACTGCAGTTACATGGCATTTCTGAGTTAAAATCTGCTCAGTGGGACCTGTAACTTAGAGCTTTCTTCTGACCACTGTTCCACTTCACCAGTGTCTTTTTGTGCTGATTTCTGTTGGCCATCATCATATTGGATACTGTCCCACATGACACACCCAACACACTTACCACATTTCTTGCTCACACCATATAACTGCCAACAATCTGCTCTCTCTGTAAATCAGAGAGGTCACTCATGTTATGTATGTTATGTTACACTACTGCTCCACAATTAGTATGAAGTTTGCCCTAACACACCATCACCAAGTGGTGCTATTGCCATCTGATTGTTGCCAACCCAGACATTTGACATGTTTCCTGCTTGAGGAGTTTCTATTAAATTGGTAAGTATCTTAACATAAAGTGTATACCCTCTGTACAACTCTTGGTCTACCATAGAAGAAAAAATAGAAATACTTTGTCATCCGTAGAAATACTCTGTCAAAATATCTACAGAATATTTCTACCATTAAATCACCCCCTATGAGTGATTTTATTCATTTGAAAATGATGAATTTAGGAGAGAATATTAAATGAACACCTATATCTTGATAAGGATTTTAGTTTAAAACTTAAAGGATATAATTTCATTCGGTTTGAAACTTGTATCAAGGATTTATGCTACTCTCTTAGTATGGTAATGTATATTTTCTTCTTCTTTCTTCATTTGATCTGATATCACATTACTTTAGGTGTAAAACTAACAATCCCTGTGCCCATAAATGCTATGATACCGGAACAGCCATAGAGTGTTCCTGTAACCCTGGCTACCAACTTGGAATAGATGAGACCAGTTGTGTTGGTGAGTTAGTAATGTCTACATTATCAACTTTGACTAAATAATAAGCATGAATATTATAATCATAAATATAATGAAGGAATTATATCCTTAATTCAAAATCCTTGGTCTGATCAGAGAGAATCTGGAAATGTTTCATTCCATTTAAGTGTAGCAGGTGATTTAGATGTAGCTTTTCAGCTTTTGATTATATTCACTTTTCTTCTTATATTCATTTTTTGTAAAATTTAGAATGA
>KZ308249.1:211862-222520 GCA_000376725.2 Ladona fulva | reverse complement strand
ACAGATGAACAAATGAAAATTTAAAATAATAATTTTCAATGAAAATGCTTTTTCCAGGAAATCTCTTTTATAAGCTCAAAATAATTTAACAAAAAATGTCTCATTATTAAATATCTACATTACATAATTCTAGTCAATGATATTATTTCATTTGTAAGATGAACCCAGTGGTGGGATACAGTTTGCTCTGGCAAACCTATTGTTAGAATTGTCCAAGTTTTCTGTACCGGTTCTTAAATGTATCTGATGTAATAGTTTCAGAATGTTACACATAGAAGTACTACATTCCATTTGTTATGATTAAAATACAATTTGAATGTTGGATCATCAAATGTATCATTCTTATTTCATCATAAATTTTCCTAAACAAATTCTTAAAAAAGAATAACAGAGGAAAATGTACTGAACTATGTAGTTACACACTCCATAGGGATAAAAACTTGCCCCTAAAATTATTAAACACCACCACAGAATGAATCCCCAATCCTTCATAAGTTAGGAAAGAAAATCTTTCACCTTAGATTCAGGCCAACAAAGTAGGTAATTTAAGTACATAAGTAGTAGAAAGTAGGTAGTGTTGTATGTACTTGGGTTAACTAAATATGTGGGTGCCTAAAGAACGCATTATTTACTTTAAGCCTTTTAATGGTATTTAATATCAATAATTCTAAATATATTGTTATGCATCAGGTTGTATTATTTTGGATATCCTCAATTGTATGAATATGATAATTGTTTTGTGATATGACAATTATATGTATATGATAGTTTTATAGCACACTTCTGTTAAAAGTTATGTGCACCTATACATAAAACATCTTGGTTGAGAATTTAATTAACTCTCCTCTCTAAAACAGGACATGTCATGATGTAGACGAATGTCAAGTATTCAAAGATGGAAGACTATGCATTGGTACATGCATCAATGAGCCTGGTAGTTATCGCTGTACTTGCCCAGATGGATACAGGTTAGGAAGTGATGGAAGATCATGCCAAGGTAAAAAAGTTCATACCACTGAAAATATCCTTTCATGTAAAGTCACTATCTTCAAATTTCAGCTTGTATCTTTCATATTTCACCTAAAATGCCAAAATATTTAATGAGTAATGAAGAAAATACCAAAAACTCAGTGATAAGCTAAGAGTTAGAATTCAAGTCTACTTACTATTGGTTATTAAACTACAATTTCTCTAGGTGCCATTCATCTCAGAGAAGGGTATCATGAGTACAGAGGTACCTTGAAATACGAGTTTAATTCATTCTATGACCAAGCTTGTGAGTGGAAATTCTCGTATCTCAAATAAATTTTAGCTAAATAACTTTATGTACCAAAAAAAAAACAAGATGAAACAACATGACAGAAATGCATCTGCAGAGAGGTAAAAACATGGATTGAACATGCAAGACTTGCGAATCTCAGTGGTGGCTTGCTATGCCAACTGGCTCTGACGTCACCAAGGCTGGCTTGTATCTCAAAAATCTCATATGTTGAGGCATAAATATCTCAAGGTACCACTGTTTAATATAGAAGGGACTCATGATCAAATTGGAACACTCATGGTCAAATTTAGCCTGTCAAAGGCCTAAGGTTCACTATCAGAAAATGTTTCAAAAATCATTACCTAACTCATATTCATAAATATTATTCATATATTTTCCATACCATGTTATTTTCAATGTGTCTGTGATTCAATTACTAAATAACCTGTAATTAAGTTACATAGTATGCTCATTACTAGATCCATTCCCCTGGAAATTTATCTTGTTGTTTCACTAATATTTAAAAGAGTATTACTCACAGAATTCATCACTTTCATGTTTCAATTTTCTGTTTTTTGCCTCTAGAATAATTTTGCTGTTTCATTATATGTTGCAGTAAATCAAAACTTTTTAATCGCTCATCTTCATTATTGATATTGCCATCATCTCATATGCCACAGAGCATACTCTGAAGTATGAAACCATCTTTCATGACTTTTTTCAAGAAAACAAAATATGCATGGCAACAATGTCAGAGAATATAAATTCTATAGCCATTTCTGTTTTATTCATCATCAGTTTTATCAAAATCTTTTCTCTTTAGGAGTAAAACTGATATTTCTTGTAATTATCTTCAGCATTCTCCCCTGTTCTTTGTTTCTCAACTGAATGGCCTCTTTGTTGAATATCAATATATTAAAAATACCTCTACAAAAAATATGGATCATAAAGAGTTGTGAATCATTCAGTTCTCCAGATTTCCTAAATAACCAACCATCTCAAGCAGTATTTTTCATTTTGCTTTAATGGCAATTGAAGAATTTTGTACTGGTACTAACTTTTTAGAGCATAGAAAGAAAGAAATCTGATTTCTTTAATTATTTTTATGATTATTTTAGGTACAATAAATAAAAAACTGAGTAAAATAGGTAAAATAATAATAAACAATTGAGTTTATCTCTTACTTTATTGTGAACAACATTTGTTGCATTATGGCATAACATTTTCATCTTCTTATGAGTGTAATGTATTTGATGTACCGTATTCTTTGCAGACATTGATGAATGTGAAATTGGAAACAGATGTAAACCAAATGAAATTTGCATTGATACAAGAGGAGGCTATCGGTGTAATTCAATAAACTGCCCACCTGGATACACAAGGGATAAAGACCATAAAAAGTAAGAATTTGCCAGAATGTTAACAGTTAAACCCCTAACTGGAGAGATTGATATTGGGCATGTATTACAGCCTCTGATCAAATGTAGAGTACATCTTATGACGAAAATGTTTTCTTGAAATACTCTGCTCTCAGTTATTGTGTAGAAGAAACAAACTTTGTTTTATCCAAATTTAGTTTTCAGAGGCTATAGAGCATAGCTAAAGATGCACCCCCCTAGATAACCTTTTAATTATGGGTGTAAATTAATTTAAATTATATTCCACCATATTTTATTTACAGCCGCTGCAAAAGACAAGTGCTCTACTGTCGTGAAGGGGACATTGAGTGTCTCCGCCAGCCAACAGCATATGTCTACAATTTCATAAGTTTTGTATCCAATATTCCTATACCTGCAACAGGGCAGCTTGATTTGTTCACCATGACAGGATCTTTGTGGAGTGCAAAATCTGTTCAATTTCATTATGAAATGATTAGTGCTAGAGGAGAACCTGGTGTTACCCCAGCCACTAAAGACCATTTTAGACTAAGACGCACTGCTGTGAGTCAAGCTGTTATATCATTAGTGAGGCCAATAGTTGGTCCTCAGGACATTGAACTGCAGCTTTCCATGGAATTTTACCACAATGGTGTCCTTGGAGGTTCTTTTGTTGCAAAAATCTTTCTGTATGTGTCAAGATATGAATTTTGAATGTGCTGTTCTGTTCATTAAATCATCTTCAATATTGTTAAGCTTGATGAATACATGTAAAATATTTTCATTAAATATATTTTTTAAATGAGGCACAGCCTGGGAGTAATGGCAAGGTTGTATTTTCCTAGGTGGAATGCTTCTACAAACACTAAAATTAAAGCAAGGTATTTGAAATTTCAAAATATATCCACTTAAAGTTTAGGCATATTTTCTTTTATCTTTTCATTCATTACTGTGCTATGGAAAGTAGATGAAAAAATCATTTTAGATTGTTCAATATTTGGAGGTGAGGAGAAGTTTTGCGATGGATAAATTTCTTTAAATTTTTATAGAAGTTTGACGCTACATAGGAAAAAATTATTGCTGGAGATGGTAAAAGGGTGATTCTCATTACAGGCTTGAATGCATGAAGATATTGCCCAAGTTATATCATACCAATGACTCACTGAAAGCGCATACAAGAGATAAATGTGTAATGAAAGGATTTTTGTGAGTTTTGATCAAAGTAATAAAACTTTTCGAAAGAAGAGTGCCACAGTTTCTGGATTTCATTCAACTGACTATGATTCTCTCCTGGTCTTAGAATCTCTACAATCTGTCAACAGTAATGAATCATAAAAGGGAACAGCATTGGTAAATGTATTGTACAGCATTCATTCATATAAATGACAGTCTTGATACAATCAAACACAAAGGCCCCTCTCCCTACTTAGCTTCTACTTAGTCAAATTAGCAGTCCCTCCATCTAACCTGCAGTGAGGGCAGTTCCAGATTTTTTCCCAGTGAGAGCCAAACTTTCTCAATATTGTTGGCAGTAGGAAGGGCAACTGGCCATGAAAATTAAACCAAATCTCAATTCATCATGATCTTAAGTCATCATTAGCCAACCCCATGAGGGATTGGAAAAAGATAAAGAAAAAGAGAAGAATGTGGTGTATTCCTCTTCTTTATTGCCAAAGGAGGAATGTAGAAAAAGTTGATTTTTTTCTACATTGTGGTAGTAAGGATAACTTGATATGAAACAAAGGCCTTTTTTTCTACTACTTTTTGAACTGAAAGGTTTGTTCATGGGAAAGTTCACAGTGATAACAGTCTCATGTACATCAATGGTTATATCTTGGAATTTCCAACAAGAAAAGTTCCTTTTCTCAACTGCTATGCTATGCATTGCATCGAACTTACAAAAAAATTAAGACATTTACTATGAAGAAAGGTTGGCAGAAAAATCAGAAACATCTTCAATTTATTTGTTACAAGAAAATCATGAATGGGTTTATGTTACAGAAAATGCATTGCTGAATATTTGTACTTAATAGTAACTAATAATTAAGGAGAAACACCTATTTCCTACTGCAAGGCTTGATTTTAAAACTGGATAAATCTCATTGAATGATTTCATGCTACTTCATATTGTCATATCAGAATTAAATATTAATAATGTAAGACTTTGGTAATAATATCTAGAAAAGTAATTGCTTCTGAATAAATATTTCCAAGAAAGTGCATTTTGGTCCATTTTCTTCTTCTTTTGCAATTGCCCACATACACAACTTTTCACATATTTTAATTTTCTCTATGAAGGCAATTCAAACAACATGTCAGATCTTACGCTTGGAAGACAATGAACTATTGAGATAAACCGTCACATTCCTCTTCAGTACCTTCTCTAAATCCTAACATCATCTCAAGAAATACTGATCCTTACACACTGGAACTTCTTAAAACAGGATGGAAGAATAACAATGTAGCTGAACCTCTGATAGTTGATAGGAAAGAAATGATAGTAATGAGTATATTCTCAATGAGTCATTGAAATCAGAAATTTTTGATGGAGCTTGGAAGACAGATGCAATTGCTTAATACCAGTATGGATAAGGAAACTCCCATTAATAACAAGTGCGAGGAATGAATAGAAATATGTTTATCCTACTATACATTTTGCAAATAAGTAAGTGGCACAAGGACTTCTGCTGCCATTCATGATCTTCTAAGAATCTTTATGAAGCCCTAACAGTGGAAAATATAACGCAGTAACTGATTTGTAAGAACTGGACAAAATGGGTTTGCAGAAGGACTTAATAAAGTTTTTGCATGCTTAAGAGTAGAATGTCTAACGTAAATTTACATCTGTGGTATATGCAGAAAATGAAAAGGAAGAAATGGCAAGTTGATTCAAACAGGGAATTAAGTTGATACTCAAATTTGGATGTTACATTGTAAGAAAAACTTATTGAAATAAGAACAGGTTGATCTAAGTTGAAAGGAAAAAACCTTTTTAAACCAGAGAATCAGAAATTGTTGTTCAAAGATGAATGTTTCAATACAGACTGATTCTTACAAAGCTTTAAAATAGACAAACGCAATTCTTCAAATGAAACTGAAATGTCAAGATTTTAGAATGTATTCTTTGAAACGAGGTTTAAGCAATCCGTACATCGAATGAGCTTGAACTGGTAGCCTCCTTTATATCTTTTCTCTATACAAGTTTAGATTAACAGGAGGCTGAAACTAGTGGGTTATGCCTAACAAAACATCTGAACATAATCGACAAAATTTTAATATGAGCATATGTGTCGAATCCTAATATACTGACATAAGTTTGCATCACTAAAATTAAATGTCAATTGTAGTATTGTTAAACTTTAAGAAATACTAAGTATGAAATCTCGGAGTATCGTCCTCAGGCGCGATGAAGAAGGAAAAATACATAGTATTGAAAAGGGGCTTAATTGCGCCAAAGCAAATTTCCCGCCAATTGGATCCAGAATGGAAGCGGGGATAATGCTGGTCATGCTAGTGTTGCTACCTGGGCGGCAGCAATTGTAAACCCGGTCACCGATTCAGAAAGTATACCCAAAATATAAAACCAACAAAGTATTTTATACTTGTAAATAAGAGTCCCGCCTGTGATAATCGTAACATTTTCACTGAGCAAATTCAAATATCTCACATAAGAATCTAATAATCTACTGCATCCTGGTCTTTAAATCTTGAAATTAGGTCGATAAGAATTCCAAATTAAGATCCTCAAAAATGTTATTGTTTTGGAGAAGCATCGCTATAAAATTGTCGAGCTTCATTCAGATTTAAGAAGGACTACTTACAAGCAGCATTCAGTAATACTGAAATACTCTCAAATTAACTCGAGTGATTGTATAACTATCGAATTATATACGGATGCATGCAAACTATCGAAAAGTCGTTAGACCTATATAGTTTCCTTCCTAATAACTACGCAATATAGTAAATATGTTTCTTTTTTAGAATGAGATGTCTACTTACCGTTATTTAATATCAATCGGCTATTTTGATAATTGATAAGCGTAACTTCTTCCATAGTTCTTCCGACTTAACGGTTTTCGCATATTTTGTAGACTTCTAAAATGCACTGATGAAGGTTGAAAACGTCTTGAAGACCATATTACGTTTATTAAGGTTTTTAGATTCACATTGGAATATGGAATGGACTTCGAAGTTTCAGGATGGGTTGATTTCAATTACTGCTCTTATAAATTACTCTAATTAAGAGTTTTTGCCCAAATTGTCGTAAAATTGGTAGGTCAGAGCTTTTTCCTTATGTTTTAGTGTAGACCTCTCTAGTGGTTGGTGGTGGAAAATTAGTACGACTATACTTTTAAAATTTTTTTCATGGAATTTTCACCTCTCTCGACATTTGACGCTCATTAAAAACTTCAAATGATGCAGAATTTGCAAGGATGCAAAAATCAGACTGGAAGAAGGTGGAATGCAATTTTTTTATTAACTTACTCTTCATATTGTTGTATTCCATTAATTTTAATATTTCGCTGTGGTTTAATCGATTCTTCACATTCAAGATAAAATGAGGAAAGTCGGTATGATGTATAACAAGCGAACTAATCAAACAATGTTAAGGCTACTGTTTTATTTCGGACCAAGTAAAGTTCAGATTGCTCATGTATTGGATAATTAGTGTGATGGTAATCATTTTTGAAATGAGAAAAGCATCCCTTTGGATTGAAAGTAGTTTTTGCCGTACAAAAGAATCATCAGGAATAGATCAAGATGAGCAAAGATGGAAAGAAAACAGTGCTGTAACTGAAAGAGCAAGGAGGGAGGGACGAGCCTTGGGGAAGAAGTTGGGTTTTTGAAACTATAAACGTATTTCTCTGGTAAGTTTCAACCAATTGAATTTATGGTCTTCCAGCTGTTGTTGTATGGTCATTAAAGCAAAGTAATCTGAATCAGCAACATTTTATATTAGAAGAAACATGTAATTAGGTGACTTGTTTGAATTGTTCTTTGTTTCTGCATTGTCTTTTTAAGCATGTGAAAACATGAGAAATTTGGATTAGAAAGTGGTTCAGAGCCTAAATTAATAATACTTACAATTAAATCTGGCATGAATTGATTACTTTGTTTATAAGTTCTTGTTGGGCTAAGAATGTGGAAACTTGTGAATCTATTCAAGAAAAGAAGTAGGGTAAAGGTTTCAAATGGAAGTCTGTGTGTCAATACTATAATGTATGTTCTTCATTTTCTACCATTGCTATTATCTTTGTCCTCCAGTCTCATTTGGTGAATATGATCTCCATTGCACACCAGTGAGAGCAACAAGAGGGCTTACTCCTCACTCAATATAAAGTAAGTTAAATATGTTGTCCAATATCCGCATGATTCCTTATTCATAAAGTATTCCAGTGCATAGTAAGTGGAAAAAGCTATTTTGTCTACTTCTGTGCAGTTTTATTGTTTGAAATTTAAGATTTTTTCATCTTGGTTTTTCTATCATATGCATTTGTTTTACCTAGGGTTTTTTATTTCCGCCATTCAAGAATCATGTCATATAAAATGGGAAGCAAACCAATAAGCTATTGGGAGGAGGAAGTATGGAAACTTAGCATTACTCGAATAGCTTCAATGTGTACAAGTTTTATTTATGGTCAGTAAATTGTTTGCAAGTGCATCATTAGGAAAAACTAAGATATAAATGCTCATAATAATTTTTCTATCATCCAGCTGATTGTATTTCAAAAGAAAATTCACATTTTCAGGATAGAATATTTTATTTTAGTATTTTTAATTACTATCTCTAACATTTAATTATCTTTTAAATCCATGCAGAAGGCAAGACTCTCTTGTATGAGGGTCAAATGCAGTATTCCTGCAATGATTTGAGCAGATTTGGACATGCCAGCTATGCCAAGGTGCTCATGGTTGAACCAATGGAAATTCTTTAACAGATTTTATCTGCAAAGATATTGGGAAATCTGCTAATCACTGTGTATTGAAAACAGAAAATGTAAGCAATGATTTCCATAACATAGCATATACATAAGGTAGTGGTTGAAATGATTTTGGATTAAAGTTATTCATCATCGCAGTTTTTGCTCTCATGTATTTAGACATCTTTTCAATTTATCAAGGTTTTGTATTTACATCTTCCATTGGAAATCTATTGATAATTTTTACAGGATGGCTCCTTAAAAATTTTTGTTTAGTGTTTGTGTTTCATAGCTAAAATTCATATGGTTTGAATAAAAAGAAATGAATTGGGAATGTATCACATGTAGTCAGATGTAAAGTAATATACTGCTCTCAAGGATCTATCCTCTTGTAAAAGAAATAATTACATTTTTGTAGCCAATTAGAGCAGTACTTCTGAAACTAGGTTATCACCTCCCCATTTGGTTTTGCACAAATTTGGTTATTGTAAGTAAATAATTGGGATTTCATGCACTATGCACAAACTATATTCTGACATCAGGACTATGCTATGTCTTACATTGCAACATTTCTGAAAACTTTAAATGTTTAAGCTTTGCTGTTTGATTATGGGGGAGGGTTTTTAAAAATTTTCATTAGAAAACATTTAAAAAGCCCTAGAAACTAGGAAACAACTTAAATTGCAAGAGAAGTAAGGAAGGTAATTGATAAGGAGGAAATATTTGGGGAAGATGAATTTATAGATTTGCTGTAGTGATTGTAGGACTGTAGGTGCTATTGTGTCCTTCAGTATGTAGGGATTGGGTTTGAGAGCCAATGGTCTGTGTAGAGAATGAAATGTTGTAGGTAAGATAATAGCTGCTTGTTTTATGCAGTTGATTAACTAATGAAGATCTTGTCACAAGTGCAAATTTTAAGCACTGGTTCCCTTCAAGCTTCTATCATAACATACAAACAGGTGCTATCCTCAGTTTGAGTAAGTATAACTTATTTCATCAGAATGAAGGAAATATACGTACTTTGTTGCACATTTTTTATTTTGCTACTGCCAGTATTGTTTACAACGCCATCGTCTTTTCTCAGACCTTATGATGGTAGTATAATACAGAAAATGGTGAAACCCACAATAAAGATTAGGTGGAAAAGTACACATCTTTTCTTCCTTCAGAATGAAATTTAAATGTCACTGGTATCGTGGCTGCCTCTGTGGACTTTCAGAAGAATTGACTTTAGGTGCGCTGCCACCTTCCATCGAATAGCAAGATGTTGCGTATGCCTAGGTCATTTCTAAGTTCAGTTCTTTCCTCTGTCTCTCATCATGAGGATATCTGAATAAATTAAAGATTTGATTTATTACTTGTGATTATTCACAAAGTTCTCTATTTTATTGTAGAGCAGTTCCCATTACTAGGTTGTCTATAAAATTGAAAACCACTCTTACATAAATTTAGACAGTTTGATCTCATTAAAGTTAATTTGTTCTCAAGATATGGTAGCCTTAAAAATGCACTATATAAAGTTCTAGACTAAAATTCTCAAATTGTTCGTTCCTTGAAAATGAATTTCTCCTTTAATTTAGATGATTAATTTACTTATTGTATCATTGATGAGATCATACAAAGTAAAGCTTGACTTAAAAAGTTATTTAAAAAATCTAAAGCCTTTCCCCTCTTGATTGATAGAGATTGAATTGGGTGAGTTCTTGTAAAAGCCTTACCATCCTGATATCATAAAGAGGCCTCAGTATACAACTAATAATTGGATAGTTTGAGTCTAAAGTTTTTCCACAACCTTTCTGCTGTGTTATTATTGAATCATTTGCTCATTTTTTTCTGTATGGTGATTAGTTAATATGATTTGCAGGGAGAGAAATATCTGGACTTTCACTATGGATTCAACAATCAGACTAATTGATTCTACTGAGCAAAAGGTATATGATTCATTTTTTACTGATCCTATTATTTATTTTGGACTAAATCTTTTGGCCATTCAACACAAACTGATGTCCTAAATATACGGTCTGTCATATTCTAGAAAAATTTTTGTATTTAAACTAGACCTATGGATCTTATACTTTAGAAGTAAACTCTAATTAAGAG